>CATIWC010000403.1:0-467025 GCA_948472305.1 Vicia faba
GCTCAAAATCAAAGAATAATAAATCATTAATTTGGTTGATATTTAGGCATTGTTAGATAGATAATTGAATAAGCTTTCCAACGCTTTGAACCAGACATAAATTGGAGTTACGCTTCTCAAGTTATGGCGAAAATAAAAGCTGGTTTTTTTTCATGATAGTAGAGCGCGCTTAGCGGGATTGTGCAGCGTAGCGCGGTCCCCTAGACATAATTGCGTTAAAAGGGACAAAATACAAAATTTTTAGGTTATGTTTTGGGGTATTTGTTCCCAACTCATCAAACCTTCATCTTTTGGTAGAAAGAGCTTAGAAAATAACTTCGGAGCTTGCATACAGATGATCTGGGGTGGATTGATCATCAATCGATGCTGACAAATCGGGAGATTTTTGGTTCATTTCTCTTCCTCTTTGTCTATTTATCTTTGGTTGGATTTTGTATATGATTTTACTTTGAACTCATGTATATTTGTTGCCCATGGCGTTATATTTAATTTGCTTTAAAAATATGTGTCGATTGTTATCTTAGATTTTTGCTTTGTGCTCGGGGTTTGGATTGTTAGATATATACTGCTCAAAACTTTATCTAGGATGATTATCTATTAGTTTCTAAATTCTAGAGATATATTTAGAGCTAACAATCTTTATTGGTGTCGAAGCTTAATGCTTGCGTGTTGGTTGTGTCGGTTGAGAGATCGTCGATACGAGTAATATGGATGTTTGTTGTATTGTTGAGGTTGACTGAGAGATCCTCACCAATATAATATAATAGTTCTCTCTACTTTGGATTAGAAATAACTTAGGGAGTGATCGATGTTAGATGACTCTGAGGTGTATTGTCGGTTGAGTGTAAATGGTCGATAAATTTAAGTTTGTGAGAAGTATATTATATGCATGCTTGATAAGTTTCTTCTCTCTATAGAATGAATTCTTTCCTGTTCATATTTACTTTTATATTTTTATGTTTTACCAATTCAATCCAAAGTCATTAATGAGATATTTATCGAACGACATTTCAATTCACCAATCTCTGTGGACACGATACAATATAACCTAAATATCACCTGGTAAATTAATAAGTTACTTTTTGCTTGCCGCTCTACAGCAGCAACAAAATGACACAGTTACCGGGGATTGGTGTTTATTGTTTTGCATTGTGATAGTTTCTTTGTTTTTGAGTTTTGTAATTAATGTATATGTTGTATAGAAATTGTACATTAACTTATATATGATATTTGTGCATATATGTGTTTTCACGTATTGTTGTGAATTGTCTCATTTTCGTAACATTTGTTGTGTGATTGTTAGGATACTTTCTTTAGGTTTGCGCTGTGTGACAATATCATGGCATGATAAGAGGAGGTTTCTAGCTCGCACAATAAAGGCGTCGAGCTTACAACATAAAACAAGCACGTTTGTTTGTATTTGTTTATGTGTGTGGTGATTTGTGTTTTAACAAGTTGAAACAAGGAAATATTCTGAATTTCAAATCTTCACTTTTCAACTTGTTAATTCATTTTCACCCGGTTTTCATATCGTTATTTGTATTTGTTTCGTTATGTCAATTTATGTTTTTCCACAAGCTTGTCATGTTTAGCTTGTGGAAGTGTGTTTATATGTTGTAAATATTGTACATGTGTAGTTGAGATTGTATATGTGAATATGGAGGCTGCATTGCTGTTGTTGTTCTGGTTTTTCTGCAACTAGTGTAGCGCGCTAAGCGCGGTTTAGGCCGCTTAGTGCACTCTCCTGTGCTACGCCAGTGAAATTTTTTTTAGTGTTCACTTGGCCGTCCTTTTTCTCACTTTCACAAAGGCTTTAAATAGTAAATAATATTAGTATAATTAATTCTTTTGTTGTTGTTTAGACTCAAATTTTGGTTAGATAACTTGAAGTCCCTTTTGGTGATTTTCCAAATTTGAGTGTTTCAATTTGCAAATGCGTGGTAATGATTTTGTTAAATTTTTGTACACGTTTGAGGTATGTGTTTATCGCTTTCTATACTTTATCATATTCATGATACTTAGACTTTTTACAATTTTTATGCCATTCATTGTTTTGTATACTTGTTCATTTGTGAATCACTTTTGTTCCTATCCTTTTTGTGAGGTAATTTTTCATTGTTCACATATGCTGGAGACCACAACTCTTGTTTTAATTGGATTTTATTATGCTTAATCTTTTGTTTGTGTTGATTGTATGAAAGCTTGAACATGATCAAGACAATTTTGTTCCATTTTGAGCATAACTACATTGGCCAAATAGTCAATTCACCTTGTGAGCGTGTGATCATTAGTAACCCCTTTTGACCCATTTTTATCGATATCCATGTTGTTTTTGCTAAATGCTTGTCTATGAGTGTTTGGTTCATCTTTTTGTATGGATATTGATTCTTTTGTTTTCTTGAACCCTCAACTATGATTTTTTGTTGAATTTTTACCCTGCCTTAGAAAGTATGGAGTATTCACATTATGATGATGGTTGAATTCAAGTTAGGTATATAAATTTTTATGTGCTTAAATTGTGGTTACTATGAGGTTGAGAAAGAAAAGAAAAAAAAGTTATAAAAAAGAGAAAAAAAAGTGAGAAAATAAATGAAAAAAAAAAGAAAAGAAAAAGAAAGAAAAAATTAAAAAAAAACTTTGAAAAAGAAAAACAAAGAGTTTTAAATAATGTTGTGTTAATAAGTTATGTAAGTTGGTTTGAAATTTAGAATGAAGAAGAAGTTTGATTGAAATTATTTTGCTTGAGACTTTGTGTATTGATCACTCTCTTAGGTTTAAGCAAGTTTTTGTTTCGATTAGATTTAGGAGTTATCCGTTGTTTTTTAACCAAGCCACATTACAACCTTGAAAATTCCTTGAGATTCTTGCATTTGTATGTTCAATGTGAATTTTTGGATGAATGCATAATTTAGTCTTTTGTTTGCAAGATTGTGGATGAGTGAAAATACCTTACTTTGTGTGTTTTTCATCTACTGATGATTGTTTTTGCTAGGTGTCATTCATTTGTGAACTAGTGTTATTTTATAATGTTTAGCATATTCTTTGTATTAATCATTCATTTCATGTTTATGTTATCGTCGTAGTTTAGTGGTAAGTATTTACCTTGTGTGTGCGTTTTTGTTTGAACCATACATTTGTTTTCCATTTTAAAACTTGTTGATTCTTGATATTTTGATTGATTACTTTTTATTCTTTGAGTTGTTTGGATTTATTATAGGACAAACAATTTCAATTTTAGGAGAGTTTGATAAGTGCAAATTGTAGCTATTTTTGTATATACTTTTTGTTGCACTTATCAAACTCTTGTTGTTAAATCGTTGAATAAATTTGACTTTTGTGTAAATACGTTTAGTTTGTGTTTATTTGTGTTTTTGTGTACATAGTGTACTATTTCATGTTTTTCCATTCATTTTATAGGTATTGATGCATATTTAGAGCATGAGCAATAAAGTGTCAAAGACACGACTTCAAATGCGCGATTTTGAGCAACTCATCAACAAATAAGGCTCAAAATCAAAGAATATTAAATCATCAATTTGGTTGATATTTAGGAATTTTTAAATAGATAATTGAATAAGTTTTCTAATGCTTTGAACTGGGCTTAAATCGGAGTTATGTTTCTCAAGTTATGGCGAAAACAAAAGTTGATTTTTTTTCTCATGACAGTAGAGCGCGCTTAGTGGGATTATGCCGCTTAGCGCGGTCCCTTGGACAAAATTGCGTTAAAAGGGCCAAAATACAAATTTTTTAGGTTATGTTTTGGGGTATTTGTTCCCAACTCATCAAACCTTCATTTTTTGGTAGAGAGAGCTTAGAAAATAATTTCGGAGCTTGCATACGGATGATCCGGGATGGATTGATTACCAATCGGCGCTGACAAACCGAGAGATTTTTGGTTCATTTATCTTCCTCTTTGTGTATTTATCTTTGGTTGGGTTTTGTATATGATTTTACTTTGAACTCATGTATATTTGTTGCCTATGGTGTTATATTTAATTTGCTTTACAAATCTGTGTCAATTGTTATCTTAGATTTTTGCTCTGTGCTCGGGGTTTGAGTTGTTATAGATATATACTGCTCAAATCTTTATCTAGGATGATTATCTGTTAGTTTCTTAATTCTAGAGATAGATTTAGAGCTAATAATATTTATGGGTTTCAAATCTTAATGCTTCTGTGTTAGTTGTGTCGGTTGAGAGATCGTCGATACGAGTAATATGGATGTCTATTGTATTGTTGAGGTTGGCTGAGAGATCATCGCCGAGATGATATAGTAGTTCTCTCTATTTTGGATTAGAAATAACTTAGGGAGTGAGCGATGCTAGATGACTCTGAGGTGTATTGTAGGTTGAATGTAACTGGTCGATAAGTTTAAGTTTGTTAGTAGTATATTATATGCATGCTTGATAAGTTTCTTCTATCTAGAGAATAAATTCTTTCATGTTCATATTTACTTTTATGTTTTACCAATTCAATCCAAACTCATTAACGAGAGATTTGTCGAATGACATTTCAATTCATTAATCTATGTGGACACGATACAATATAACATATATCAGCCAGTAAAATTAACACTTTATTTTTTGCTTGTCGCTTTACCGCTCCAACAACCCACCCATTGTAATGTGACACTTAAGGCTCAATACTCATTATTGCTTACTCTAACACTTATTAACCCAAAACATAATTAAACAATTAATCCAAATATTCACAAAATCACATAATTTAATTAATTACTATATCAAATAATAATTAATAAAATAAATAATTATTAAAATAATTACTAAAGAAAATCTGGATGTTACAATTCTCCCACACTTAAAATATATTCATCCTCGAAAATTACCTCAAACAAAAAACTCAGGATAAGACTCTCTCATCTGACTCTACAACTCCCGAGTCATGTTCCCACCTACCGGTCTTCCCCAAGCTACCTTCACCAAGGCAATCTCTTTACCTCAAAGTTGCTTCACCTTTATATCTTCAATCCTCATAGGTGATGTCTCCATAGTTAAGTTATCTCTCACTTGCACATCATCTAATTGGACAACATGAGTTGGATCCCTAATGTATCTCCTCAACTGAGACACATGGAACACATAATGAAGATTAGAAAGTGACAGTGGCAAAGCAATCTGATAAGCCACTTCACAACCTTCTCTAGAATATGATAAGGACCAATAAAATACGGCGTCAATTTACGCGACTTCAAAGCTCGACCAATACTCGTTACTAGAGTAACTCTAAGAAAAACATGGTCTCCCTTCTCAAACTTAAGATCCTTCATCCTATTATCATGATAACTCTTATGACGACTCTGAGAAGTCTTCATCTTCTCTCGAATAATCTTAATATCATGTGTAGTCTGTTGAACTATCTCAGGTCTAACCACAACACTCTCTCCAGATTCATACCAACACAAAGGCGTCCTACACCTTCTACCATACAAAGCCTAAAATGGTGTCATCCCAATACTCAAATGGAAACTATTTTTATAAGTAAACTCAATCAAAAGAAAATAAATATCCCAAGTACCTCTTGTTCTAAAATACAAGCTCTCAAAAGATCCTCAAGTGACTGAATTGTCCTCTCAGTCTGACCATATTATTGCGGATGATAAGTAGAATTCAAACACAACTTCATACGCAAAGCATTCTATAAACCTTCGACCTGCCTACGCTGATTATTCTGTTGTTGTTGTGGTACTGGCGTGGAATTAAAGATCAGAACTCCCCTACAGATTGGTTGCAGTTACTCTTACTACGACCCTTTTGACCGTAAACAACATTGGATTCTTTCTTACCATTATAAGACTTCTTCACAGTATTCGAAGATGTAGCCACCTGAATTTTACCGCTTCTGATTCCATTCTCAACACGTTCTCCTGTTAATATCAGTTCAGTGAAACCGGATGAAGAACTTCCAAATAGGTGATTATAGAAAGGACTTGTTAGCGTGCTCATGAACATGTCAACCAATTCCCTATCAACCAAAGGAGGTTGAACTCTGCATGCAAGATCTCTCCATTTTTGTGCGTACTCTTTAAAGCCTTCCTCAGAACCCATGGACATACTCTATAGTTGCATGTGGGTTGGTGCCAAATCAGAATTGTATTGATACTATTTATAGAAATCTACGGCCAAATCTTCCTATGTATGGATATTGGTACCTTCAAGTTGATAATACCATTCTAGTTATGTTCCAGACATACTCTCTTGAAATAAATGCAACCATAATTTCTTGTCAGTAGTGTGTGGTTGAATTTTCCGGACATATGATCTCAAATGCAGCTTGGGGAAAGAAACTCCATCATACTTGGCAAAGGTAGGAGTTTTGAACTTATGAGGAATGACGACTCTTGAGACTAAACCCAATTCTTCAAAGTTCAAGTCATACACCTTCTAGATCTTCATAGCTTTCAGACGCTCTTCTAACAGCTTATACTTCTCGTCAGCAGGGGGATATTGTTCATCCAAATAATCCTCTTCCTCTTCATCAGGAAACTTGTCAGAACCAAGGTTGTTTCTTTCAGTTTTAACACTTTTACCATCTTCATCCTGGTTGTCATCTTCTTTTGATGGGATATCAAGATCTTGAGCTTGCTTGACTTGACCTCTGAACCTCCTCCCCATGTTAAGGACGCCAATTGGTTTCTTTGTCTTCTTATTCTTCTTCTTGCTATTAGCGATGAATGCCTTCAGTTCTTCTTTCCCCTTGGCTAAATTTAGTAACATCTCTTGGAACTGAGCATTATGTGCCTGGAGATCTTTGACTGTCTGTTCGAGATCCATTTTCTGCTGAAATAAATAGTAAGAAGATGAGGAAACTTGTCTTGGAATCCTGTTATGTAATGATATGTATGGTATGTAGATGCATATGCAATATTTTCAAGGACCTCGTGGGATTTAAATTTGTTAATAAAAAGGAAACAATAACAAAGATTCTTGTTAGTATGTTCATATTATAAACGCCTCATAGGCTTACAATGAAAACAAGAAGAAGGGTTACAAAGGAATAAATCATGACTCGAGTATCTCATGGACGCTTCCTCTTTGTGTTGACATATACATTGAGACTATGCTCTTCATGAAGGTGTTTGGTCAGCTCCAATACTTTCTTCTCACTAGCATAGAAATGAGTCTCAAAGGTGTCCCTTTCTTCTTTCAGTTGAATCTAAGACTTTTGTAGATCTTCAAGGTCAAGAGGAATATCTGGATGAAGAATGATATGAGAAATATCTCCTTCAGCAACAAGCTCCACAATTACTGGTAGGACAACGGGATATGGCATTATAAGATTTTGAGCACGAGATCGCACCCATCTAAGGTAGGGCTCCAGAGGGGTGGAGTTTTTATGTCCCAAAGTCTTGCTATCAATCTTATTCACAATTCCCCAAGCACGTATAAACCTTTGACGGCCACCTTGAGGATCATTCTCGTAATCGAATACAATACTCTGGATGAGCATATCATGAGGACCGTCTCTTCGAGCATAACCAAATTGACGTAGATCTAGGGAAGGGTTGCAAGTGATACCTACCCTTATGCCAAGGAGTGGCACATTAGGGAATTCCCCGCAACGTTCAATAATAGTGATATCCTCCTGAGATCGGGAACAATAATAGATGTCTAAATGAGAGAGTCACATCATCCTTTGAGACTACCTCAAACCTTATTCATTCTTCATCACTGATCGGGGAAGGTGCTAAATAAATCACCTGGATAGTTAAGGTATGCAACACATAAGAGTCCTCGCTTCCTCATAGTACGAGTGTGAAGAGAATGCAAAATATCTCCAAGCAAAGTAGGCACGGGATTATGAGTAAGAAATATTTTGATGACGTTCACATCTATGAGTTGGTCTGGATTAGGGAATAGTATCAAACCATGGATCAACAGGGCCAAGATCTCCTCGAAAGCATGAAAACGCATAGCATCCAGAAACAACTGAGCCTTCTCTATTAGAAATTTAGCAAGAAGGCCTTTGACTCCACTTCTTGTTTCCCAATTAGATACAATGTCAGACCGCTTCAAATATAAGGTTGTTGCAATATCTTCAGGTTTTGGAACTTTCTCTAAAACAGTGAAGGGTGTCTGATCAAGAATAGGTACTCCGAGTAACTTAGAGAACTCTTCCATTGTGGATACCAATTGATAATCTGGAAAGGTAAAACAATGATGTTCAGGACCAAATAACTGGAACCGAACACTCATCATGTCTTCTTCAAAACCTGAGGTAACTAAACTGAGTAGATAACCATGCCATTTGGTGAATTGAGAATTTTCGGGAACCTTTGAGACTAACTCTTTAAGCTGGGAAGGTACCCTTACAAAGTTGATTCTGATAGTGTTTCTGCGAGCGGAGGGAATAACCTACAACAAAGAATAAAGATAAATTCCTAGGTCCTTGAAATGGTTAGTGAAAATGTTATATTATGATGATATGATGTTATGATGTCATGTTCATGTTAGATAAGTAGAAAACACATACAAGTCACACAAGAGCCTTAGGTTTAAAGGCTTGCATGAAGTCTATAGGTAAGTACCTTTCCCCATTGAAGTTAAGTTGGCTCAACCTGTCCTAAAATAGTAATAGGGTTTTAGGAATCTCATATCACAGATCTTTCTCACAGGCTTTATTTTAGCACGACAACTGGCTTGCCACCAAAACATCCCGAAAGTCAAATCTTAATGAGTATAGTTTCGAGTATGAACCAACCTTGAACTACACCAAACCGACTATCTCACTACCTTCTAATGGCCAAGATGGATCAATTAAGGTTCTAAAAGTAAGTTAGTGTTAACGGCACCACACATAAGCCTAATGTTATCCTTGACTGACTCAAGGAACATCAGTACAAACTAAAGCGTCACACTAATTGTAGCCATTTTGTTAACCATGTCGGTTTACATCGTACAACCTTTATGATCTATTGCTACTTACCTAAGGCATCCCTAGATCCAGGTGTAGGATCTTACAAACAATTAAACTCAAACAAACCCTTAAAGTAAAGCAAGCAAAACATACAATTAAAAGAAAGTAAAGTGATCTTAAACTCTAAGACAACCACTCTTTTTTAAGTAGTAATCCCTAGCAGAGTCGCCAGTTCTGTAATACGATGGGAGAACTGACTTTTTGGTTTTATCAAAATGTGCGGATAGCTAGAGTCGCCACCGACTTTTCTTTTATTCAATATTTATTAAAGGTGAAAAGAACAGGAAAGACCTTTGATGGATTTTGAGTTTGGGGGTAAGTTATGAAAAGGGAAGGTGTTAGCACCATTTTCATCTGTAGTTATCTACGGGTTCTTAATTGCTTAGCTCACTTTTGAAAATCTTGCTTTGTGTGTGTGATTTGGTTGAAAATATTTTGAAATCACCAATGTAAGGTTGACTTTATAATGATTCTTGTATCAATCCTCAAGAATGTATACAAAGTGTTATTTTTTGAAAATATTTGTTTGAAAGTGTAGTGTGAAAAAAAGTTTTGAGAAAAGTTGTAAGCAAGCAATTAAGAGTTTCTTACCCACTAAAGTTTTTCTTATTCTTTTTCTTCACCTTTAGAGATAGTACTATCCATACCATTAGTTGGTAGGTGTGATCGGTGGATCTGGAACTGATTGTTTAACGCTGGTTCGCGAAATGTCGCGGAAGCAAGAGTCGCCACCGTCTTTTATTTTCTCCAAATGGAAAGGACAAAAGCACAGAAAAATTCCTTATAGAGATTGCTCTCGGTTCGGGAGGTAGGTTATAGAAAGGGAAGGTGTTAGCACCCTTTCTATCCATGGTTATCCATGGGCTCTTAGATACTTGCTCATTGTGTTTTCAAAATTGTTTGTTTGCTTTTCAACTGTGGGTTTTAAAAAGTTTCTTTGAAAATTTCAGTTCGACTCTTGTATCTGTCCTCAAGAGTGTTTGAAAAATTGCTTTCGAAAGCTTTTTGAAAATGTGTTGGTGTGAAAAGTATTTTTGATTTGTTTTGAAAGTTAGAGCAAGTATCTACGAGAACCTACCTACCCTAAGGAATTCGTCTGTGTAAATTTCCTTTAAAGTAGTGCCATCCCACCATTGAGAGGTAGGTAGCACCACCGTTGGAGGTGTTCGGGTCAATTCGAGGTTCGGGACATGGTGATCACCAGAGCAATGGGAAGACACCTTAGAAGCTACCCTCATGCCAGGTTCCCGGATCATGAGGACTTACTAAGACATCCTCTACTCGACGATCACCTTTCGAGGCAAGGCAACAGTGAGGCGTACCCTAGGGGTGGTGTGTGATTTGTGTGTCGTTTTCATTTATTTTTGTCTTGTCATGTTATTGGTGATCTACGCGTTTGTTTTTATTTTTGTCCATTCATTCTTGCATGCTTTGTTTAACAGTTAAAAGTTTTGCGGGAAAAGTAAATCTAAGCTATTACAAATGGCGCGGGTCCACATCGCCAAAATTAACCAGGACCCGATTTGACGGAAAATAAATAAAGCAAAAGGATTGAAAAATGCGAGAAGTAATTACAAGGCTTCGGGAGAGGTACATAATTATTCAAGCGAAATAAAATAAATATGCGAAATTAAACAATTAAGTTGAAAGGAGGGCGTTGGACCCTTTTGCAAAAAATCAAAATTAATGAGGAATTAAAATTAAAAGAAAGCAAGAATTTGTTTTTGTTTTTGGTATTTTTATGTTTTTTAGATTTAATAGGAAAAATTAATTAAAATAAAATACTAAACCTAATTCTAATTATTTTTAAGTTATTAAGAAAGATATTGAAAATTTTTTTAACCTAAATTAACCCTAAATTATTTTCATGCAAATTTAATTATAAAGAATAAATAAAATAAATATTATTATAAGAAAGAAAAAATTAAAAAAAAGAATGAAACATTAATTAAACCTATTTCTACATTTTTTAGATTTATGAAAAGAATTAATATTGCAAACCCTAATTTAAACTAAATTTATTTACATGCATTTATTTATAAGAAAAATATTAAAATAAATATTTATTATGTTTTTTATCTTTTCTGATTTTTTTAGGCATTTTTTATATTTTGTCAAAACAATAAATAAAACAATAATTGAAAATAAAACATAAAGAAAATATATAGAATTTGCAAACCAGGGGGGGTTCAGGCCCCAATATGGAGGTATAGATCCCAGAATCCTGGCCCAACAAGCTTCAGGTCCATTGACTTTTTTGAGTAGCGTGTTAGCACTTTGACCAGGGTTTATGGTGCTCATCAATTTTGCACCCTTGGATTGCTTCTGATGGACGCGTGGATGGATAGATGATGAAGGAATATGATGCTCCAGCAGCCTTGAAGCGCATGGGAATTGCTATGGAAAAATAATATGGAAATATGTAGACCTGGGACTTGAACCCAGGTCATGAGGGTTAACAACACTGCACTTTGCCAGCTGATCCACTACAACGCGTCTGATATATTAGTAACAAATAAATAATATAAAAGAAAAGCAAAACGTTAGTGGGTCCGCGCGCCAATTTTCAAACAGACCAACCAGCTTATGCCACGACTCTATCTTCTTCCTCATCCCTGTAATACAAAAACAAAAGCAACGGTTTTTATGGCGTTTTCTTAGGCCAGCTATTGAAAAATAGCGATTAGCCCTCAGGCACTCATAAATTGAGCGCGAGGGTTGGTTTGGAATCGCCTGAGTACGCTGAAGCGAATGGTATGACTCATGGGTTCCAATTTTGTCTTGTTTTGAAATCCCTAATTTAGAACTCTGCAAACCCTAGAAATCAAACATGGAGAAATCTCGTATACAGCATAATAATTCAATTAAACATAATGGTTAGCTTTAGAATCTCATAATGAACATGAATCAATGAATAAAAAATGCAAAGGATGCGTGAATCATGATGCACGATTGTGAATTTTTCTTGATGCAGTTCCGGCTCAATATACCAGTTCTTGGAGTTTGAATGGATGTTTTTGATTGGAATGTGTTCAGGGAACCTTGAGGAAGCTATTGAAACAAGTTTTGTGCTTTGAATCGACCTGTAACAATGATTTCAGTTTTGAGTTCTTTAGAGAAAAATTCAAGTTTGTAATGGCCTCTTCTGAGCTGCTGCGTGTCTAGCATGATTAGGGTTGTGTTCTAGCATTTGTACTGAGTCCATTAGGTTAACAAAAAACAATCAAATCCATGGCATTCATTGTTTTTGAAAATTTGATTTCTTAAGATCTTTTTCATATCTTTTCCATGTGCATTTGATTCAAATCATATCCAATTGCTCCAATTCTTTCCTTATTTGGCTAGGCACGAAATATTGAGCATAAAACATGTATAAAAGATTGGTTAGGGTGAATTAAATATTTTTCATATATTTAAATGATTTAAATGAATCAATATAAATAAAAATTCAAATAAATAAATAAAAAATGAGAAAATACTTCCCTTTGGGCCAAGTGGTCGTGCACATGCTTAGAATGATGAATCATGGAAGAAAAATGGGCCCATTAGCAATTTTAGGTCATTTGGATCAAAGTTGACTTTTCAAAATATCCAAAAATTTCCCAACTTCCACAAGGCATAACTTGCTCAATTTTTAAGCTTTCCTCATGTTTTTGGACATTTTGGAAAGGTCTTTGAGTCCTCTAACCAATGCCTTTGGTCCCATGTCATTTTGATTTACCAATCTCAAGTCATGGCCTTTGACTTAAAGTCCCTTTTTGTTGACTTTTGAAAATGACCTATAATGTTGAAATTGATAACTTTTTGTGAGAGCATTTCTTGGACTTGAAGTATGAAGATGAGTTGTAGGAAATGTCTTTCTCTTCAAAATGAGCTTTGGATGGAATTTTTCTGATAATCCATGTGAAAGTTATGCCCTGGTCAATTTCAGTTGACTTTTCAGCTGTCCAAATAAGGGAACTTTTGCATCTTGATGATTTCTGAGCCAAATTTTGAGAATCATGATCAAGCATTGATCAAATGATGTTTGTGGCTTCAAAATGATATGTTGACCAAAAATTTGAACTTTTGACTGTCAAATGACCATTTTACCCCTACAGTTGACTGTAGTGTAATTTAGGGTTTTGACTGTGCAATTTTGAGCTGAATGCCTTGAAACTTGATATGAGGATGCTTGACCATGTTTTCAGGCATATAGGACTTGATTGGGCCCTTTAAAACTTCCTTTTCTTGATCAGACTCAAAACCTAATCTTGACTGTATGGGAGGCCTTTGCACTGTGTAGCCCTTGGGGAATTTTGTGACTTGGCTTGGCAATTTCTTGAAGAATATGGGAGGGCAAATTTTGGGGTACAACAGTAGGTATCCCTATCTATAGGATGTGAAGGAACAAGCGTAGGGTCATTGTATGGTCATCGAAGACAACAAGTAAGGATACTTTAGAAATTATATCGAAGGGACTATCATCATTTTGTATGTAACTCGAAGGGACTACATCATTTTATAGACAACTGGAAGGGTCGTCAAGAGATTATGATATTTATTCGAAAGGGACACGATGATTTAATCAAGGGTCTTTTGCTAAAGTGTCCTCACTTTCGAGGGACGTGACCAATATTCGTAAATGCAACAAGAGAGGTTACCCTAAAGGTGCAAGTGTACGAAGTGTATTGATTCAGTTATTTGTCTTGAATATTAGAGTTTTTCTAGATTATTTTTAGTCTTGTCACGCAAACCCTAGTTAATAGTAGCTAAATATGTACACAAAAATAAAGTGCGGAATATAAATTCCTAAGCTATTACATGGCTTTAGAAGAGGTACATAAGTATAAAAAATCGCGAGAAAGTAAACCTACGCTATTACATCCTGTGAGCAGTTACATAATAGGAAAAAATGCGAAAAGATAAATCTAAGATATTACATCGATAGTTGCAACCTATACAATTGTCTCAGAATTTAAATAACAATAAAAAATAAGAAAAGATGTTAGAAAAAAATGTTTTAGTATTTTTTTATATTTTTAGAAAATGATTTAGGGTTAGGGATGATAATTAAAGCCTAATATATAATTAATTAAGTTAATTTTAAAAAAATAAAATCCTAATTATAAACCCTAATGTCTAATTAATTAAGAATAATTATTTGGCTAAAACCCTAAAACTAATTAATTTTAATTAAAACCTAATGTCTAATTAATTAATTAATTAATTAAAGTCAAATCCTAATTCTAGTTAATTAAAAAAACTAGGTCTAATTTAGTTAAGGGTTGATGTTTAATGAGAAAAATAGATAATTAAAAGGGATGAAAAACAAGGGTTAGAAAACTGAGAAAATAAGATGCATCAGGTGGAAATAGAGTTAGGAGAAGATTAATTGTTTTAAATTTTCCCTAATGAAACAAACTAGAAAAAGGGTTTGAAATAATCTCTAAAAATTAATTTCTGGAGAAAAAAAAGCTTAATATATTATACAAAATATTAGTCACTAATTATAACAAAGTTTAATAGATAATTATATAATAATATAAAAAAGGTTTGAACCTATTATAATAAATCTCACAATAAATATTAGATCAACGAACTAAGAAAATCAGACAAAAATTCAAACATATGCGAATATTCAATCGTACAATTAAAGTTTCAGTTTTACCAACCTAGAATCCAGTGACCCACTTAAGTTGCTTCCTCCCTTTGTTTTTCGTGCTTCTTTCCTTTCTCCAATGTGATTGCCTCGATAAATACCAAATTATGAAGACTTAGAGCTTATTTGTTGTTGTTCTTCGATGTGAAGAACAACAACTTTAGGAGAACACTAGTGAGTTCTGGATGATTATGAAATTATAGATGAAAAATAGTGTGAAAGATGGTCTATTTATAGATTTGAAATTAGGTTAAAGACACTCCAAAAAAGAAATAGTCCACTCAAGAAAAGTCCAAAGTTTATGATTTTAACTTGATCGGCAAGTCTACAAACTCTGACCAATGAAAAATCAATTTTGTCAACATGTGACCAACCAGAAAGTGACAAATCATGTGATTTTGTTGTGTTTATATTTTATATGATTTTTTGGTTATTTTTTAATTAAAAATTGAAAAGTGAAAAAAATTATTTTTAAAATTTTATTAATTAAAAAATACGAAAATAATAATTTAATAATTAAAAAAAATAATTCTTTTAGAAGATTTATATCAATTGAGATTTGATTGAAATTTGGAGGATAAGATTATGAACCTAGACGATATTGTGATTGATTTGGTGATTAATAAAAATTTGATTTAAAAAAATTTCAACTATTTTTAACAACTTGACTATTAAGTGTATAAAATCAAAGATTTAAAATAATAAAAAAAATTTAAAGTATCCTTAAAATAGAAAATGAAAATAAAACAAAATAATTGAAAATGATATTTTTATCCTTTTTATTGAAAAAATACACAAAAGAAAATAAATACCAAAAGAATAATTTTTAATAAAATTTGAACTCAAGACCTTCCATCAACTTGCAAGCCTCACTCTCTTACCAAGGATGCTATGTCATTCTATTTAAGATAAAAAGACATATAAAAGCATATGAAGGTGAAAAAATATTTTACTATTTTAAAAATAAAAATAATTTAAAATTAATTATTATATATTTTAGTGTTAAATCAAATATTATTAATACCCAAAAAAAAAATGATGAAATCAAGTTCAAAAATATTTTAAAAATAGGACAAACAAATTTTGAGGTACAACTCTTCAGCTTGGAATCTAAATGCACCCAATGCGAACTCTTCAATCCGGAGAAATTGTAGAGTGCAAACACAAGTGGCTGCTTGATAGCATGAAGACTGGAAAACTTGAACCCAAGGGATGTAAAATGGAAGCTGCAAGTGCAAGTCATAGTTCCCTAGGGGAGCAGGTTGGTGGAAAATCCTAAGGACAAAAAAGACAAATGTTGCAACGATCTTCAAGAAACCTTCAAATAATAGAAATCTCAACCCAACTACATTATCAACAAACAACATCTCCAAACAAACTCTTGGCCACTTGGTCACAATTGTACCATACCTAGGCAGTAAAATAATATAGAGCAGTCACAGATTTTCGGATTGAAAAGCTTCATTTAGTATCAACCGTATAGGAAAATTTAAGTGGAATTTGAATGATGTTGACTCCATGTTCCAAAACATTTTTGATACTCCCTCATCGTAATTCAACCACAATGGCCCCTCAAACCTCCTCCTGCCCATTGGTTGTTTTACATTCTGAATGCCACCAACCACATGATCAAAGGAAATAGAACAGGGTGTTCTTACAAGGATTGATTCTTGATGATCAAATATAAAAACTATACAACAAGTATAAATGTGCTAATCAGTTATCACGAAAAAACACTATTAATATGTAGATTCTACTGATTTATGAGGCATAAGACGTGTTATGGTTGGTGGGTCACAATTCCTCATATTTAAATCTAAATTATCCTAATTTGTTAATAATATCAGAACTGTATATTATTGACAAATTGTGCAGCCAAAAAGAAATAATAAACAAATATCTCAAATGATTCCAAACACACATCACAAAATTAAACTTTCCTATGTTATTTACATCAACATAAAATAGAAAAAAAATCTTATAAGTTCAAACAGGAGATTTCAATTCATCTGCTCCAACTATATTTTTAGGCTTTAACTTTCATATCATATGATTCCAATTCTGTTGGTATTCTCAACTCTTCAGTAAAGCATCAAAATACAAACCAATGCGAAAAGGTAAAAATACCAAAGAAAATATCATTTATAGGAGACTAAAATCATAAGCTTTAATGTTTCAAATTCAAAAAACAAAAGTTGAGTAAAACATTTACCTTGATTAAATATGGGTCTTCGAAACGTTCATGTTGAACCCTAGCTTTATTAAGATCCGCTTCATGTTCTTCATCTTGATGTTCTTCATCTTTTTGCAGTTTGCTTCGTATTCCATTTCACAGTACATTTAAATCACATAACAGACCAATTGATTCAATCCTGCAGAGAATTGTAGAAAAACAAAAGAAAAGAACTAGAAACTACACGGACCCTCTCCCCTACAACTCAAGCTGCCGGACTGATACGAACGCGAAAAGTTGCAACGCCTCAACACAGGGAGCAACCATAACACAGATAACCAAAGCAGATATCCAATTATCCACCTGACTTCACCATTACAATAATCAACTCGATACGAAACTCCTGAACCAGTTATTGGCCGATGAATAACTGAACCCCGCCTGTAGCCCCCACTGAGCCGATGAATAATTGCTTCGCGTTTCCTGCTCTTTGCATCATCCACCAATTCGTTAGCTATAATTATGCAATCACCAATTTGTCACCCTTCCAGAAATGCAAACTGAGTCTTTGAAATAACTTGGTGCATTACTGATTTCAGCCTGTTTGTAAGTAGTTTAGATATGATTTTATACATGCTCGCAATCAAAGAGATGGGTCTAAACTCGATTAACTTCGTCGGATTCTCCACTTTCGGAATCAAGGTGATGAAATAACTATTGATTCCTTTTGCAAGCCTACTGTACGCGTGAAATTCTGATATAAACCTGAGCAAATCCGCTTTTATCATTTCCCAAAACTCCTTAATGAAACCAAAATTAACACCGTGAGAACCTAGACTCTTAGAATTTTCGCAATCCCACACCACTCTTTTCACATCACTCTTTTCACTTTTTCCTATGAGAAACATGCTATAACCTACACTACAAATGACTAACTACATACTAGTAGATAAAGAAACTGACATCAAAGTTTAATTAATGACATTTACTCATTACTAACCTACGGTACACATGACTAATTACATACTAGTAGATAAAGAAACTGGCATCAAAGTTTAATTAATAACATCTACTCATTACTAACCTACACTACAAATAACTAACCAGATACTAGTAGATAAAGAAACTGGCATCAAAGTTTAGTTAATGACATCTATTAATTACTAACCTACACTACAAATAACTAACTACATACTAGTAGATAAAGAAAATGGCATCAAAATTTAATTAATGACATCTACTAATTACTATTCTGGTGAAGCTATTTCACCATTGAAGAAGAAAATAACAAGAAATGAAAAATGAAGAAGGAAGAAAATAATGAGCAAAAGAGTAATAGTTTATTATTATTACACGTGTGATAGTCTTATCCATATATAGTGTATTGCTATCACTTAACAACTAATCAGAAAGATGTAACTAACTGACTAAAAATAGCAATACTAATAAAGCTCATTTTATCCACAGAATTACAATAAATCTATCTCATTTAGCTATAGTCTTAACAACCCCTCTCAAGCTAAGCATGGTGAATGTTGATCATGTCAAGCTTGGAAATGAACTTGTTGAAAGTTGAAGTGGATAAAGCTTTGGTTAGGAAATCGGCTAGTTTTTCATGAGTTGAAATTGGTAGAAGCCGAAGTAAGTCTTGCTGCAGTTTTTCACGAACTAAATGACAGTCAATCTCAAGGTGTTTGGTTCGTTCGTGAAATACCGGATTGAGTGCAATATGCATTGCACTTTGGCTGTCACAGTACAGGACAAAGAGTTTGGTACATGTGATGTGCAATTCCTTCATGAGAGCTATCAACCAAAGCAATTCACATGTAGCAAAAGATAGTGCCTGATACTCTGCCTTGAAGATGATCTGGAAATAGTATCTTGCTTCTTCGCACACCATGATATAAGATAAGTTCCAAGGAAAAAGAAATAGCCCGAAATAGACTTTCTTGAATCAATACACCCTGTCCAATCAGAATCTGAGAAGCCAAGAAGTTACAATTTAGCATTCCTACGAAACAGAATTCCTTTACCAGGACTATTCTTCAAGTAGCGTATGACTCTGCAAGCAGCATGGTAGTGTGCCATTGTTGGATTGTGAAGAAACTGACTAAGTTGTTGGGTGGCATATGTAATGTCTGGACGTGTTGCGTTAAGGTACAACAAGCGACCTATTAAACGCCTATAAGCTCCAATGTCTTCAAAGACTTTGCCACTATCAGCATGTAGCTTGACAGATGGATCAAGAGGTGTGGGAGCTGGTTTAGATCTAAGTGTACCAGATTCCTGCAAGAGATCAAGACTGTATTTTCGCTGTGATAAAGAGATGTCTGCCTTTGAGTGAGCAACCTCGAGGCCAAGAAAATACTTCAATATTCCTAGGTCTTTGATACTAAACGTTTCATCTAGAATGAGCCTGATACGATCAAATTCAGACATAGAAGTGCCAGCTAAGATTATGTCATCAACATATACTAAAATGGCTGTGAAATGTGCATCAGTTTTCAAAGTAAAAAGGGAGTAATCAGAAGCAGATTGAGTGTACCCTTGGTGCAGTAAAAGAGCAGTTAACTTTTCATACCATTTGCGACTTGCTTGCTTCAGACCATATAAACTCTTCTGAAATTTGCATATCTGATTAGGTTTGTGACATGGAATCCCTTCGGGTATAGTCATGCACACGTCTTATTTCAATTCCTCGTGTAAGAATGCGTTGTTAACGTCAAGTTGGTGTAAGAATCAATTGTTGATAGCTGCAGTCGCAAGGAGGGTTCTGACAGTTGTAAGCTTTGCTACTGGTGAAAACGTGTCAAAAAAATCAAGTCCTTCAATTTGATTGTAGCCTTTGGCCACAAGTCGCGCTTTATACCTCTCTATCGTGCCATCTGCTCTATGCTTCACTTTGAACACCCATCTGTTACCAATTGGTTTGACATGTGGTGGCAAATCAACTATGTTCCAAGTTCTATTCTTGTCTAATGCATCTAATTCAGTCTTCATGTCTTTGGTCCAATGTTCAGATAGACATGCTTCTTTGTAAGTCTTTGGTTCATGAATGAGAGTGATATTAGATGCAAAAGCACGATGAGATGCAGACAAAAAATGTAATAAATCATTATTTGAAATTGGATAAATAACTTTAGATGTACCTGATGATGACTTGACTGCTGATGCATCAGATGTATTGCACACATAATCTGAGAGATAATGGGGTGTCTGTTTGGTTCTAACAGGTCTAGACTGAGTGATACAATTTTCATTATTAGGCATATGTTGGATGTCATGGTTCTCATCAGTGTTTTCTACAGTTTCAGGGTCAGTGTTAGAATGGTATAATGTGTCATTGGCTATGGTATTGTGATGGTCATGTTCTTCAACAGTAGGTTCAATATTCTGTGATGGAACATGTATGATAGGGTCATGTTGAGGTGAGTCAGTGGATTCTTTGTGAAGATGATAGTCTCAGTTAATAGAATTTGTATTTGAATAGGGAAATATGTGTTCATGGTGTATGACATTTCTAGAGACAAGAATGGTATGGCTATTAATATCATAGAGTACCACACCCTTCATTCCATTCTTGTATCCTAAGAAAACACATTTTCGAGCTCTTGACTCAAGTTTTGATCTATGCACATTTAAGGTGGATGCAAAAGCTAAAGATCCAAATACTTTGAGACTATGCATATCTGGATGCTCATTATGCAGTATGAAATGAGGAGAAAGGTTATTTAGAATTTGGATAGGGAGTTTATTTATAATGAAGGTGGCATGTAAAATAGCAGATGACCAAAATTTCTTGGGAAGCTTTGACTGAAAGAGAAGGGCTCGTCCAACATTTAATAAATGTTGATGTTTCCTCTCCACTTTACCATTTTGTTATGGAGATTCAACACAACTGGTATGATGAATGATTCCCTTAGAAGCATAAAATTCAGGAATATTAAATTCAGCACCATTATCAGTTCTGATAATTTTGACAGAAAGCTGATGTTGATTTTCTATGAGACTGACAAAAATTTTGACATGTTGTCTAGCTTCAGACTTAGATTTCATTAAGGTTATCCATGTGAATCTGCTACAATCATCAACAGAAGTTAAAAAATATGAATGACCATGCAAGGATTGGACAGCAAGAGGTCCCCAAATATCAAAATGAATCAATTCATAAGGATGAGCAGCTCTATTATTGCTAACAGTATAGGAAAGTTTTCTTTGTCTAGCATAACAACATACATCACAAACATCTTTATGGTTAACTGTGATGAAAGGAAATTGATAATGTAGGTACAAGAGTCTGCTATTGGATAAGTGTCCTAATCTAAAATGCCATAAGGCTTTTTCAGGTAAGGTGACTGTGGCTGCTATAGCAGGTAAAGCATTATCTCTTAGTGTTAAGTAGTACAATCCATCCTTTTGCTCAGCAGAACCAGTCATCCTCAGGGTGACTTTGTCCTGTATACCAAAGAAAACATCATTTATAGGAGACTAAAATCATAAGCTTTAATGTTTCAAATTAACAAAAAAAAAAGTTAAGTAAAACATTTACCTTGATTAAATATGAGTCTTCTAAACGTTCATGTTGAACCCTAACTTTATTAAGATCCGCTTCATGTTCTTCATCTTGATGTTCTTCATCTTTTTGTAGTTTGCTTCGTATTCCATTTCACAGTAATTTGTGGCTTTGTATTCAATTTCTCATAAGGTGATAGAGAGAGGATTGAGAGAAGAGGGTTTTCAGATTGAGAGAAGAGGGTTTTGTATCTTTTTCAGAATCCTAAATTCAAAATGTGAGAGAGAATGAAAATGAAAGAACAAATGATGATTGCAATCCATAAGCTGATGTTGATGAAGAAGCTGCAAGGAAGATTAAAGGAAGCTTGAATAAAGGGCAGAGAAAGGGGGCGGCAGTGGTAGGGTTTAAGGGAGTAAAAGAGAGAGGAGAAGAAAGGACACAGTAGTGTGTAAGGAGGGATTTGGGAAACAAATTGTATTCAAATTTAGACCAATGATATCATAACATTTAGTGAATAGATTCAGAAAAGTAGAAGAATTTAAGAGTTATTTTGTTAATTACTATGGTGTCTAATTTGTAGTGTAAATAAATTTCCAGAGAAGGGAATTTTGGATAGTTTAGTCGATCTTTGAGTAAATGCTAGAAAGTAGATGTGGTGAGTCAAGATGTGTTTTTCATAAAGAAATACTTCAATAAAAAAAATTTGATGACCCGGTATAATTCTAGAAAAAATAAATATGAGTTGAAGTTGTTGAAAAATAAATATGAAAAAGTTCCATATTAATTAAAAAAGTGAAATTATAAAATAAAAAAAAATAGATAAAAAATTGCATAAAAGTTTATTTAATGACATTTACTAATTACTAACCTACACTACAAGTGACTAACTACTTAAATAAAAAAACATACATCAAAGTTTAATTAATGACGTCTACTAGTAGTTACTAACCTACACTACAAATGACTAATTAAGATAAAAAACCACATCAAAGTTTTTTTTTTTAAAAGGCCAAACTAAATTTATTATTATAATAAAGCAAAAGCATTGCCATATACAGAATAAAATTCACACCAGTACATTTAAATCACATAACAGACCAATTGATTCAATCCTGCAGAGAACTGTAGAAAAACAAAAGAAAAGAACTAGAAACTACACGGACCCTTTCCCCTAAGATCCCCCTCTTCACTAAGTTATCTCTACTTGGAATTTTGTTTTGCCATAATCTCCACACCAGAACCGACACTTTTAACAGAACAATCTTGTTCCAAACAGGCGTCAATTCTTTCTTATCTTCAATAGGATTTGCCATCTCTCATCCATGATCACTTGATATGTGTCTTTCACTGAATATTCACCCTTATGCCAACTCTACCTATCCTTACATCGTTCCTGATCAAAATTCTGCTAACCAATTCTCTAATTTCCTCTTCAAACCTAGTGTTCTCCCCCTCCAGACTACCCACCCATTCTCCGATCCAAACCGTTCCCCCATTCTCGGTTCTAATCGCCTCGCTAACTAAAATTTCCTTCTTCTTCGATTTCTCAAATAGACTAGGATATTTATCCTTCCACTTTTTCCTATGAGAAACATGCTATAACCTACACTACAAATGACTAACTACATACTAGTAGATAAAGAAACTGACATCAAAGTTTAATTAATGACATTTACTCATTACTAACCTACGGTACACATGACTAACTACATACTAGTAGATAAAGAAACTGGCATCAAAATTTAATTAATAACATCTACTCATTACTAACCTACACTACAAATAACTAACCAGATACTAGTAGATAAAGAAACTGCATCAAAGTTTAGTTAATGACATCTACTAATTACTAACCTACACTACAAATAACTAACTACATACTAGTAGATAAAGAAAATGGCATCAAAATTTAATTAATGACATCTACTAATTACTATTGTGGTGAAGCTATTTCACCATTGAAGAAGAAAATAACAAGAAACGAAAAATGAAGAAGGGAGAAGATAATGAGCAAAAGAGTAATAGTTTGTTATTATTACACGTGTGATAGCCTTATCTATATATAGTGTGTTGCTATCACTTAACAACCAATCAGAAAGATGTAACTAACTGACTAAAAATAGCAATACTAATGAAACTCATTTTATCCACAGAATTACAATAAATCTATCTCATTTAGCTAGAGTCTTAACAGCCCCTCTCAAGCTAAGCATGGTGAATGTTGATCATGCCAAGCTTGGAAATAAACTTGTTGAAAGTTGAAGTGGATAAAGCTTTGGTTAGGAAATCGGCTAGTTGTTCATGAGTTGAAATTGGTAGAAGCCGAAGTAAGCCTTGCTGCAGTTTTTCACGAACTAAATGACAATCAATCTCAAGGTGTTTGGTTCGTTCGTGAAATACCGGATTGAGTGCAATATACATTGCACTTTGACTGTCACAGTACATGACAGGGAGTTTGGTACATGTGATGTGCAATTCCTTCATGAGAGCTATCAACCAAAGCAATTCACATGTAACAAAAGATAGTGCCCGATACTCTGCCTCTGAAGATGATCTGGAAATAGTATCTTGCTTCTTCGCACGCCATAATATAAGAGAAGTTCCAAGGAAAAAGCAATAGCCCGAAATAGACTTTCTTGAATCAATACACCCTACCCAATCAGAATCTGAGAAGCCAAGAAGTTGCAATTCAGCATTCCTACGAAACAGAATTCCTCTACCAGGGCTATTCTTCAAGTAGTGTATGACTCTGCAAGCAGCATGGTAGTGTGCCATTGTTGGATTGTGAAGAAACTGACTGAGTTGTTGGGTGGCATATGTAATGTCTGGACGTGTTGTGTTAAGGTACAGCAAGCGACCTATTAAACGCCTATAAGCTCCAATGTCTTCAAAGGCTTTTCCACTATCAGCATATAGCTTGACAGATGGATCAAGAGGTGTGGGAGCTGGTTTAGATCCAAGCATACCAGATTCCTGCAAGAGATCAAGACAGTATTTTCGCTGTGATAAAGAGATGCCTGCCTTTGAGTGAGCAACCTCGAGGCCAAGAAAATACTTCAATATTCCCAGGTCTTTGATACTAAACGTTTCATCTAGAATGAGCCTGATACGATCAAATTCAGTCATAGAAGTGCCATCTAAGATTATGTCATCAACATATACTAAAATGGCTATGAAATGTGCATCCGTTTTCAAAGTAAAAAGGGAGTAATCAGAAGCAGATCGAGTGTACCCTTGGTGCAGTAAAAGAGCAGTTAACTTTTCATACCATTTACGACTTGCTTGCTTCAGACCATATAAACTCTTCTGAAGTTTGCATACCTGATTAGGTTTGTGACATGGAACCCCTTCAGGTATAGTCATGTACACGTCTTCTTTCAATTCCCCGTGTAAAAATGCGTTGTTAACGTCAAGTTGGTGTAAGAACCAATTGTTGATAGCTGCAGTCGCAAGGAGGGTTCTGACAGTTGTAAGCTTTGCTACTGGTGAAAATGTGTCAAAAAAATCAAGTCCTTCGATTTGATTGTAGCCTTTGGCCATAAGTCGCGCTTTATACCTCTCTATCGTGCCATCTGCTATGTGCTTCACTTTGAACACCCATCTGTTACCAATTGGTTTGATATGTGGTGGCAAATCAACTATATTCCAAGTTCTATTCTTGTCTAATGCATCTAATTCATTCTTCATGGCTTTGGTCCAATGTTCAGATAGACATGCTTCTTTGTAAGTCTTTGGTTCATGAGTGAGAGTGATATTAGATGCAAAAGCACGATGAGACGCAGACAGAAAATGTAATGAATCATAATTTGAAATTGGATAAATAACTTTGGATGTACATGATGATGACTTGACTGTTGATGCATCAGATGTATTGCACACATAATCTGAGAGATAATGGGGTGTCTGTTTGGTTCTAACAGGTCTAGACTGAGTGTTGCAATTTTCAGTATCAGGCATATGTTGGATGTCATGGTTCTCATCAGTGTTTTCTACAGTTTCAAGGTCAGTGTTAGAATGGTATAATGTGTCATTGGCTATGGTATTGTGATGGTCATGTTCTTCAACAGTAGGTTCAATATTCTGTGATGGAACATGTATGATAGGGTCATGTTGAGGTGAGTCAGTGGATTCTTCGTGAAGATGATAGTCTCAGTTAATAGAATTGGTATTTGAATAGGGAAATATGTGTTCATGGTGTATGACATTTCTAGAGACAAGAATGGTATGGCTATTAATATCATAGAGTACCACACCCTTCATTCGATTCTTGTATCCTAAGAAAACACATTTTCGAGCTCTTGACTCAAGTTTTGATCTATGCACATTTAAGGTGGATGCAAAAGCTAAAGACCCAAATACTTTGAGACTATGCATATCTGGATGCTCATTATGCAGTATGAAATGAGGAGAAAGGTTATTTAGAATTTGGGTAGGGAGTTTATTTATAATGAAGGTGGCATGTAAAATAGCATATGACCAAAATTTCTTGAGAAGCTTTGACTGAAAGAGAATGGCTCGTCCAACATTTAATAAATGTTGATGTTTCCTCTCCACTTTACCATTTTGTTGTGGAGATTCAACACAACTGGTATGATGAATGATTCCCTTAGAAGCACAAAATTCAGAAATATTAAATTCAACACCATTATCAGTTCTGATAATTTTGACAAAAAGCTGATGTTGATTTTCTATGAGACTGGCAAAATTTTTGACATGCTGTCTAGCTTCAGACTTAGCTTTCATTAAGGTTATCCATGTGAATCTGCTACAATTATCAACAATAGTTAAAAAATATGAATGACCATGCAATGATTGAACATCAAGAGGTCCCCAAATATCAAAATGAATCCATTCATAAGGATGAGCAGCTCTATTATTGCTAACAGTATAGGAAAGTTTTCTTTGTCTAGCATAACAACATACATCACAAACATCTTTATGGTTAACTGTGATGAAAGGAAATTTAGAATGTAGGTACAAGAGTCTGTTATTGGATAAGTGTCCTAATCTAAAATTCCATAAGGCTTTTTCAGGTAAGGTGATTGTGGCTGCTATAACAGGTGAAGCATTATCTCTTAGTGTTAAGTAGTACAATCCATCTTTTTGCTCAGCAGAACAAGTCATCCTCAGAGTGACTTTGTCCTGTATAAAACATTGTGAGTTGAGAAAACATACATTGCAATTAGAAGATTCACAAAGTTTAGAAACAGATAAAAGATTTAAAGAAAATTCAGAAAGCAAAAAGACATTGTGCACAATGAAATCAGGGGAAAAATGAATTGTGCCAAAATAGCTAGCAACAAGACATTATCCATTTGGAAATCTAACATTGATGGGAATAATTTGCTTATATGAGTGAAACCATCTGATAGAACTACATATGTGATCAGAAGCTCCTGAATCGATGATCCAAGAACTGTTACTACTACTATGCATGCAATGAGATGTGTTACCTGTTGATAGATGACCAACAACAACTTGATTAGAAGAAGCACATCCTGAAGATTGGCCAATGCTGGACTTCTGAATTAGCTCCATTAGAGTATTGAATTGGCCTTGAGTCATAGGTGAATTATCACTTTTGATGTCAGCACCATTAGAAGAAGATCCATCATCATTGCCATCTGATGCAACATTGTTAGCTGAATTCTGAAACTGCTTCTGCATATGTGGTGGAACACCTTGTTTCTTGAAGCAATTTTCAACAGTGTGATTAGTCTTGCCACAGAAAGTGCAGACACGAGCTCCATGCCTGAATGTATTGTTTCTTGCACCATATTTCTTGGAATCAGCAACATTAATCAAAGTTTGGGACTCATCATTGGAAATAGGAAGCTGAAGTTGTCGCTCATGTTGAATAACCATGGAGAATATCTTATTCATATTTGGAAAAGGATCCATTAACAAAATTTGGGACTTAACAACAGTAAATTGGTCATTCAAACCAGTCAAGAATCTGATAACTTGCATCAGTTGATGGTTGGATCTTGCACTGCGCATAGCTTCACAAGAGCACTTGATGTGACATGTGCAAGTTGGTAAAGGCAAATACAAATCTAATTCTTCCCAAAGAATTTTAAGTTCAGAAAAGAAATCAGTTACCGATTTGGTTTCTTGCTTGAGGTTGTATATTTCTTGTTGTAGCTCAGAAATACGGATGAGATCGCCCTGAGAGAACCTTTCTTTCAAGTCATTCCATACATCAAGCGCATTCTCCAAGAAGACGATGGACTGTGAAATGGAATCTGAAACTGAATTCATGATCCAAGAGTGTACTAACATGTTGCAGTGATTCCAAGCACGCAAGGATGGATCGAAAGAATCAACGGGAGCAAGAAGAGATCCATCAATGAACTCAATCTTCATTTTTCCACCGAGCGCCCTCTTCATGCTTCGACCCCATGAATGATAGTTAGAACCAGTCAGCTTAGGAAGAACTGTAACCGAACCAGGACCATCACTGGGATGAATGAAGTATGGTGAAGTTTGATCCAAAGCTGGATCACGAGGTGAAGCTCGAGGAGGAGCCATGGATGCAGAGGGAGGAACGCACGAGTTAAAACTTCAATTGAAAAACAGCGGAATAATGATCGAATTGGCGAATGATACCATATTATGGTGAAGCTATTTCACCACTGAAGAAGAAAATAACAAGAAACGAAAAATGAATAAGAAAGAAGATAATGAGCAAAAGAGTAATAGTTTGTTATTATTACACGTGTGATAGCCTTATCCACATATAGTGTGTTGCTATCACTTAACAACCAATCAAAAAGATATAACTAACTGACTAAAAATAACAATACTAATAAAACTCCTTTTATCCACTTAATTACAATAAATCTATCTCATTTAGCTATAGTCTTAACAATTACTAACCTACACTACAAATGATTAACTAAATACTAAAAAAACTTACATCAAAGTTTAATTAATGACATCTACTAATTAATAACCTACACTACAAATGACCAATTAAGATAGAAAATCACATCAAAGTTTAAACAATGACATCTACTAATTACTAACCTACGCTATAAATGACTACTTATAGTACTTCAATAAGTAGGTTTATCTGCATTTTTTAATCCCAAATATCCCAATTGTGCAATTTTGCTACTTGCCTTTTTTAAAGCGATATTTCTATCATCGAATTCTCATATCCAATATGATTTCTTTAAAATTATATATATTTTTTGAACAAATTAAAATTGTATTTTAAAAATATTAAAACACAAAAAAATTGAAATCATAATTGCACATTTAATTTTCTCTCACATACTACTTCATACTAATTTATAAGAAAAAAATAACTCATTTTTCTTGTTACAAATTATAAAATAAAAAACATCAAATTTATTTCATTTAATCATTTTATTTTAAAAAATTCATCTTTTCAAAAATAAAATAAAATTTAAGTTGTATTTAATTTGATTTTTCACTATTTATGCAGCTATACATCTAGGACTACCATTAGTGCCACCCTATTTGGGACTTTCAAAGACTCAAAGAAACAAAATCACCACAGGCATTAATTTTGCATCTGCTGGATCTGGCATTCTTCCAGAAACCAACAATGTAAATTTCATACCTACATTTGTTCATTTCATCAGCTTAGTTATTCTTTGAATTGAAGAATATTTTTTCTTTTCTTCTTTGCAGAAAACTTTGTCTCTAGACAAACAGATAAAGCTATTCAAAAGAGTTATAAAGAATAATTTGCCCAATATTTTGGATGAAAAAGAAAAATATTGGAGACATGGAAACCTTGCTGCCCAAATAACATTCATGGAGATCTCAAATGCCATCCTTATAATGCTACCTGTCCGGACAGAAACACTCATCTATTCTTTGATGATCATCCGTCTCAAATTGCGAACCAAGTATTTGCAACACGTTGCTTCAATGAGAAGACAATATGCAAATCATCTGTCTCTGATTTTTTATCTTCTAAATTTCACAAGCATTCCAAAAATACATAAAATAGTAAAGGACATTTTATTTGTATTTGATTTTGATGTCAAAAAATAATTTCTCAAAGTATGTACGTGCCTTTAGTTTTGAATCTCCTCATGCAAAATTTCAATAACTTTCTTTTTAAAAAATTTGGTTTCGATTTGGTTCTGTGATGCCCGAGGCAGACGAGGACGGGAATGTATCGTCAATGCACAAGGCATAGATAATGAGTGGCTTCTTGAAGCTCCTAGGCTAAAGTGATGCATCAATGAGCTTAATTCACGTTGAAATGAGAGGAGTTATGAAGTTGTGTAAGTATGGGGTTGCATGATTAACGGAAAGCTTATACGAAAATTTTATACAAATTGATTTGTATTATCTATGTAAAAAAGATGCATAGTTTTTTGGGTAGTCAATATCATAATAACTTCATAGTTAAAGTGTGTTTACTTTGGAACACTCTTTGGATGGGTGACATTTAGGAAACTTTCTTACGAAGCCTGTGCGTGACAACAAGCACGCTGAAAAGATTTGTGTCAATTTTGTTGGAGCAAAGGATTTTCAAGAAAGATGTTTTATGAAAGAAGAAGAAGAAAAGAGGGAGAGATTTGAAAGTTTGTTATTGATTCTAACTGAATTATAAAACTGAATTGTGATTGCATTGTAAAATTACAAACTAGTCAGCCCTTTATATAGACATACAATGCCCATGCCCACTTCGACTATATATAAATTTTGGCTCAAAACTACATTTCGGCATACTGTGGCCCAGAACTACAAAGTTGTTGTATTCGTCGTTGTCGAATACATCTGACAACCTATCAGCACTAACTATTCGACATGCACCTATGCTCTTCGACATAACAAGAATTATATCTTCTAACACATCCCCTAATTCATATTCTCGAGACTTCACATCCTGGTACTTCTCTTTAACTCGTCGAATCTGACTTTCTTCAGAGGTTTGGTGAATACGTTAGCTAGTTGCACTTCTGTCTTACAATGCTTTAGCTCCAGCTTCCCTTTGTTGACTTGATCCCTCAGAAAATGATACCTTCTTTCTATGTGTTTACTTCGACCATGACATACTAGAGGATTCTCCAAATCAATCGTTGACTTGTTATCGACAAACAACTTCATCCTCTTAGGTTCCATTATCTTGAATTCCTCAAGTAACATTTTGATACATGCTGCTTAGCATGTAGCATATGATGCAACCACACATTATACTTCGCATGATGACAAAGCCACAATGTGTTGCTTCCTCGAGCTCCAAGAGATTGGAGTACCTTCGATCATGAATATGTAGTCTGCAATACTTTTCTTTTCGTCTTGATCTCTACTGAAATTTGAGTCAGTGTATCCATGGACTTCAACATTTGTGATGTTCTTCGACTTCATTGGCAACAACACACCCTGATCAATTGTTCCCTTTATTTATCTCAACACCCTTTTTACTGCAAGGAGATGACGCTCTCGAGGTTTCTCCATCAATCGACTCAATAATCCAACACTTTGAAAAATATTGGGTCTAGTATTGCAAAGATACCTCAAGGATCCAATGATTTGTTTGTATAGTGTCGAACTTACAAATTCATCATTCATTTCCTTTTTCAACTTTGCTCCATTTTCTAAGGGAGTGACAACTGCATTACAGTTGCTCATTTTGAACCTCTTCAGTATATATTGGGCATATTTCGTTTGATGCAAGAATACTCCATCTTCTATATTTTTGAATTCCATCCCTAGGAAATATGAAAGATTCCCTAAGTCGGACATTTCAAATTCTTGGATTAGTTTCAACTTTACTTTCATCATCTCAGCTTCGTCTGCTCCAACAATGAGTAAGTCATCAACATAGAGGCATAAAATGATTCGACTGACACTGTTGATATTATTTACATACACTCTATGTTCAGAGACACACTTTCTGAAACCCGCTTCAATCAGGAAGCTATCTATTCTCTTATTCCAAGCTCTAGGAGATCGTTTCAAACCATAGAGAGCACTCCTTAATATATAAAGCTTCGACTCATGCCCTTTGATATTGAATCCTGGTGGTTGAGTAACATATACCTCTTCTTTCAGTGGTCCATTCAGAAATGTTGATTTTACATCCAAATGATGTATCTTCCGTCCTCTATATACTGCTGCCAAAACAACAATTTTGATTGTTTCTAACCTTGCAACAGGCGCATAGACTTCGTGAAAGTCGATATAAGTTTTTGTAGAAAGCCTATTGCCACTAATCTTGCTTTATACTTGAAAATATTAAAAATAATTAAAAAGAGCGACTACAATGTGGTCGAGCAGCTGGGACAGACCCCCTCGAAGATATCCATGTTGTCTCTGTTGTTGTGTTCCGAGACCCATGCGAAGGCTCTGATCGCATTCCTCAAGACTGCACATGTGCCACAAGAGACCTCAGATGATCAATTCAAAGACTGTGTAGCCAGCTTGACTGCTGACAATGGGCTGGGTTTTTCAGATGTCGACTTAACACCAAAAGGGAGGAAACATAATGATGCTCTGCATGTCTCGATCGAATGCATGAGCACCACTATGGCTCATGTGCTGGTGGATACTGGGTCTTCACTGAATGTCCTGCCGAAGAAGGCTCTCGATCGACTGGATTATGAAGGCTTGACCTTAAAGCCTGGTAACATTGTGGTAAAGGATTTTCACGGGTCGAAGAGAATGGTGCATGGGGAGGTGGACATCCCTGTCATAGTAGGCTCTCAAACCTTTGAGTCCACCTTCTACGTGATGGACATCAGGCCGTCATATTCTTATTTGTTGGGTCGTTCTTGGATCCATGAAGATGTGGAGATGGATGGGGAATTCATAGAAACTCCTTGTCAAAACTTTAGAGAGGTTCCTCAGATTTTAGCATCGACTGAAACTACTATCGGCACCAAACCTCCTCTGAAGATGGCTTCTCTCAAAGACGCCAGAGCAGTGGTTGAAGAAGGTGGGTATACCAATTGGGGACAACTCCCTGATTTTACTCACAAAAATGACAATTTTGGTTTGGGGTTTACTTCAGGAGCTCAAAGGGATGTTCGACGCGCTCGAGCTGGAGGACTTCCCCTATGCATTAGCAATCGGGGAATTAATGCCATTGAAGACAGTGAGGAAGACTCTGACATTAACAACTAGATATACCCGACTACTAGTGGTGGACCGAGTAATTGGACGGCCATAGATTTTATACCAGTTTCTTTTATTCCGTAGTAATTGTCTTACTTGTTTCCCAAGATTGAAATAAACAATTTAAACTCTACAGTCTTGTGTCTTGCCCGAGGAACATTGTTTTTGTTTGTGAGGGCTATTATATGTCATTTCATATATCATCAATAAAACACTGGACGTTCCTTGCATACAAATTTTGCACTCTTTGTTTTTCTTTTCTGCTTTCACTTTATCAAAACAGCTATGCTCTTACACACACTCACGTATCATACTGTAGATCCATATCCACTCTGGATCCTATTGATAACAGCTCTGCTACTGCCGGTTATGACTTCGAAAATCCGATCAACCAATCCGAGGACGAAGGTGAGGGCGATTGTGAGGTGCCTGGAGAACTTGCTAGACTGTTACAGCAGGAAGAGAGGGCTATACAGCCTCATCAAGAGCCAGTTGAGACGATAAACTTTGGCACAGAGAAGGACAGAAGAGAAGTCAAGATCAGTGCAAATCTGGAAGCTAAGATCAAATAGCAGTTGATACAGATGTTGCACGACTATGTTGAGATCTTCGCCTGGTCATATGAAGACATGCCTGGTTTAGACACTGATATTGTGGTACATTGTCTGCCGACTAAGGAAGATTGTCCTCCGGTTAAATAGAAGGTTCACCATATGCGCCCTGAAATGTCAGAGAAGATTAAGGCAGAGGTCATGAAGTAGTTCAATCCTGGGTTCCTAGTTGTCACCTCATATCTGCAGTGGGTTGCTAACGTCATTTTGGTACCTAAGAAGGACGACAAGGTACGGATGCGTGTGGATTACAGGGACCTGAACAGGGCAAGCCCCAAGGATGACTTCCCTCTTCCCCACATTGATGTTCTGGTTGACAACACCGCACAACACAAAATCTTCTCCTTCATGGATGGTTTCTCTGGCTACAACCAGATCAAGATGGCTCCTGAAGACATGGATAAGACAACCTTTGTCACACAATGGGGCACCTTCTGTTACAAGGTGATGCCTTTTTTGGGTTGAAGATGTTGGGGCAACCTATCAGCGAGCCATGGTCGCTTTGTTCCACGATATGATTCACCATGAGATCGAGGTTTATGTTGATGACATGATAGCCAGGTCTCAAACTGAAGAGGAACACCAAGATCATCTACAAAAGTTGTTCGACAGATTGAAGATATACAAGCTGAGGTTTAATCTGAACAAATGCACTTTCAGGGTAAGGTATGGTAAGCTTCTGGGTTTCATCGTCAGTGACAAAGGTATTTAAGTAGACCCCGCAAAGGTAAAGGCCATACAAGAGATGCTAACTCCCCGCACAAAGAAAGAAGTTAAAGGTTTCTTGGGACGCTTGAATTATATCTCCAGGTACATTTCACATCTGACTGCTACTTGTGAACCCATCTTCAAGCTTCTGAAGAAAGATCAAGTGGTAAAGTGGAATGACGAATGCCAGACCGCCTTCGAAAGGATCAAAGAATATCTCCAAGAACCGCCAATTCTGATGCCTCCGGTTGAAGGAATACCTTTGATACTATACTTAACAGTGCTAGACAATTCAATGGGGTGTGTGTTGGGGCAGCATGACGAGTCTGGTCAAAAAGAGAACGCAATATAGTACCTTAGCAAAAATTTTACCGACTGCGAGACACGATACTCACTGCTCGAGAAAACTTGCTGCGCTTTGGCATGGGCTGCTCGCCGACTAAGACAGTATATACTGACCTGCACTACTTTGTTGATATCTAAGATAGACCCAATCAAATACATCTTCGAGAAGCCCGCTCTCTCCAGAAGAATCACGAGATGGTATATGATCTTAACTGAATACGATATACAATATACAACCTAGAAAGCAATCAAGGGAAGCGTATTGGCTGATCATTTGGCTCATCAGGTAGTGGATGACTACCAGTCCATGAATTTTGAGTTCCCAGACGAGAACATTATGCTAGTGACTGACTATGAAGAACCTGGACCAGATGAAGGACCTGAAGAAGGATCCTGATGGACTATAGTTTTTGATGGAGCTTCGAACGCACTTGGTAATGGCATCGGCACTGTAATTATATCTTCTAAGGGATGTCATACTCCTTTTACTGCCAGACTATGTTTCAACTTCACTAACAACATGGCGGAATATGAAGCCTGCATCATGGGTCTCAAAGCCGCTATTGACCTCAGGATCAAGTTCTTAAATGTCTTCGGGGATTCAGCCTTAGTGATAAGTCAGATCAAAGGAGAGTGGGATACGAAGCATCTGAATCTCATCCTATACAAAGAGTATATGCTGACATTGCTCCCACACTTTGAGGAGGTAACCTTTGAACATTTCCCACGAGAGGAGAATCAGTTAGCGGACGCGCTAGCTACCATGTCTTCTATGTTCAAAGTCAGGTGGGACAACGAAGCTCCTCGAATCACCATTGAAAGGTTGGATGAACCAGCGCACTATTGTGAGATTGATACCGAAGAGGTGGCAGACAAACCCTGGTTTCATGAAGTGAAGAAGTACCTCGAGACTCAAGAATATCCCGAAGGGGCATCTATCAATGATAAGAAGTTTCTGAGAAGGTTTGCTGCAAAATTCTTCCTCAATAATGGAATCCTCTACAAGTGCAACCATGACTCTACCTTACTACGGTGTGTAGACAAGAGCGAAGTAGGGAGGATTATGACAGATCTACATGAAGGTACCTTCGGAACCCATTCCAGTGGATATACCATGGCTAAGAAGATCCTACGGGTAGGATACTACTGGTCCACTATGGAAGCATATTGTTATCAGCACTCCCGAACCTGTTATAAGTGCCAAATTTATGCTGATAAGGTGCATGTGCCTCTGGTTCCCTTGAATGTCTTGACATCTCCGTGGCCTTTTGCAATGTGGGGCATTGACATGATCGGAGAAATCAAGCCTACCGCTTCCAATGGACATCGCTTCATCCTGGTGGCCATAGATTACTTCACAAAATGGGTTGAGGCGGCCTCTTTTGCTACTGTGACCAAGAACATTGTGGCGCGGTTTATCCGACATAATCTGATCTATCAGTATGGTGTAACAGAGAGAATTATTATAGACAATGGTACAAATCTCAACAACACGATGATCACTGAACTCTATAAGCAATTCAAGATACAACATTATAACTCTTCTCCCTACCGACCGAAGATGAATGGCGTTGTTGAAGCGGCTAACAAGAATATCAAGAAAATTATACAGAAGATGACGGTGACATACAAAGACTGGCATGAGATATTACCATTCTCTCTTCATGGGTACCGTACCTCAGCACAAACGTCGACAGGGGCAACACCTTACTCTCTGGTATATGGCATGGAGGCAGTCCTACCTATCGAGGTTCATATACCTTCTCTCATAATTATGAAGGATGTGGGTTTGAACTAAGACAACTGGATCCAGACTCAACTTGATCAACTAAATCTGATCGACGAGAAGAGACTTACTACTATCTGTCATGGTCAAACGTATCAAAAGCGAATGATCAAGGCTTTTAACAAGAAAGTCAGATGTCAAGAATATCAAGTCAGGGATCTGGTAATCAAGCGCATCATACTGCCGCAAGGTGATCCCAGGGGAAAATAGACTCCCACATACGAAGGGCCATTTGTGATTAAAAACATTTTCTCGGGTGGAGCCATGATTCTAACCATCATAGACGGTGACGACCTTCCTCACCCTGTCAATGCAGACATAGTGAAAAGATACTACGCATGATCAAAGACCCGCTAGGTTGACTGGCCTAGGAAAAAATAAGGGCTTCCCGGCGAACCAAAAGGGTTCAGGCAAAAGTAAGGGATGAAAATGAAAATTTTGTACACCCGGCAAGCCGAAAACCCAAAAAGGCGGCTTGGACAAAAAAGGGTATCCCGGTGGACTGAAAACTCGGAAGGGCAGTCCAGGCAAAATTTAGAGATGTAAAGCGTATCACTATGTCCAGTTGGATCACCTTGCAATCAGACCTCAGTATCAACTGTCAAGCTCGAACAACATCGATCAACCTAATCAGCTTCGGACAAACAGCAAAGTGACGAGACGCTCGTAGACATAGGGGCAATAGCAGAGTTGGAACCCAATGGGATTGTTGTACACGACTGTTTTCTTTTTACACAATGTTGTATAGATTCTATTTTTTACAGCGGTGATCTCTTACTAGAGCGTCAACCTCTTTGTACAAAACGCCTATTACAGGCCAACTTCGAAAATCAATACAAATCATTTTTACAAAACTATGTGTTTTTTCCTTCTCTGTTTTGTTTTGTTTTGCAAGAACGTCCAATGGTTTATTCTTGACATATGCATTTGAATATGATTGCTTCTCATAAACATTTACATAAGAAATGAAAAGACAATTGCTCGTAACTTAAGAAACAGGGGCAAAAATAAGAAATGTCAAACCCGACAGTTACTCTATTCAACAGGTACCAGGGCAGAGACAACTTTGGAGCACATTCATCAGTACATATGACTTTGTAACATCTACACTCCCTACAGAGTAAAGGTAATCAAAGCATTGATATCAGCTTCCCACAACAGGGAGTAATCTCCCCAGCTAAGGTCATTCAGAAACCTGACAGCTATATCCCCCCAGTCAAATTTCATAATCGTGAGCGGATCATCATAATTTTTATCGCCCCAAGAAGAATTTATTTTTCTGAATACAGAAGCTCAATTCCCGATAGAGCCTATTACTTCAGCTACGGAAATTCACCTTCCAAATTATTCCCCGCAGAGCTACTCTCAAACAGAGTCTCTCCCTAACGGAATATTCACAAACAACAAAGAGTAAATCTTCTGCAAAGTCATTTCCGTTCACCATCCCCAGCGGAAGTAGAAGAACCACAATTCTCTACAACACTCAGGAACACTACACCCTCCAGCAGTAGTCAGGGATTTATTTTCCCAGACTCGGACATGTCCCCACTAACATTTCATGTACATACATCATGACTTGCACATACATATTACATACAACATAATCTCATTTTTTTAGAACATCATCTCACAAGGCATTTCATGCATCACACATATAATTAACCCTGTTATCTTTTCAGGAAAGACAATTATCACTAACAATTTCAACAGTTATACATGTCATATCCACATATGGCTAATGGAAAATCAGTTCCCTAAGATCAAATGGGTCAACTAATCTACACAACCAAACAAAGTAATCCTACTATCCAGGTTCCTTCTCATAGCCCTACTATCCAGGATTTCGTCTCGAAGTAACCCTACTATCCAGGTTCCTTCTCATAACCTTACTATCTAGGATTTCATCCCGAAGTAACCCAACTATCCAGGTTCCTTCCTATAACCCTACAATCCAGGATTTCATTTCAAAGTAACCTTACTATCCAGGTTCCTTCCCATAAGCCTTACTATCCAGGCTTTCATCTCGAAGTAACCCTACTATCTCAGTTCCTTCTCATAGCCCTACTATCTAGGCTTTCATCCCGAAGTAACACTACCATCCATGTTCCTTCCCATAAGCCCTACTATCCAGGCTTTCATTTCTAAGTAACCCTACTATCCAGGTCCCTTCCCATAAGCCCTACTATCCAAGATTTCATCCCGAAGTAACCCTACCATCCAGGTTCCTTCCTATAAGCCCTACTATCCAGGATTTCATTTCGAAGTAAACCTACTATCCATGTTCCTTCCCATAAGCCCCACTATCCTGGCTTTCGTCTCAATGTAACCCTACTATTCAGGTTCCTTCTCATAGCCCTACTATCCAGGATTTCGTCTCGAAGTAACCCTACTATCCAGGTTCCTTCTCAGAGCCCTACTATCCAAGCTTTCATCCCGAAGTAACTCTACTATCCTGGTTCCTTCCCATAGCCCTACTATCCATGCTTTCATTTCGAAGTAACCATACTATCCAGGTTCCTTCCCATAGCCCTACTATCCAGGCTTTCATTTCGAAGTAACCCTACTATCCAGGTTCCTTCCCATAAGCCCTACTATCCAAGATTTCATCTTGAAGTAACCCTACCATCCAGGTTCCTTCTCATAGCCCTAATATATAGGCTTTCATCTCGAAGTAACCCTACTATCCAGGTTCCTTCTCATAGCCCTACTATCCAGGCTTTCATCTCGAAGTAACCCTACTATCCAGGTTCCTTCCCATAGCCCTACTATCAAGGCTTTAATTTCGAAGTAACCCTACTATCCAAGTTCCTTCTCATTTATCTCCTCACAATAGTTTACAACGCTGTAAGACCTAGACCCGACCAGATACGGTCAACTTCATTATTCCCCAGTAAGTCGCTGTGCAGCCTGGACCCTGACCAGACATGCAGTTTACTTTCACCTCCTCAACTAAGAGTTAATTTCCCAGTAGAGTAATTGACAAACGAAGCTCCTAGACTCTACTTCCCAGACATAAATCAACATTCTCCAGCGAAGTCCTCCTCAGCGGCAGGTACATGAATTCTCGCAAAGAAATCACATGCGACTGATATCTTTTCTAGGTGGCATCTTTAAGCCCATCTCCGACGACTCTCTGTCGACTCCCAAATGGCATCTGTAAGCCCATTCCCGATATCATCGATCAATGTTACTTCATGTGAGTGCAAATTTCTGGGCACTCTAGTGTTCAATCATATTCTACCTTTAGATCACGAAAGGCATACCAGCCAATCAACATCCTCAGGCTTAAGAAGATTAAACAGGGGCAGCTGTTGTACCCCAAAATTTGCCCTCCCATTTTACTCAACATATGTTCACTAAGATACTTAACTTGCTCAAGGATGCCCAAGAGTTGACTAGACAAACTCTCTCCTAAAGCAATGAACCTTCAACTAGGATTTCCATTTTCATCAAGATGGGTGAGTCCCAAAGACCTCAAGTCTTCTCCATAGTCTTAATATGTTCTCAAGACCATTCATGCCAAGTTTCATGCCTTGCACAAGAAGTTTGCCCAGTCAACGGCTCAGATGTTAGAAAATCAATTGTATTAGGTCAAAAGCCAATTGTGGTCCACATACAATCAAACTTCAAGATTTTTGGTCAGCATCAACATTTTGAAGTTATATCCATCATTTTATCAAGGGTTGATCATGATTCCTCAAGAAAAGCTCCTAATTCATCAAAACTCAAAAGTTGCTAAATTAGGGTTTCTTAGGAAAAAGTCAACCAAACTTTAACCAAGCATAACTTTTTCATACTTTATCAGAAATTTCTCAACCAAGGCTCATTTTGAATAAAATCCAATTGCCTACAACTCATATTCATCCCTCAAGTTCAAGAAATGCACTCATGGAAAGATATGAATTCAGACATTATAGGTCATTCAAAAAGTCAACAAAAACACCTTTTGGGTCAAAGCTTCTTACATGAGCATGGAAGATCCAATTGAAATGAAACCAAAAAGGTTGTTTATGGGACATCCTAAGATTTCTAAAAAGTCCAAGAACACCCTCTTAAGGTTAAAATTGAAGGAGATATGCATTGTCAAAGTTTGCCATTTTTGGAGAATTGTCAAAAGTCAACAATGCCCAAAATTGCATTTTTTGGCAAATGGGCATAACTTTTTATGCTTGCATCTTGCTCCTAGCCTGGTCCACGACCCATAAACCCTTCCATACATCATTTGCTTATTTATTTGATTTATTTTGATTTTTAATTATTTTAAATCCAAATTAAATCAAATAAATGATATAAAAATATTTTGGGATGATTTAGCATTAAAGAATGAAGATACAGGCTGTATGTTAGCAAGCAAAGAGTGCAAGTCTTGATTGAATTGAAAAAAGGCATGATTTGGCCAATTTTGGAAACAAAGAATATGACTTGAAAATCAAATATTTTTCCCATCAATTCCCAAGATTGGATCCAAAATTATTAACCTAATTGGATTCAATACATATACTGAAGCTCGGTGAACCCTAAGGAGGGGATTTTTCGTGCGCAGCTAGGTAAAAAACATCAAGAACAACATTGAGTTTTTTTTTTTGCAAAAAAGTTAGAATCGGATTTTCAATTACAGTCCCGTTCAAGCAATTTCAAGGCCGACAGCACGTTCCTGGACGCCTTCTAAAGCCAACAACATCAATTCCACACGTTAAGGCATCCCCATTTGCCTCTAGATACTCACAATTTGATATTTTTTCCTTTAATCTTGATTTTGCTCATTCATGCGTTATACATGCAATTAGATTATATTTTCGTGTTCATGATCATCATATGAAGGTGTTTGAATAGTCTAATTTGAGTTTCAGTGCAGGAATGGGTTTATGCCCATATTAGGGTTTGAAAGCTCGGAATTGGGGTTTTTGTTTTCAGGACAAATTGAAGGGAATTATGGGGATTAATGGACTCAGGATGAAATTCCTGATTGATCCCTTATATTGGTTTTGATTTATATTGCCTGTATCATGTTTTTGAGTAACGCAGGGTTGTAGCTACAAACCAAATTCATCATTACAACTTATAGTGACGGAAATCTGCTGTAGGTAAAAGTATGTTGTCTAAAACAACAAATTAATAAAAGAGACAATGAGGTGGCAACTCTCACTGGCCGGTTTGAATTCACGCGCGCTTTCTTGGGCGTAGCATTTGATTTCCTTTATATTCCAATTGTTTTATTATATGTTCAAACAAGCGCTCCAGCGCAGATGGAAAAGGGTGAGGTATTTGAGAGGGAGGACTTGGGTTCGATCCCAGGTCTCAACATTTTCTTGTTTTCCAATTTGTTTATTCCAGATCCAACGTACTTCATTACCCAGCGCTCATCGTACATCCTCGGATCTCACTATCAGATCTACCTCTAGTCAGATCCAATGCATCAGGATTGCATCCATATCGTGCACCGTCTGAAGACAACAACACGAAATCTCACGCAGGATAATTGGGCCAACAAACTGGGCCTTGGCATATTCAGGCAACACACACCCCAAACTGCTTCTCACAATCAGGCCCATCTCTTCAAATTTTTCTATTCTTTTTATTTGTTTTTCTTTTAATTTATTATTTTAATTATTTTTACAAAAAAACAAAATCTTTTTTTTATTAAATCCAAAATCAAAGAAAAAAAAACATAAAAATTATATTTTTTTTACAAAATATTTATTTGTATTTAATTAATTATTTTAATTAGGTTAACTCAAACATTTTTTTTTGTAATTAAAATTTAATAGAAATTAGGTTAATTTAATTACTTTTTCCTTAAATAAAATTAATTAGTAAATTATGTTTAACTTGCAAATTGCAACTATTTTTCTCAATAAAAAACTCAAAAATATTTTTTAATTAATTAGATTTCTTAGGTTTCTAATTTGTTCCCGTCTTAACTTTCGCGCATTGTTTTTCCTTATTTTTATTAATTATTGTAACTGTTCCAGGTTTGTAATAGTTGATTAGGTACTATTTCGCATTTATCATTTATCCCCGATTTTTAGTTATGTAACCCCCTCCCCAAGGCCTTGTAATAGCTAGTGTTGTACCCCAAAATTTTCCCTCTCATTTTATCAAGATTTCCCCTCACAAGACTCTTTGGACTCCAGACAGGATTAGGGTTTGCTCTGCTCAAGACATCTCCTTGCACTGTTGACCTGAAATTAGGGTTTGAGTTTGCACAAGGATTTTTGGACTTCCAATGCTCAATGTGACTTTCATACTTCATGTTGGACTCCTAAGATTGCCCATACGAAGTTTCAAGCCTTGAATCAAATTTTTGCCCAATCAATTGGACAATTGACCTAGAAATCAACTGTATTGGGGAAAAAGTCAACTATGGTCAATTTACAGTCAAACCTCATAATATTTGACCCACATCAACATTATAGACTCATATGAACCATTTGATCAAGTTTGGACCACAACTCCTCAAGAAATTTGATCAGATCTTCAAAAGGGCAAAATGGTCATTTTTAGGGTTTTGACTACAGAAGGGCAATTTTTGATTTTTAACCTAGCCAATGGCAAATTGGGTTCAAGCATGGTTTCAAGGACTCAATGAAATCATCTTGACCTAATCACAAGGTTCAAAAGATCTCAAAAGCATTGGATTGACAGATGAATTTTCCAGTCAACTGATCAAAAATCAACCGTACACTGAAAAGTCAAACTTTGACTTTTTGGTCAAAATCAAGTGCCAAGGGTAATTTTTCATCAAGATGTGTCAAAACATGAAACTTGTTCACCAAGAAACCTAATTTTGAAAATTAGGGTTTAAAATGGAAAATTTTCATAACTTAGAAATTTTCTAAGTTATGAAAATTTCTTATTTATTCCCAACTTTTCCCAACTTTTTCACCATGATGAAATTGGATTCAAAGAAAACTTCCAACATGAAAGTTGTAGTCCTCCACAAAATCTACAACTTTGATTCACAAAGTTTTCCCAAAAGATGCTTGGATCGCAAGTTATGATTTTATGAACAAGGGTCCAAAAACATTCTAACTTAGTGAAATTTTGCCCTAGTTTAGGCAGGATTTTGACCTATCTTCATGGAAATTTTTCACATAGTTCCAAGTGGAATATCAAAATTCATTTCAAAGTTGGATTGTAAAGCATGTTACAAGCTTTCCAAAATGTCAAAGAACTCTCCAAAATCATTTATGGTTAGGGAGAATTGAAGAAAAGAAAATGGCCATTTCTCACTTTTGTCCATGGCATTTTGCACCATGCTACAAGTTGCAAATTATGTCCAACCATGCTTGTACTTGGTTTACAGGTCCTTAAACCCTTCCACACTCAAAAATTGAATGCAAACACAATGGATTAAGGCTTTGTTCTGAGCTTTAGAAGATTACACATTGAATTAATCCATTTTTGGCAAAAAGTTAACAATGTCATTTTGATAAAGGTTGCTTTATGAAATTTTGTTTCTCTTGAGCTGTGAACCCAATCTTTTACAGAAAACCAACTCCACAAACTTAGGGAAAAGTACACCAACTTTGTGCATGCTTGGAGCTAGTCTGTACAGGCCATAGCATGGTCACTTCTCACTTTTACTTCAAAAACAAGTCAACTTGCAAAAACACCACAACTCTTGTATCTGATATAACCAAGCTTTGTAAACATTTCAAATAGGTTTTTCACAATACACTAAGCCAGAAACACGAGCTAGCAACCTCTCAAACACCCTTGCACACCAAAAACCCCATTTTCTGCCAAAACAGGGCAGGATCTGCAAATCACAAGCCAAATCACAATCCACTCGTGCGTTCTGCTTGCAATCAGTTCCAACACACTCCATACTACATACCTAAACTATCCCAACTATTCCCAAGTCACTGTAAATCCATTTACACACATCACCATTTTTTCTTTGAAGCTTTGCAGGTTGAGTTCTATAGAGACATCCAGGCCATTTCAAAGCAAGATAAGCATTGGGAAAGGTCCAAGGAACATCAAGCAAGCTTACAAGTATCTCAGGCCTCACTCACAACCCCTACATTGCCATACTCGAGCTTGACTGAAACAGGTAAAGTTCAAACTTCTATCTCCTTGTTTAGGAATCATTAGGCTTAGGTTTGTGAAGAAAAAATGTAGTCCTCATTGCCCTTGAGCTGTACATATGCATAAAATTCATTTATGTTAACTGAGCTAGGAGAATTTGAATGTTGAACTTTCTGAAAAAACTAGGTTAAAAATTAGGGCCAATGAAATTCTCTCTGGTCTTTGAGAGTTAGATTAAGTTTTTTATATGGTTAGAATCGTGGTTTAATGCTCTATAACTTTCATGTTGCAAGTTTTCGTTTTTAAGCACAAATGCAGGAGATACGAGTTTGAACCATTGGCGCGCGTTTTCTGATTTCTCAAGGACAGGGATGAAGACTATGTGGGCTGGGCTTGGGTTATTCTGACTATTTGCACCCCCCAATATGCTTTCTGCACCTCCTTGGCCCATTGATTTTATTTTTTATATTTTCCATTTTCTTTTTTCATTTCTGACTTTTATTATTTTTTCTAAATATTAAAAATCACAAAAAATATTTTCTTAAATTTTCACATTTTATTTTATTATTTTTATTTTATTTTTGGCATAATATTTAGTTTATTAACATATACTTTTATTTTCTTAAATAAGTTTGTAAATAAAATTAAAATACTTACATATTTTTTTAATTTTATTATTTTTACATATAAAATAATATTTTCTCTCATATTTTATTTTTTAATATTTTTGTGAATATTTTTATTTATTTTCCTTGTACATAAATAAATAGTTATATATATATATATATATATATATATATATATATATATATATATATATATATATATATATATATATATATATATATATATATATATATATATATATATATATATATATATATATATATATATATATATATATATATATATATATATATATATATATATATATATATATATATATATATATATATATATATATATATATATATATATTCTTAAAACAAATTAGGGTTTCCACCCTTAATAAAAATAATCTTTTATTTTCCCTATTTTTAGGATATTAAATAACTTATTTTTACATACATAAAAATAATACAAAAAACATTTTTTGCATATTTATAATATATTGCATATTTAAATATTGTCAATTTATTTATTTTGTACAATGAGTTCAATTTGGTTGTAATAGTTGACTTAGGGTTTTATTTTCTTGCAAATATCCCTCTATTCAAACTTGTATCCCCCTCTCCATAATCATGTTGTAATAGTCGTAGATTTACTTTTACGCACTTTATTGCTTTCAAATATGCATGATAGTGAAACTAGGGTTTGTATGATGATCAAAATCAAAACAAATAGCATGACTAATACAAGACAAAAATGCATGAAAAATGACAACACAATGCACACTAGCACCCATAGGGTTTCATCCACTTGTTGCCTTAAAAAACATGGCCATGGTATGCATGCTAGGTATCTTGGCAAAACAAAAGCAAAAGATCATAGTCCCTCGATGACGCTATCTTGGTTGCCTATACAAAAATGATCTAGACCCTCAAAAAACTTGCTAAAGATACTTAGCACTATTGTTATCATGGCCATACGATGACCCACGCCTGTCCCGTTTAACATCCAAACACAAGGTTGTTTACCAAATACAATGGTAAAACAACAATGTCAAAGGGTTAAAAATGTGTAGGAAAGACTTTTGAGTAGGTAGGTAGATGCTCCTAGTTACTTGATCAAACTTGCAAACATCCTTGCTATTTTCAAAAACACACAACCCAATTTCAAAACATTTCCCAAAACAAACTTTTAAACATTGAAACATTTTTCAAAAGACAAACACCTTTGTATATATTCTAACAAGAATCATTACAAAGGTTGCCTAAACAAAAGGCCTCTTTTCAAAATATTTTCAAAACCAAACACAAAAGCACCATTTCAAACAATTGAAAAGAAAAAGCAAGTGATTTAAAACAAGTAACTAAGAGCCCATAGAAAACCATGGATGAAAAGGGTGCTAGCACCTTCCCTTTTCATAATCTACCCCCCGAACCCAAAAATAATCTCAAAGGTCTTTCCTGTGCTTTTTGACCTTTCCTTTGGATAAATAAAAAGTCGGTGGAGACTCTTGCTAAATCGAAACATTTTACGAACACAAACACAAAACCTCTAGTCAGTTCTCCCACCGCATCACAAAACTGGCGACTCTGCTGGGGAATAAGGAAAGTGGGTTTACCTTAGGGTTTTAGATCACCTTTACATGCTAATCTTGCTTGACTTGATTGCTTTACATTTGGTTCTATTTTTTGGGTTTGAATCCTCTACCCGAATTTGGGAAACATTCATAGGTAAATAGCAATATGTTATGGAAACTGTGTGGGGTATACTGACATGGTTGAAGCAATAGCTATATTAGTGCGACATATTTGTGGGTACCGGTAGCCTTTGAGTCAATCAAAGAGAATACGGGGCCGCTGAGTGATGTCATGAAGCACTAATGGACTTTTAGAACCTTTACTTGACCATCTTGGCCTTTTTAGGGATAGTGAGATGACCGGCTTTGGTGCAGTCCGAAGTTGGTAGATACTCGATACTACACTCATTAAGGGTTGTTTTCTTGGAATATTTCAGTCGCCAGTAAAATGGCTAAACCGAAACAATGAACACAGAAAATAATCCAGTGATATTGATCTCCTTAGAACCCGGTTACTATTTATAGGACAGGTTGAGCCAACTAAACTTCAAGAGGGTACTTACCTATGAAACCCCATGCAAGCCTGAAACTAGGATCTTGTGTGATTTGTTTGTACATATATACCCGTGCATAACATCATGAGCATCATGAAGCATCATATGCATCCACTAACCATTTCAAGGATTTGGATCTTCATCTTTGTTCCTGTTTTATAGGTAATGGATTCACTTTGCAGGAAAACAATCCAAGTCAACCTTGTGAGAATTCCTCCTCAACTCAAGGAGCTAGCTTCAAGGATTCCTGAGAATTCTCCATTCACCGAGAGGCATGGTCGTCTTCTCAACTTAGTCAACACCAACACTGAGGAAGACATGGTGAAAGTTCTCTTCCAGTTCTTTTACCCCCTACACCACTGCTTCACATTTCCTGACTACCAGCTTGTGCCTACTTTGGAGGAATTTTCTCAACTCTTGAGGATTCTTATTCTCCATCAACTACCCTACAACGGTACGAAGAGAGATCCAAAGCCTGAAGATGTTGCTCAAGCACTACACTTGCAACCATCTGATGTCTTAGGTCTTTGGGAAACCATAAGTGGTGTCAAAGGTTTCTTGGCAAAGTTTCTGTTTGAGAAGGCCCAAAGCTGCTGGAATTCATTGGACTTACAAGCTTTTGAGGAGATTGTATCTCTTCTCATCTATGGGTTGGTCTTGTTCCCTAACCCTGACCAACTTATAGATGTCAGTGCTGTCAAAATTTCCATGGCTCGCAACCCGGTGCCTACATTGCTTGGGGATATCCTCCACTCATTTCACACTCGAACAATGAGAAAGAGAGGTGTTCTCACGTGCTGTACTCCTCTACTGGCAAGATGGTTTATTTCTCATCTTCCCCAATCAATTTTGAAGAATGAGCAAGGTCTGAGGTGGTCACAACGGTTGATGACCCTTACACATTCAGATGTTCATTGGTGTTCTCGATCCCGAGAAAATGTTATCATCATTGACTGTTGTGGGGAATTTCCTAATGTCCCTCTACTTGGCATTAGGGGAGGCATTACCTACAACCCTTGCTTGGCTCTGAGACATTTTGGGTATGCCCGAAGGGATGGCCCACACGACATGCTGATTCCAGACTTGGTTTTTGACTTCGACAACGACGATCAAGGACTTCGACAAAGGTTCATCTGAGCTTGGAGGATGCCCAAAAAAGTGGACAGTAAGACCTTGGGACACAAGAATTCCATCCCCCTTGAGCCTTACCTCAAGTGGGTACGAACCCGCGCCCAAAGTCTTATGATGCCTTACCCCTACATTCTTCCTGTGATCAAAGAGCCTGTTATGGAAGGAGAGGTTACATACACCCTCCTACATCCTGATATGCCAACATCACTTGAAGATTTACAAAGGAGTTGGATACAGCTCAAGGGAGAACGCGATACTTGTGAAGCCCAATTCTACGCCAGTGAGAAGAAGGTTTTGGAACTTACTCGTCAACTTCACGAAGAGCAGATTCTCAACACCTACATTGCACCAAAAAGGATGCGCAACATCTTTTTACATTAGAATTGTATTATTTTGCCCATGGGGCATTTATGTACTAACAAATTCTTCTTATTAATATGACGTGTGTTCCTTTTTGTTTAAAACAAATTTGAATTTCTGAATCCTTGAATGCATTACATGAATACATATCATTCATCATATGCATAAACAGGTCTTCACACCAGGTTTCCTTATCTCTCTGCTGTTTATTTCAGCAAGATGGATATTGAGCAGACAGTTAAAGACTTACAAGCGCAGAATTCTCAGTTTCAACAACTAGTTCTGACCTTGGCTAAGGGGAAGGAGGAGCTCAAAACCTTGTTGGAAAAGGAAAAGGAGAAAAAGAAAAAGAAAAGAGTTGGTGTGGCTACTTTGGGTAGAAGATTTGAAGGTCAAGCTAGAAGGGTCCTGGATTTTCCCTCAACATCTGATGAAGGGGCAGGAAAGGGAGCTACAGTGCAACCTGAGTCTGAGGAAGAAGAAGAAGAGGATGAAGACTATTCTGAACAGCAGTACCCTTCTGCAGACGACAAATACAAGAATCTGGAAGAACGTCTGGCAGCTATGGAGGTACAGAGAGTGCATGGGCTGGACTTTGAAGATCTAGGGCTGGTTTCTGGGATTGTGATTCCCCCTAAGTTTAAGGTGCCTATATTTTCTAAGTACGATGGTTTTTCTTGTCCAAATATGCATCTGCGATCTTACATTAGAAAAATCCAACCGCATTCTTCTGACAATGATCTGTGGGTCCATTTCTTCCAAGACAGTCTTTCGGGGACGCATTTAGATTGGTTTTACCAGCTAGAGAGGTTTGATGTGCATAATTGAGAGGATTTGGCAGCTGCCTTTTACAGACAATATCAATATAATACGGATTTAGCACCAACCCGTACTCAATTACAGAGTATGGGCATGGTCTCAAATGAAGGTTTCAAAGAGTATGCCCAGAAATAAAGAGACTTGGCGGGACGAGTACAACCACCTCTATCTGAGAGGGAGCTGGTAGATATGTTCTTGGGTACACTGTCAGGCCCCTTTTTCAATCACCTGATTGGAAGTTCGTATGCGGGGTTCACTGAGTTGATTCTGACTGGTGAGAGAGTTGAAGCCGGAATCAAGAGCGGAAAAATTCAAAAGGATGCATCTGCTTCCCCTGCCATCAAAAAGACTTTTCCAGCAAAGAAAGAAGTCTCAGCTGTCTACTCTCAAAGAAGTCAAGGAAGAGTTGAGCGCCGGCCAGCGGTGGGGGCTGTAATGATTCAGAAGTCTGCAGTTGATCAGCCTAGAAACAATCAACCCAGAACCAACCAAGCAAAAGTGGAAAGGCCTACACGGCAATTCACTCGGATAAACATGACTCCCGCTCAGGTTTTACTCCATCTCTTGAAGTTAAATCTTGTCAGTTGTAAAGAGGCCCCAAAGAATCCGAATACAACTTCTCCTTTCTACCATGCAAACGCCAAGTGTGCTTATCATTCAGACAGTATAGGGCACGACACCAACAATTATTAGGCCCTCAAGAACAAGATTCAGGATTTGATAGATGCTAAAGAAGTGGAATTCGACACCCCTGAAAAGCCTAATGGGATCTCTGCTCCAATGACAAAGCATGGCCACAATGCCCATGCTGTTGAAGAAGATCTTTTTGTTGCTACTGTTGATGATTTGATGACTCCGCTACCGATAATCAAGTTAAATTTGCTGAAGGCTGGGATTTTCCCAGGCTGTGAAGAAGATTGCTGCCTTTGTTCATCCTTACCAACCGACTGTCCATTGTTGAAGTTAGGCATCCAACGCCTAATGGATAACCAAGAGTTCCGTTTTGAAAAGACTCCTGTTACACCGACTCCTGTCAATGATGTTTCAATGATTACCATATCCGCCAATCTTTCCAAGGTCTCCAAAAGACCTGTTAAGATTACATCAGATCCGAAGATTTGAAGATAACTATGCCGAGGCCTATCCTGTGCAAGTCCAACAAATTAATACCGTGGAACTATGGGGGAGAGATCTTTTACCACGGTGTTAAACAAATTGAATTAACTGAAGAGAGCTCTGATGAAGAGACTTCTGACATTGGAAACATTGCTGGAACGAGTAAAATCACCCGCAGTGGAATAATTTTCTCTCCGAAGATTGCGCCTCCAAAGGCAATCTTCGGACCCTCAGCCGCTCCTAAGGTTACTCCTGCACCGGTCAACATATCTGCGAGAACTCCATTTATTGAAGAAGTTTTGACTCCTGTGGTTGTCCCCTCTGTTGTTGCTGATGATAGAGGGAAAGGGATCCAAGAAGAGCCTGTCAGGACGAAGGCTCAGCCGTTAATCATCCCTGAAACCACTCAGAAAGAAATGGAAGAGATCTTGGAAATAATCAAGAAAAGCGATTATAATGTTGTGGAGCAATTGGGGAAAACCCCCTCAAAAATCTCTATGCTGGCCTTACTTCTTTGCTCAGAAGCTCATGCCAAAGCTTTGATCAAATTCTTGAAGACGGCCCATGTGCCCCAGGAAACCTCCGCAGATCAGTTCCAGGAATGTGTAGCTAGCCTAACAGCAGACAATGGTTTAGGATTCTCCGACGCTGATCTAACAATCAAAGGGAGGAAACATAATGACGCTTTGCATGTCTCGGTAGAATGCAGAGGGTATACTCTGGCGCATGTTCTGGTAGACATTGGTTCTTCGCTGAACGTCTTACCAAAGAAGGCATTAGATAGGCTAGATTGTGAAGGTTTAACCTTGAAGCCTAGCAACATCATAGTCAGAGCCTTTGACTGTTCTAAAAGGATGGTCCACGGGGAGGCAGACATCCCGATTAAAGTGGGAACTGAAACCTTCAACTCCATATTCTATGTCATGGACATCCGTCCCTCCTATTCTTGCTTGTTGGGAAGACCCTGGATTCATCATGCTGGAGCCATCACGTCAACTCTGCATCAAAAGCTCAAGTACCCTGTCCATGGGAAAATTGTAACAGTTCACAGTGAAGAGGAATACGTGATAAGCCATCTTAATTCTTTCTGCTATGTAGAATTGGATGGCGAATTCATCGAAACCCCCTTTCAGCATTTTGAGGAGGTAGCTCAGGAGATTGCAGCAACCAAGACAGTGTCTTCTGTACCCATGATTACCAAACCTGTGCCTCGGATGTCATCCCTCAAAGATGCAAAGGCTGTGATTGAAGAAGGAGGAAGCACAATCTGGGGGCAGCTTCCTGATTTACCTTTCAAATCTGATAAATTCGGCTTGGGTTTCACTGCTTCTTCTCAAAAGGATGTACGTCGCTCCCAGGCTGGAGGGCCACCGGTGAAGATCACCCATCATAGAGTCAATGCTTTGGAGGATGGTGAAGAGGAGATCAACCTTGAAGACTGGATTTTCCCTACCGTTGAAGGAGGATTGTGCAATTGGGAGGCAAAGGACTTTGTTCCCATTACTTTCATCAATCAGTAATTTGTCTTTCAAACATTTCTGTTGATTTGTAATAATTCTTAAACAATTCGTACACTTTTAGCCTTGTGCCTTACCCGAGGCACATAGGTCCATTTGTAAGGGTTTGATTTTTTCATCTTCATATGCCATTTTAATGAATCATGGACGTTTTCACATATAAACTTTTGTGTTCATTTTATTTATTTTTGCATTTTATTTGTTTAAAGATGGCTATCCCTTACACACACCCACACTCACCAATGCAGGTACCCTTCCACTCTGGATTCCATGGGTAACAATTCTGCTATGGCCTTCAGTGACTCTGAAGATCTGGTCTACCATGCCGAATACGAAGGTGATGAAGACTGTGAAGTGCCTGGAGAATTGGCTAGACTGCTACAACAGGAAGAAAGGGCTATTCTACCTCACGAGGAGTTGTTAGAGACCATCAGCTTGGGAACTGAGGAAGACAGAAAAGAAGTTAGAGTGGGTGCCAACCTAGAGCCAAGTGTCAAAGAGCGCCTAATTCAGCTGTTGAATGAATATGTTGAGATCTTCGCTTGGTCATATGAAGACATACCAGGACTTGATACAAATATTGTGGTTCACCATCTCCCTACAAGAGAAGAATGCCCACCAATTAAACAAAAAGTTCGCCGCATGCGGCCCGACATGTCTGAAAAGATCAAAACTGAAGTTATGAAGCAGTTCAATGCTGGCTTTCTTGTAGTTACTTCCTATCCATAATGGGTTGCTAACATTGTGCCCGTGCCTAAGAAGGACGGCAAAGTCAGAATGTGCGTGGATTACAGAGACTTAAACAGGGCTAGCCCTAAAGATGACTTTCCACTTCCGCACATTGACATCTTGGTTGACAATACAGCTCAGCACAAGGTATTTTCTTTCATGGATGGATTTTCAGGGTACAACCAGATCAAAATGGCCCCTGAAGACATGGAGAAAACTACTTTTGTAACACAGTGGGGTACGTTCTGTTATAAAGTGATGCCATTCAGACTGAAGAATGCCGGGGCAACCTATCAACGCGCCATGGTAGATTTGTTTCATGACATGATACATCATGAGATAGAAGTCTACATAGACGATATAATAGCCCATTCACAAACGGAAGAAGAACACCTCGACCATCTGCAAAAGCTGTTTGTTAGGTTGAAAGAGTACAAGCTCAGATTGAACCCTAACAAGTGCACTTTCGGAGTCAGGTCCGGTAAACTCCTGGGTTTCATTGTCTGCAACAAAGGCATCGAGGTTGATCCTGCCAAAGTTAAAGCTATACAAGAAATGCCTGCCCCTCGCACTGAGAAGGAGGTCAGAGGTTTCTTGGGACGCCTAAACTACATTGCAAGGTTCATTTCTCACCTAACATCTGCCTGTGAGCCAATCTTCAAGCTGTTGAAGAAAGATCAGGTGGTTAATTGGAATAATGACTGTCAAGTTGCTTTCGATAGAATCAAGGAGTATTTGCTAGAACCTCCTATATTGATGCCACACGTCGAAGGAAGGTCGTTGATCATGTATCTGACTGTCCTGGAGAATTCAATAGGGTGCGTATTGGGCCAACATGACGAGTCTGGCTGAAAAGAGCATGCCATTTATTACCTTAGCAAAAAGTTTACCGACTGTGAGACCCGATACTCACTGCTCGAGAAAACTTGCTGCGCTTTGGTATGGGTTGCTCGTCGGCTAAGGCAGTATATGTTGACTCATACCACTCTACTGATCTCTAAGATGGATCTGATCAAGTACATCTTTGAAAAGCCTGCTTTATCTGGAAGAATCGCAAGGTGGCAGATGATCCTCACAGAATATGATATCCAGTACACGACCCAAAAAGCTATAAAGGGGAGTGTACTAGCCGATCATCTGGCCCATCAAGCTGTCGAAGATTACCAATCCATGAGGTTCGACTTCCCCGACGAGGACATTTTGACTTTGGACAACATTGAATGTTTCAGACCGTATGACAGACCTGAACAAGGATCCCGATGGACCCTGTACTTTGATGGTGCCTCCAACGCACTTGGGAACGGTATCGGTGTTGTGCTTATCTCTTCAGAAGGTTGCCATACACCTTTCACAGCCAGACTCTGCTTCAGCTGCACCAACAACATTGCCGAGTATGAAGCTTGTATCTTTGGTCTCAGGCTGCTATTGTCCTAGGAGGCAAATCTTTGATTGTATCTGGGGACTTAGCTTTGGTTATCGGTCAAATCAAAGGAGAGTGGGATACTAGACATCCAAACCTCATCCCTTACAAAGAACATGTCTTGACATTGCTTCCACATTTCGAGCAGATTACCTTCGAGCACTTCCCGCGAGAAGAGAATCAGCTAGCAGATGCTCTAGCTACAATGTCCTCCATATTTAAACTTAACTGGGATAATAAGGCTCCCCAAATCACCATTGAACGGATGGACGAGCTTACAAATTGTCATGAGATTAATACCGAAGAGGTAGTGGACCGACCTTGGTTTCACGAAGTCAAAAGGTATCTCGAAGCACAAGAATACCCTAAAGGAGCTTCAGTCAACGACAAAAAGTTCTTGAGGAGGTTTTCTGCCAAGTTCTTTCTGAGCAATGGTATTCTATACAAGCGCAATCATGATTGCATTCTGCTCCATTGTATGGAAAAAGTTGAAGCTGAACAAATCATGGATGAACTGAACAATGGTACCTTTGGCGCTCACTCTAGCGAACATACGATGGCTAAGAAGATTCTACGGGCAGGCTATTACTGGTCTACCATAGAAGTTGTCTGCTATCAACATTCCCGAACATGCCACAAATGCCAAATCTATGCGGATAAGGTACATATACCTCCAGTTCCTCTCAATGTCTTAACAGCTCCTTGGCCATTCACTATATGGGGAATCCACATAATTGGAGAGATGAAGCCTACAACATCCAATGGACACCGCTTTATTCTGGTGGCCATTGATTACTTCACCAAGTGGGTCGAAGCAGCGTCCTTCGTATCTGTCACAAAGAATATGGTTGCTCGCTTCATCAAGAAGAACCTCATTTTCCGGTAAGGCATCCCCGAAAGAATCATCACCGACAACGGTACAAACCTTAACAACACTATGATCACAGCCTTGTGCGAGAAGTTCCAGATTCAACATCACAATTCATCTCCCGATCGGCCAAAGATGAATGGTGATGTCGAAGCTGCTAACAAAAATATCAAGAAGATCATACAAAAGATGACAGTCACCTACAAGGACTGGCATGAGATGTTACCGTTTGCTCTGCACGGGTACCGTACCATGGCACGCACTTCAACTAGGGCAACACCCTATTCTTTGGTATACGGCATGGAAGCTGTTTTACCTATCGAGGTTCATATTCCCTCCTTGAGAATCATGAAAGATGCTGGTTTGAGTGAAGACGATTAGATTCAGACCCGGCTTGATCAACTTAACTTGATTGACGAAAAGCGACTTACTGCTATTTGCCATGGTCAGGCGTATCAAAAACAAATGATCAAGGCATTCAACAAGAAAGTCAGGCGCCAAACATATCAAGTCGGGGATCTTGTAATCAAGAGGATCATCTTGCCGCAAGGTGATCCCAGGGGAAAATGGACTCCTACCTACGAAGGACCATTTATGGTCAAAAACATCGTTTCTGGTGGGGAAATGATCTTAACCACCATGGACGGCGACGACCTGCCGCACCCTGCGAACACAGACATAGTCAAAAGATACTACGCATAAACGACCCGACAAGTTGAAAACCCAAAAGGGCGAATTGGGAAAAAATGGGCATCCCGGTGAATCGAAAACCCGAAAGGGCGATTCAGGCAAAAATTAGGGATAAACAAAAAAATCTGTACACCCAGCAAGTTGAAAACCCGAAAGGGCGACTTGGGAAAAAAAGGGTTTCCCGGTGGATCGAAAACCCGAAAGGGCGGTCCAGGAAAAAGTTAGGGAATTAAAGCGTATGACTATGTCTCGTCGGATCACTTTAAGGACAATCTCTTCACCAGACAAACTCCGGGCTTCTGGTCAATCCAATCATCTTCGGACGAAGCAAAGAATGGATAAGATATTCAGAGTTACGAAGGCTATAGCAGAATGGGAACCCCATGGAATTTTTTTTACACATAGCCATCTTTTCTTTGTATAAATTTTTCTCATTTTTTATGACAACATTCTCTTACTAGGATGTGTGTCTCCTTTGTACATAATACTTACACAAAGTTAATACAAAGATTCTTCAAAGCGCAGAAAACTATTTGCCTGTTCCTTTTTTACACTTGTGTTTTATTTTAAAATGTCCAATGATTTATTAAATGAGCATATGCATTTGAATATAATCGCATGTTTACAAATAAATGAAATGTGAAAGAATAGTTACTGACAGGTTGAAAGTATAGGAAGACGTCTTTAGGCTATTCCAAGAGAAATCCCCTGCAGTACATCATCTAGATCGCCAGTGGAGCTAAAACCCTTGAAATACATATCCCCAGCGGAATTAAATTTCAAAATCCCCGTTAGAGTCAAATCTAGAAATTCTCAATCCCCAGCGGAGTTACAATGTCAAATCCTTAATTACCACCAGAGTTAAAACTTCAAACTCCCAATCCCCGATGGAGTAATTACTTTGGGTTATAAATCCCCAACAAGGATGAAACCTTCTTCCCCAGCGAAGTCAAATTTCCAACTACCAATTCACAGCAGAAACCATCCAGTTTCTCCGGATTCCCCAACAAGTTGTCTTAAAATCTGAGAATCAACCAGATAACAGTTAACTTTTGTCCCCAACCTCCGGATAATTCCCCAGTAGATTGGCATACAACCCAAACTCCTGAACTTTTTCCAAATAGGAATAAGCTTTTCCCCCAGAGAGTCTTGAGCTCACTTTCCAGCAGGATAGCTACCCGCCAGCAGTATAGCTATTCCCCACAGATTTTTTACTCCCCAACAGAATGAAGATTCCCATTCTTAACTCCCCAGCTTGAAGTCCCCACAGAGTTCTTCATCCCCTAGAAGATTGAAGATTCTCAATGAAGTTGCCAGAGTTTTCCTTACTCCCATAGCATGAACTTGTCAGAATTTTTAATCCCCTGCAGATCGAAGATTCTCATTCTCACTTCTCCAGTGAAGCCCCCAAGGGTTCAATTTCCCCAGGAGATCGAAGTTTCTCATTCTTGGTTCCCCGCAAAAGCCATCAGAGTCTTTCTTATTCTCCAGCAGATCAAGGTTTTTCTTTCATCTAATCCCCAATAGAGATTCGTCAGAGTTTCCTTATTCCCCAGCTTAGTAAGGATTCCCATGGTGTAATCCCCAGTCATAGTCATCAAAGTTCTCTGGATTCCCCAAGCAGGTTTCTCAAGCAGACTTGAAGGATCCCTATATCCCCAAGCAGTCATGAAGGATTCTCACATCCCCACAGAAGCTGTCAAAGTTCTTGTTAATTCCCACAAGTCACCGAGGATTTTCTATCCCCAACAGTGGTCCAAGGGTTTCTCATCCTCAACAATCAAATATTTTTAATCTCCAACAGCGGTCATGGATTTATTTTTCCCGGCAGCAGTCAAGGATTTTATTATCTCCATCTATCAAGGATTTACTTTCCTCAGCAAGACAGCAAACCAGCTTACATGCGCATACATTACATTCATATATCATAAACATTGATGAAGCACATTTTATTGCATCATACATTTCATGCAACATAACTTTGTGTTTCAACTAACATTTTACCCTTTTCAGGATAAGATTAAAAGCTATCTTTAACAAATATTTAAAGATTTTAGATACAGCACAGATACACTCCCAGACATGGAAGTCATTCTGATACTCATTCAGATCTCTTATTCAGATACAATATGGATACACCCCAGACACGGAGGTCATTCTATTACTCATTCAGAATTTCAAAGTCAAGATACAATACAAATACGCTCCAGACACGGTTGTCATTCTTTCACTCATTCAGACTTCAACAATCAGATACAGACTAGATACGCTCCAGACATGGAAGCCATTCTATTTCTCATTCAGATTCAACTATCAATTTCAAGCTCAGATACACTCTAAGACATGGAAGTCATTCTGTTGCCTATTCAGATCCTAGTTACAGTTCATATACACTCCAGACACGAAAGTCATTATGCTACTCATACAGATCTCAACTTCAGATACAGTCCAGATACGCACCAGACACAGTTGCCATTCTATCACTCATTCTAATTTATCCCCAGCCCAAAGGTGTTCCAGACACAGATGTCATTCTGTCGCTTATTCAGATTTCAGATTCAAATAAAATAGAGATACACTCCAGACACGGAAGTCATTCTGCTATTCATTCATAATCAAATACAGTTACAGCTCGGATACACTCCAGACGTGGACGCCATTCCCTTGCTCATACTGATTCAATCTCCGGATACAACTCAGATACGTTCCAGATACGAATACCATTCTGATGTTCATTCTCCTGATTTTCAACAAGCATTCTTGGATGGCATCTTTAAGCCCATCTCCAACAAGATTCAATCATCTCCAAATGGCATCTTTAAGCCCATTTCCTCAACTACATTTTGACGAGTGCAAATTTACGGGCACTCTAGTGTCAATCGTCTTTTACCTTTGAGTCACGAACGACAAACTCGCCAATCTAACTCTTCAGGTTCAAGAAGATTGAACATGGGAAGCTGTTGTACCCCTAAATTTGCCCTCTCATTTTATCAAGATTTCCCCTCACAAGACTCTTTGGACTCCAGACAGGATTAGGGTTTGCTCTACTCAAGACATCTCCTTGCACTATTGACCTGAAATTAGGGTTTGAGTTTGCACAAGGATTTTTGGACTTCCAATGCTCAATGTGACTTTCATACTTCATGTTGGACTCCTAAGACTGCCCATACCAAGTTTCAAGCCTTGAATCAAATTTTTGCCCAGTCAATTGGACAGTTGACCTAGAAATCAACTGTATTGGGGAAAAAGTCAATTGTGGCCAATTTACAGTCAAACCTCATAATTTTTGACCCACATCAACATTATAGACTCATATGAACCATTTGATCAAGTTTGGACCACAACTCCTCAAGAAATTTGATCAGATCTTCAAAAGGGCAAAATGGTCATTTTTAGGGTTTTGACTGCAGAAGGGCAATTTCTGATTTTTAACCTAGCCAATGGCAAATTGGGTTCAAGCATGGTTTCAAGGACTCAATGGAATCATCTTGACCTAATCACAAGGTTCAAAAGATCTCAAAAGCGTTGGATTGACAGATGAATTTTCCAGTCAACTGATCAAAAATCAACTGTACACTGAAAAGTCAAACTTTGACTTTTTGGTCAAAATCAAGTGCCAAGGGTCATTTTTCATCAAGATGTGTCAAAACATGAAACTTGTTCACCAAGAAACCTAATTTTGAAAATTAGGGTTTAAAATGGAAAATTTTCATAACTTAGAAATTTTCCAAGTTATGAAAATTTCTTATTTTTTCCCAACTTTTCCCAACTTTTTCACCATGATGAAATTGGGTTCAAAGAAAACTTCCAACATGAAAGTTGTAGTCCTCCACAAAATATACAACTTTTATTCACAAAGTTTTCCAAAAAGATGCTCGGATCTCAAGTTATGATTTTATGAACAAGGGTCCAAAAACTTTCTAACTTAGTGAAATTTTGCCCTAGTTTAGGCAGGATTTTGACCTATCTTCATGGAAATTTTTCACATAGTTACAAGTGGAATATCAAAATACATTTCAAATATGGATTGTAGATCATGTTACAAGCTTTCTAAAATGTCAAAGAACTCTCCAAAATCATTTATGGTTAGGGAGAATCGAAGAAAAGAAAATGGCCATTTCTCACTTTTGTCCATGGCATTTTGCACCATGCTACAAGTTGCAAATTCTGTCCAACCATGATTGTACTTGGTTTACAGGTCCTTAAACCATTCCACACTCAAAAATTGAATGCAAACACAATGGATTAAGGCTTTGTTTTGAGCTTTAGAAGATTATACATTGAATTAATCCATTTTTGGCAAAAAGTTAACAATGCCATTTTGATAAAGGTTGCTTTATGCAATTTTGTTTCTCTTGAGCTGTGAACCCAATATTTTACAGCAAACCAACTCCACAAACTTAGGGCAAAGTACACCAAATTTGTGCATGCTTGGAGCTAGCCTGTACAGGCCTTAACATGGTCACTTCTCACTTTTACTTCAAAAACAAGTCAACTTGCAAAAACACCACAACTCTTGTATCTGTTATAACCAAGCTTTGTAAACATTTCACATAGGTTTTTTACAATACACTAAGCCAGAAACACGAGCTAGCAACCTCTCAAACACCCTTGCACACCAAAAACCCCATTTTCTACCAAAACAGGGCATGATATGCAAATCACAAGCCAAATCACAATCCACTCGTGCGTTTTGCTTGCAATCAGTCCCAACACACTCCATACTACATACCTAAACTATCCTAACCATTCCCAAGTCACTGTAACTCCATTTACACACATCACCATTTTTGCTTTGAAGCTTTGCAGGTTAAGTTCTATAGAGACATCCAGGCCATTTCAAAGCAAGATAAGCATTGGGAAAGGTCTAGGGAACATCAAGCAAGCTCACAAGTATCTCAGGCCTCACTCATAACCCCTACATTGCCATACTCGAGCTTGACTGAAACAGGTAAAGTTCAAACTTCTATCTCCTTGTTTAGGAATCATTAGGCTTAGGTTTGTGAAGAAAAAATGTAGTCCTCATTGCCCTTGAGCTGTACATATGTATAGAATTCATTTATGTTAACTGAGCTAGGAGAATTTGAATGTTGAACTTTCTGAAAAAACTAGGTTAAAAATTAGGGCCAATGAAATTGTCTCTGGTCTTTGAGAGTTAGATCAAGTTTTTTATATGGTTAGAATCGTGGTTTAATGCTCTATAACTTTCATGTTGCAAGTTTTCGTTTTTAAGCACAAATGCAGGAGATACGAGTTTGAACCATTGGCGCACGTTTTCTGATTTCTCAAGGACAGGGATGAAGAATATGTGGGTTGGGCTTGGGTTATTCTGACTATTTGCATCCCCCATCCTGCTTTTTGCACCTCCTTGGCCCATTGATTTTATTTTTTATATTTTCCATTTTCTTTTTTCATTTCTAACTTTTATTATTTTTTCTAAATATTAAAAATCACCAAAAATATTTTCTTAAATTTTCACATTTTATTTTATTATTTTTATTTTATTTTTGGCATAATATTTAGTTTATTAACATATACTTTTATTTTCTTAAATAAGTTTGTAAATAAATTTAAAATACTTACATATTTTATTATTTTATTATTTATACATATAAAATAATATTTTCTCACATATTTTATTTTTTAATATTTTTGTGAATATTTTTATTTATTTTCCTTGTACATAAATAAATATATAATATATATATATATATATATATATATATATATATATATATATATATATATATATATATATATATATATATATATATATATATATATATATATATATATATATATATATATATATATATATATATATATATATATATATATATATATATATATATATATATATATATATATATATATATATATATATATATATATATATATATATATATATATATATATATATATTTTTTTTTTTTTTTTTCTTCTTAAAACAAATTAGGGTTTCCACCCTTAATAAAAATAATCTTTTATTTTCCCTATTTTTAGGACATTAAATTTACATACATAAAAATAATACAAAAAACATTTTTTGCATATTTATAATATATTGCATATTTAAATATTGTCAATTTATTTATTTTGTACAATGAGTTCAATTTGGTTGTAATAGTTGACTTAGGGTTTTATTTTCTTGCAAATATCCCTCTATTCAAACTTGTATCCCCTTCCCATAATCATGTTGTAATAGTCGTAGATTTACTTTTATGCACTTTATTGCTTTCAAATATGCATGATAGTGAAACTAGGGTTTGTATGATGATCAAAATCAAAACAAATAGCATGACTAATACAAGACAAAAATGCATGAAAAATGATAACACAATGCACACTAGCACCCCTAGGGTTTCATCCACTTGTTGCCTTAAAAAACATGGCCATGGTATGCATGCTAGGTATCTTGGCAATACAAAAACAAAACAAAAGATCATAGTCCCTCGATGACGCTATCTTGGTTGCCTATACAAAAATGATCTAGACCCTCAAAAAACTTGCTAAAGATACTTAGCACTATTGTTATCATGGCCATATGATGACCCACGCCTGTCCCGTTTAACATCCAAACACAAGGTTGTTTACCAAATACAATGGTAAAACAACAATGTCAAAGGGTTAAAAATATGTAGGAAAGACTTTTGAGTAGGTAGGTAGATGCTCCTGTAATTGCAAGCTTCTCAAGTCATGTTTAAAGCATTGGTTTTGATGAAGACAACATGGATATCAACATTCAAAGAATGTGCAAAAAGTTTATCAATATCATATAAAACCTTGTTACAAGTCTTGAAGATTAGAAGAAGAATTATTAAAGAAACAACAAATGTCAAAAGGTATAAATAATTATTAAACTTGAATATAGATGTTCACAAATATGCATTCATAATCATATACATATCCCACATTTTTAACAATAAAAACTATGTTTGAAATCTTTTTCAAAAGGATTTTTTTGAAAATAAACTTTCAGGAACCGGTTCCTACCTAACAGGGAACCGGGTTCCAAACTTGTTCAAAAATCACTTCCCTGGAATTTGTACCAGGAACCGGGTTGTACCTATAGGGGAACCGGTTCCTGCGTGTTATTTTTGAATTCTGGGTTATAACATTCACTAGGAACTGGGTTCTGCCTGGGTCGGAACCGGTTCCCAGCGAACCAGTACAAATTTTCTTTTGTTTTTTGAACATAATTCAAATGGTATTCTTTCATGATTGCGTTGCATCTTTTCATATAAAATGGCATGAATGAAGAGGTATTTGTGACATTATAAATTGTGCAAATTTTCAAATTCAAATAACCTTCTTCAATTAACAATTTTCATCATTCAAATTTGCATATTCTTATAAACTTTCAAGTGTTCTTACAAATCATAAATTTTGTGAAACTTTCCATATACATTTTCATTAAGAAATCATTACAAGTTTCATACATTCATTGTGAACATTTATAATCATTGCTTGAGAATTGTTTCTTTCTTGAAGAAGAAGATCAATCAAAGATTGATAGTGCTCTCCATCTCTTTCAAATAAATCATTGTATTACAAAAAGAAAGTATTCCCTTACTATCCAGGATTGTTGGAAGTAAGTGTTGTGATTTGAAGAGGATTGTTCTTCATTCACATTAGTGTTTGTTTGACCTTAAAGGTGTTAAGAACCTTTGGTCACCCTATAGGTTAGATAGTAAGCATAGGCTGTACAATCATTCTAAACTATAGTGAAATCTCTTTCGTGTTGGAAAGGGGACTGGAGTACTCTCGGATTGTAAGGGGAACCAGGATATATCGCCGTGTTCTTTACTTTTCCTCTTTTATCGTTTTCATCACCATAATCAAGAAAAGATAAGATATAATCAAAAACCTTCAAACACTTAACCACAAATTACTACAAGTATTCTCATAAAACCGAATAAATTTTTATATACCTAATTCACCCCCCCTCTTAGACACTCTTAGACTTACAATTGGCATCAGAGCAAGTTATAGATAACTTGTTCCTAAAGATCTAGAATGGCTTCCGCAAATCAAAATCCGGTTTTCAAAGATGGTGGTAGTAACAACAAGCCTCCATTGTTTTGTGGTGAATACTTTGACTTTTGGAAAATTCGCATGAAGGCTCATCTTGAAGCGCAAGGAGAAGAAATATGGAATGCTGTTGAGAATGGTCCATTTACTCCGGTGTGTGTTGTCAATGGTGTTGGGTCATCAAAGCCTAAAGCATCATGGGATGACGATGATAAGAAAAAAGTTCTCTTTGACAAAAAGTCAATCAATATTCTCCAAAGTGCTCTTAGTATGGATGAATTTTTCCGAGTATCGGCATGTACAACAGCAAAGGAAATTTGGGATACTCTTGTAGAAACTCATGAAGGAACCGTCGAAGTCAAAAGGTCTAGATTGAACACTTTGAGTCAAGAATATGAATTATTCAGAATGCTGCCCGGAGAATCCATCCTTGACTTGCAAAAGAGATTCGTTCACTTGATAAACCATTTGAAGGCACTCGGTAAGACTTTAACTAACGATGAATTAAATCTTAAAGTGCTTAGGTCTTTAACTAGGGAATGGCAACCAAAAGTGACGGCAATATCCGAAAAGAAAAGCCTAGCAACTATCACTTCCGCAACACTTTTCGGAAAGCTTCAGGAATATGAGACGGAACTTGGAAGGCTTGAAAAACATGAGAATCATGAGAAGAAATCCAAAGGCATTGCTTTGAAAGTTGATTCAAAAGAAAGTCAAGATAAAGATGCATCAGAGGAAGATGAAAACTTATTGCTTCTTGTAAAAAGGTTAGGAAAATATTTTGGTCATAAAAATAATCTTCATAATGCTAACTTTGTCAAAAGAAAGAAATTTTATAAGCATAAAGATAAATAAGCCTCCACATCAACACAAGATGTCACATGCTATGAATGTGGAAAGCAAGGTCACATAAAGCCGGATTGTCCAAAACTCTCCAAGAAAAATGGATTCAAAGGCAAAAAGGAGTTCAAGAACAAAAGGGCTTATGTTGCATGGGAAGATAATGAGATAAGTTCTTCATCCAATTCGGATAGTGACGAAAGTGCAAATCTAGCATTGATGGCTTCACATCACTCCGACGATGAAGAAGAGGTTAGTAATGAATTTAATCTTTTTGATGATGATGTTCAAGGTGCAATTGATGAACTCTTGAAAGAATGCAAAAGTTTATACAAAAAGGTGTCAAAACAAGAAAAAGAACTTCTAATTTGTCTAGAAAAAATTGACACCATGACTAAAGATTTTGATCTTCAAAAACAAAAATTTATTAAAGAAAAGGAAAACTTTGCATGCTCCAAGTGTGAATCAAATGTCTTTCAAATTGTTCAATTGAAAAGAGTCATTGAACGATATGAAAAAGGACAAATAGGATTGGAAGGATTACTAAGCCAACAACGTTATCCAAATGATAAAAGAGGTCTTGGTTATGTGAATACTAAGAAACCAAGTAACAATCCCACTGTTTTTGTAAAGGCTAGTAATAGTTCCAATCCCAAGAAAGTAGAAAAGAAGAAAGTTGTTCATAATCATCAAAAGAAAAAGGCTAATGTATCTAAAAGAAAACAAATTCCTAGATACAAGAGCAAATTTGTTCCAAACTGTTTTTACTGTGGTATTATTGGACACACACCCAATGCATGCTATATTAGAAATTTCAGTATGGCTAGTGGACATTATGCATGGGTGAAAAAGGGAACTAACTATGAAGGACCCAAGGCAACTTGGATACCTAACAAGAAATAATTTGTTTTTGTAGGTATGCTTGAAATCCACATCAAATGTTTGGTATCTTGATAGTGGATGTTCAAAGCATATGACAGGAGATGTACACCAATTTTCATATCTAGTACATAAAGCCAAAGGGTATGTCATCTATGGAGACAACACCAAAGGAAAGATACTTGGCGTTGGAATAGTTGGCACACCTCCATCCATTCAAATTGAGGATGTTCTCTATGTTGAAGGATTAAAGCACAACCTTCTTAGCATAAGTCAACTTTGCGATAGAGGGTTCAAGATCAAATTCAACAAAGAAGAATGCCTTATTATGGATGAGGCAACTAATGAGGTAAAACTCAAAGGTAAAAGAATTAATAATATATTTATGATTTCCCTTGATGATCATTCCTTGAAGGTAAAATGTCTCATGGCAAACAATGATGATTCATGGCTTTGGCACAAAAGGATTGCTCATATTCATATGGAACACTTGAATAAACTAATCAAGCGTGATCTTGTCATTGGTTTGCCAAAGAGAAAATTTGTCAAAGATAGACTCTGTGATGCTTGTCAAAAAGGGAAACAAACAAAATCATCTTTCAAATCTATGAATGTGGTGTCTACTACAAGGCCACTACAATTGTTACACATGGATCTCTTTGATCCATCAAGAACAAAAAGCTTCGGAGGTAATGTATTCGCTTTAGTTATTGTTGATGATTTTTCTAGATATTCTTGGACTTTGTTTCTTGTGCAGAAAAGTGATGCCTTTAAAGCTTTTAAGAAGTATGCTAAGCAAATCCAAAATGAAAAATCACTAAAGGTTATATCCATAAGAAGTGATCATGGTGGAGAATTCCAAAATGCACAATTTGAAGAATTTTGTGAAGAACATGGTATCTCTCATAATTTTTCAGCACCTAGAACTCCACAACAAAATGGAGTAGTTGAAAGAAAGAATAGGTTTCTAGTGGAACTTGCAATAACAATGCTTAATGATGCAAATCTTCCTAAATATTTTTGGGCGGATGCGGTTAGTACGGCATGTTATGTTGGAAATCGAGTTATCATTAGACCTATAATAAAGAAGACTCCATATGAACTCTTCAAAGGAAGAAAGCCAAATATTGCTCACTTCCACATTTTTGGATGCAAGTGTTTTATTCTTAACAATGACAAAGACAATCTCGGTAAGTTTGGCGAGAAATCCGACGAAGGTATATTTATTGGTTATTCTCTTTCTAGTAAAGCATATAGAATTTATAATAAAAGAACTTTAACTATTGAAGAATCTATGCATGTATCTTTTGATGAAACTAACACCTCTAAAGAGGAAGTAGTTGTGTGTGATGATGATGATCCTATAGATTTACCCCCGGAAGAACTTTCAAATGATCAAGTTGTGAAATCACCGGAAAATCAAGAAGACATTGTACAACAAGATTCAAACATCAATGATCTACCAAAAGAATGGAGAACTCATAGAGACCATCCTATTGACAAAATTATTGGTGACATTAGCCAAGGAGTATCAACAAGATTAAATCTAAAAGATGCTTGCTTAAACATGGCGTTTGTTTCTCAAATTGAACCTACCAAAGTTGATGAAGCCTTAGGAGATGATCAATGGATTATTGCTATGCAAGAAGAATTAAATCAATTCGAGAGAAATCAAGTTTGGGAACTTGTTCCTAGACCAAGTGGTAAACACATCATAGGTACCCGATGGGTGTTTAAGAACAAACTTGATGAGAATGGTCTAATTGTTCGAAACAAAGCAAGGTTGGTTGCCCAAGGCTACAATCAAGAGGAAGGAATCGACTTTGAAGAAACATTTGCTCCGGTTGCAAGGTTAGAAGCTATACGTCTTTTACTTGCTTATGCTTGTTCATTAAATTTTCAGCTTTTTCAAATGGACGTCAAAAGCGCATTCTTGAATGGATACATCAATGAAGAAGTCTATGTCAAACAACCTCCGGGATTTGAAGACTTAAAACATCCTACACATGTCTTTAAGTTGATAAAGGCTCTTTATGGCTTAAAGCAAGCACCAAGAGCATGGTATGATAGACTTAGCAATTTTTTGTGTGAAAAAGGTTTCGAAAAGGGTAAGGTTGATAAAACTTTGTTCATTAAGAAAATCAAAAGTAACACTTTATTGGTTCAAGTCTATGTTGATGATATCATTTTTGGATCGACTAACAAAGAAATGTGTGAGGAATTCTCATTGATGATGCAAGGAGAATTCGAGATGTCTATGATGGGAAAGATGAACTACTTTCTTGGACTACAAATCAAGCAACTAAAAGATGGAATCTTCATCAACCAATCTAAGTATTGCAAAGAATTATTGAAAAAGTTTGATATGGACAATTGTAAAGCAATGAATACTCCAATGGGCTCCGGTACATATGTTGATCAAGATGAATCCGGTACTCCAATTGATATTACAAAATACCGAGGTATGATTGGTTCCTTATTGTATTTGACGGCAAGCCGTCCTGACATAATGTTTAGTGTTTGTCTTTGTGCTCGCTTTCAAGCAAATCCAAAGGAATCACACCTCATGGCAGTTAAAAGGATCATGAAGTATCTCAAAGGAACAACCAATGTCGGCTTATGGTATCCTAAAGGTAGTATTTTCACTTTAATTGGTTATTCTGACGCGGATTATGCAGATTGTAAAACTGATCGTAAAATAACAAGTGGTACTTGTCACATTATTGGAAATGCATTAGTATCATGGGCTTGTAAAAAGCAAGCATGTGTTGCTCTTAGCACGGCCGAAGCTGAATACATAGCAGCGGGTAGTTGTTGTGCACAAATTCTTTGGCTCAAGCAACAACTCCGTGATTACGAACTTGATCTCGGATGCATTCCTCTTCGATGCGACAATACAAGTGCTATCAATATTACAAAGAATCCGGTCTGCATTCAAGAACCAAACATATAGATATTCGACATCATTTTCTCCGTGATCATGTACTTCAAGGAGATGTCGAAGTCACTTTTGTGGATACTCATAACCAACTCGCAGATATCTTCATAAAACCGCTTGCTCGAGAACCTTTCTTCAAAATCCGAAGAGAACTTGGTATTTTGGATGAAGGTGATCTCTAAATGTTTCTCATAAGGTGCACGTCTTAATTTTTCGTCAAAAAAATTTTATGTTTCAGTACACTCTGCTTCTACTCCTTCTTTTATATGTTTTTATTTGATAAAATATGTGTGTATATATTGTTTGTACAAAACTTTTCCTTTCATAACAATTTTTTCAAGTTTTTGGCAATATTTGCATGTGGAACCTGGTTCCCATAATGGTCGGAACCGGTTCCTGGTTCATTTTCCAGAAACGTTACTTTTTACAAAAGCCAGGAACCGGGTTCCCTATAGTGCAGAACCGGTTCCCAGCACGCAGACCTGCCACACGCCCCTTTTTCAGGCTGCCACGCATTTTTTTTGTGCTTAATAATTATTATTTGTTTTATGTTTTTGTGTAAAAACTTAAGTGTTTTTAATTAGTTTTATGTCATAGTCAACATTCATCTCTCATTCCAACTTCATCTTCCTCCTCTCAAACCCTTCCACCTCCATTGACACACCTCATAAAAGCTCCAACATTTTCTATGTCATTTCTTTCATTTTCGTGTTTTACTTTGTTATGTCTAGACAATGTTCCATCTTATGTTTCGTGATGTTTAGGTTTCTTATGTTTCGTTGTTATATGTTGTATCGTACAATTCGTTATGTTCGTGTTTTAGTGTGTGGTTGTGTTTAAAATTGTTTGTGTTTTTTAAATGAATTTGTTTCACTCTTTTTCCCCATCCTTTTTGATGTTAACAAGGGGGGAGAAGAATATGCATATGTATTGTTTTGTTTCAAAGAAATTGCAGGCCAAAATAACTATCATAAAACTCACTCAAAAATTCAAAGAATCATGGACTTAGGGGGAGCATATAATTTAGGGGGAGCCTTGCATTTGCTTAACATTTTTGCTACACAAAACAACATAAACATTTCAAGAATTGTTTTCAAGACTTGGTTGTCATCATCAAAAAGGGGGAGAATGTAATTGCAAGCTTCTCAAGTCATGTTTAAAGCATTGGTTTTGATGAAGACAACATGGATATCAACATTCAAAGGATGTGCAAAAAGTTTATCAATATCATATAAAACCTTGTTACAAGTCTTGAAGATTAGAAGAAGAATTATTAAAGAAACAACAAATGTCAAAAGGTATAAATAATTCTTAAACTTGAATATAGATGTTCACAAATATGCATTCATAATCATATACATATCCCACATTTTTAACAATAAAAACTATGTTTGAAATCTTTTTCAAAAGGATTTTTTTGAAAATAAACTTTCAGGAACCGATTCCTACCTAACAGGGAACCGGGTTCCAAACTTGTTCAAAAATCACTTCCCTGGAATTTGTACCAGGAACCGGGTTCTGCCTGGGTCGGAACCGGTTCCCAGCGAACCAGTACAAATTTTCTTTTGTTTTTTGAACATAATTCAAATGGTATTCTTTCATGATTGCATTGCATCTTTTCATATCAAATGGCATGAATGAAGAGGTATTTGTGACATTATAAATTGTGCAGATTTTCAAATTCAAATAACCTTCTTCAATTAACAATTTTCATCATTCAAATTTGCATATTCTTACAAACTTTCAAGTGTTCTTACAAATCATAAATTTTGTGAAACCTGCCATATACATTTTCATTAAGAAATAAGTTTCATACATTCATTGTGAACATTTATAATCATTGCTTGAGAATTGTTTCTTTCTTGAAGAAGAAGATCAATCAAAGATTGATAGTGCTCTCCATCTCTTTCAAATAAACCATTGTATTACAAAAAGAAAGTATTCCCTTACTATCCAGGATTGTTGGAAGTAAGTTTTGTGATTTGAAGAGGATTGTTCTTCATTCACATTAGTGTTTGTTTGACCTTAAAGGTGTTAAGAACCTTTGGTCACCCTATAGGTTAGATAGTAAGCATAGGCTGTACAATCATTCTAAACTATAGTGAAATCTCTTTCGTGTTGGAAAGGGGACTGGAGTACTCTCGAATTGTGAGGGGAACCAGGATATATCGCCGTGTTCTTTACTTTTCCGCTTTTATCGTTTTCATCACCATAATCAAGAAAAGATAAGATATAATCAAAAACCTTCAAACACTTAACCACAAATTACTACAAGTATTCTCATAAAACAGAATAAATTCTTATATACCTAATTCACCCCCCCCCCCTCTTAGGCACTCTTAGACTTACAGCTCCTAGTTACTTGATCAAACTTGCAAACATCCTTGCTATTTTCAAAAAAACACAACACAATTTCAAAACATTTCCCAAAACAAACTTTCAAACATTGAAACATTTTTCAAAAGACAAACACCTTTGTATATATTCAAACAAGTATCATTACAAAGGTTGCCTAAACAAAAGGCCTCTTTTCAAAATATTTTCAAAACCACACACAAAAGCACCATTTCAAACAATTGAAAAGCAAAAGCAAGTGATCTAAAACAAGTAACTAAGAGCCCATGGAAAACCATGGATGAAAAGGGTGCTAGCACCTTCCCTTTTCATAATCTACCCCCCGAACCCAAAAATAATCTCAAAGGTCTTTCCTGTGATTTTTGACCTTTCCTTTGGATAAATAAAAAGTCGGTGGTGACTCTTGCTAAACCTAAACATTTTGCAAACACAAACGCAAAACCTCTAGTCAGTTCTCCCACCGCATCACAGCTAGGGTTTTAATTTCTCGCACTTTACTTTCCGCGATTATAAACTGCCTAGATGTATGGATAATAGGATTGAATGGCAAGATATATCAACAATTAATACAGTAGAAAACTCTAATTGTGCAAAGATAATTAACTGAAAAAGCACACTTGCATATGCTCACTCTTAGAGTTTACCCCACTTGGTTGCCTCAGAATTAATGGTCGTGTCCCTCGAACGTAGGGATACCTTAGCAATGACTCGCGATTTAAAATCGTCATAAAGATCATAGTCCTTATTTGTCCCTCGAGTTGCCTACAAATTGATCTTATGACGATAGTCCCTTCGAATTGCTAAGGTATCTTTACTTGTTGCCTTCAGAGACTATTTCGTCCCTTCGAACGTCCCTTTAAAAATCCAACGACAAAGCTACCTACTCCTTAATAGCAGGATATCACTATCTAAAGGAAATAAAAACGAACAGGATTTTTTCGAGTAAGTAGAAATCTTGAGTACTTGCTTAAAATAAAAACTTTTCACACAAACACTTTTCAAAAATAGTTTTCAAAACAACTTCGTCACACTCTTGAGGGCCGATACAAGGGTTATCACGAAGTAAACAAAACTTTTCAAAACAAGCACACACAAGCAATTTAAAAAAAAGATCAAGTACCTAAGAGCCCATGGAAAACCATGAATAGAAAGGGTACTAACACCTTCCCTTTCTATAATCTACCCCCCCGTACTCAGAAACATCTCGAAAAAGGTTTTTTCTATTCTTTTTCCTTTTCCTTTGTTGGATGAAATAAAAGTCGGTGGCGACTCTTTCTTACCGCAACATTTGCAAACAAAAACAAAAACCAGTATAAACAATCGGTTCTGCCACCGTATCACACATTACACATTGACTTCTCCAAGCCATTCCAGCCATCCATTGCTCAAGCAAACCATTGCATTAGCTTCCTGGGAACTTGAGGAAGCTAACCTGATCATTGCAGCACCTTGAGTCAAGCTCATTTGCATTTCACGATTTGCAGTTTTGAGGTATTTTTCTTGAACTTCTATCTCATTACTTAGGCATTGTTAGGTTTGCATTTGTGAAGATAAAATGTAGACATTATTGCCCTGAAGCTGTACATGTCCATAGATTTCATTTATATTGATTGAGCTAGGAGAATTTTAGGATTGAATCTCTGAAAATAATTAGGTCAAAATTTGGTACTTTTAGAAATTATCATTCATCTTTGATTTATAATTCATAATATTTATATGGTTAGATTCATATGAAAAAATGGAGCAATTTTCATGTTTACATTTTTGCAAATGGTTGAGAAATGAACAAGTTGCAGGGCTTCTGGTTAGAGGTTGAAGATGAAGTATATTTAGGGCAAGATTTATGTTATATATTTATGGTTTGGCATAAATTAAAGGATGTATCACCACCCCAGTGGTTAAAGCACACGCCTATCACCATGAGGTCCTGGGTTCAAGCCCAAGCGAGACCTTTTTTCCATTTTTTCATCTTTGTTGACATTTTTCTGTTTTGTAGCGCTTGGGCCAATTCAATTTAGGCCTTACCTTTTTTTCTTACAATACTCCCTGACTATTTTTTTAACCGTCCCTGACTTTTTTAATTATTTTTATTTTATTTTTACTTTTTTTATCTTTCATTTATTTATTATTAATATTATTATTATTAATATTATTATTATTATTATTACTATTTTTATTAATAAAAAAAATCCAAAAATACTTTATTTATTTATTTGCATGTTTAAAAAATACTTATACATTTTTATTTTTCTTTATAAAACAAAAAAAAAAAGATTAAAAACATTTTTCTAAATAATTAATTTCTTTTTTCTTAAATAATTAATATTTAGACTTAGGCTTGATTATTATTTTATTTTATTTTTTATTTAAAATTAGTTTAGAACTTAGGTTTCTTTTAATTAATTAATTTCCATCATATTATTATTAAGTTAAAACCTTTCACAAAAAACCCTAAAAAATCCCTTTTAAACTTAATTTCTTTCTTATTTAGTTTAAATTAAATTTTGTTTATTTTTAACTAATCATGTTCTTAATTAGGTCAAGACCAAACTCTTTCATTAAAAACCAAATAAAAATCATTTTCTTTTTCCATATATATCCTTGTACATTATTTATTCAATTCTTGTATATTATTAAATATGGTTGTAATAATTAATTAGTTATAATTTTCTTGCAAATCCCCATTTGTAAATTTGTATCCCCCCTCCCCTAAATGATGTAATAGCGTAGTGATTTTAAATTTCGTAATTTATCGCTTTATGTACAAATGCTAGTAATTAGGGTTTTGTATGGAAATACTAAAACTAATCAATAGAAAACCCTAATCAAAGACAAATCAAGCATGAAAATCAATACACTTGTACACAAACACCTCCTAGGGTAAATCCACTTGGTTTCCTTACAAAAATGTCCATGTTACGCATGTGAGGTATCTTAGTAAAGACAAGCAAAGTACAAGATCATAGTCCCTCGATGACGCTATCTATGTTGCCTTTTCAAAATGATCTTAGTCCCTAAAGAAAAATGCTAAGATACCTTGCAAAATTGCTAATCATGGTTATACTATGACCCTTGCCCGTCCCTTTTACATCTAAATATATGGTTATTTACCAAATCAATGGTAAGATAATAATGTCGAAGGAAAAAGGAAATGAACATGAAAGACTTTTTGAGTAGGTAGAACATTCCTAGTTACTTTCTCCATTTCAAAACAAAAACGTCCTTGCTATTTTCAAAAACAAACACTAAACATTTCCAAAACATCTTTCAAAACTTGAAAACATTTTCAAAATATCAACACCTTTGTATACATTCTTACGAACGATAATCATTACAAAAATTTGCCTAGACAATGGCCTCTTTATAAAATGCTTTCAAAAAACCACACAAAAGCATATTTTCAAACAAAAACAAATGATCTAGAAAGTAACTAAGAGCCCATGGAAAACCATGGATGAAAAGGGTGCTAATACCTTCCCTTTTCATAATCTACCCCCCGAACTCAAGAAACAATCTCAAAGGTCTTTCCTGTGTTTTTTCACCTTTCCTTTTGGATAAAAGAAAATTCGGTGGCGACTCTTGCTAACTGCAACATTTGCGATCAAACGCAGAACACCCAAGTCAGTTCTCCCACCGTATCACAATATTGCACATGTACATGCATCCTTTGTGCAAGAGGAAATGTTTGTTAATTCTGTGGAATTTATTGACTTGTACTAAACCTAACGCCGAAGGGGGTTTGAAAGCTTAAAGGCGAATCGAGCTTTTATTGGTGGTTATTTGCCTGAGGGATGGACCTGGATAGACCGGTAAGGATAACATTTGGTATCACATGCATATTGCAGTGTTGATTTGCATTGGAGTCACATGTGTTATTGTGAAACATGAATTGGTGTGCGTTATGTGATATTGGTGTTTATGTTACATATATGGTACTTGTGATTGATTATCTTTGAATCTTGTATCATTGAGCAATGTTAAATATGTAATCATATGAATTATGTTGAAGCATGTTGAATACATGATTATATGAAGTGTGATGAATTCATTTGATGTATGTTTATTACGTATTACTTATTATTATATATTTGTATAATAATATGAATTCTCACCCTTTTGTTGTAATGATGGTTTATACGACATCACTCAGGTACCAAGGATAGAAGTGGTGCTTATAGCAAGGATTATTAGGAGGAGATTAGATTATTGTTTATCTATTTACTAGGTAGTGAGTCATGATTTGGTCTACGTAATACGTGGAACCTTTGGATTCATGTTATGTTTATGATATTCATGTTTATTTGAGAGATGTTTTCATACTCTTTGGATATTCATGTTGATTTAGATGTATGTGATGATGGATTTTAGTGCCCAGTATTTTATGATATGATTGTCAGTATGAGATTTCAATCACTAATATTATTATTTTGAGTTAAGAATTATTCTGCTGTGAGATGCTTATGTGTTATGGTATGGAACATGATTCTAAATGTGTGTTATGAATATGACTAGTGCATTAGATTTGTTGTCGTGAAGTTAATGTGACGCCCTTGTATGATGTGCATGCTAATTATTCTGATTATATTATAGATTTGTACTGAGTAGAAAAATGGGTGTTACATTAGTGGTATCAGAGCATGGTCGGTCAGCTGGCTAGGTTATTAATATGCTTGTTTCTTTTTTGTATTCAATGTGTGTTATATACAAAACCGGTACTGTTTTTTTGATGAGTGTTGTTGGTTGTTTGGTATTTTAGGATGATGGTTGGTAGAAGGAATGACGATGTTATTGTCGAAAGTGTTAGCTATGTTGGCCGGTGCAATTGGGAAACAGCCAGACATCAATACTGGTAACATGAATGAAGATGGTGAATTTCTTGCTTTGGGGAAGTTCTAGAGGAACGATCCGCCAATATTTGAAGGAGCTCATAAACCTGACAATGCACATATTTTGTTGAAAGCGGTTGAGAAGATATTTTGGGTTATGAATTGTTATGATGCATAGAAGGTGCAGTTTGGAACCCATATGCTTGAGAAGGAAGTTGATGATTGGTGGAACAACACTATTCATAGGTTTGATGAAGACAAGATTGAGGTTACTTGGGAACTTTTTAGGGATGCATTTCTGGATAAGTATTTCCCTGAAGATGTACGTGACAAGAATGAGATTGAGTTTCTTGAGCTGAAGCAGGGTAATGGTACTGTGGTGGAGTATGTCATAAAGTTCTAGGAGATGATTAAGTTTTGTCCCCATTACAACACTACTAATGCTGAAAAATCTAAGTCTCTTAAGTTTGTGAATATTTTGAGACCTGAAATTAAGAAGGCTATGGGTTATCAGTAGATTACTAGATTTTATGAGCTGGTTAACCAAAGTAGGATCTATGATGAGGAAAGTCGAGATATTGCTGCTTACTATAAGGCTTTGCATGACAAGAAGGGAAATGGGCAATTCAGAGGGAAATTGTATGTGACTCCTGCTGGTAAAGAGAAACAGAGAGCTGGTGATGACAAGAAGCCAAGTGCTGGGGGGGGGGGGGGAGCTTCTACTCCGGTTAGGTGCTACAAGTGTGGTTTCAAAGGACATCGTGCTCCTGATTGCACAAGTGTTGATGTGAAGTGTTTCAGGTGTGGCAAGCTAGGTCATAAGTCTCCTGATTGAAGAGGTGTTTCGAGTGTGACTTGCTATAACTTTGGTGAGAAAGGTCATATTAGTTCCAAGTGTGTCAATACGAAGATCAACCGAACTAGAGGGAAAGTGTTTGCTTTATCTGGTTCTGAGACTGCTGCTGAGGATAGACTAATCTGAGGTATGTGCTTTATTAATGGTACACCTTTGTTTTCTATTATTGATATTGGTGAGACACATTCTTTCATTTCTTTGGATTGTGTTAAGAGGTTGAATCTTAAGTTATCTGATATGAATGCAAGTATGGTTATTGACACTTCTACTATGGGTTCAGTGACCATTTCTTATGTGTGTTTGAATTGTCCGTTGAGTATTTTTTGTAAAGACTTTGGGGTTGATTGCGTGTCTTCCATTAGATCAGCTTGATGTTATTCTTATGATGATCTGGTTGGAATTCAATCATGTTTATATCAATTGTTTTGATAAGACGATTATCTTTCTTGATTCTAGTTTTGATAGATTTTTTTATGTCGGCCAAGCAAGTGAATGAGTTTGTGCAGAATGGTGCTGTGTTATTGGCTTTGATGGTAACATTGGAAATTGGTGGAAAGGGAACGATTGGTGAATTTCCAATAGTTCGTGATTTTTCTTGAGGTATTTCCTGAAGATATAAGTGATTTGCCGTTAGTGCGTGAGGTGGAATTTGCGATTAATTTGATTCCTGGTACTAGTCTGGTATCGATGGGCTCATATCAGATAACGACATTTGAGTTGAAAGAGTTGAATAGTTAACTTGAGAGATTTGCTTGAAAATAGGTGTATTCGTCCTAGTGTGTCACCATGGGGTGCATCTGTTTTGTTGGTTAATAAAAAAGAAGGTACTATAAGGTTATGTGTGGATTATAGATAACTAAACAAGGTGACTATCAAAAATAAGTATCCACTTTTGAGGATTGACAATTTGATGGATTAGGTTGTTGGTGCTTGTGTTTTTAGTAAGATAGATTTGAGGTCTGGGTATCATCATATTCGTGTGAAGGCTGAAGATATTCAGAAGACTTCTTTTAGAACAAGGTATGGTCATTATGAGTGTAGCGGTAGAAATGTTTAATAATACTAGACTTATACATATCAAAATAAAATTCACCACCGCGCTTTATTGTTTCCAAAGGAACGGGAAAAGTGCGAGTAACCCAAAAAGAGGGGGAAAGATTCAAGGTAAGGGAGTTGGTTATGCAAAGGGAAGGTATTAGCACCCTAAACATCTACGGTACTCCACATGAACCTCTTTGAAAAATATGTATATTTTGGCTATAAAATGTTGTGTGTAAAATAGATGGTGGAGGTGAGAAGAGAAACATATTTTTTTTTATGATTTTTGCACCCGTCGCGGTTGCGAACCTTTAGTGCCTACGTACCACCTTTCGTGCAATAGGGGATAAGGGTACACGTAGTTCCTCTTTTAAAAATTTTAAAACACAAGTGTGTTGGTTAATTTTATGAGATAAAACATCATCGTCATTGTCCGTGTGGAAAACATACTTACTACCCACAATCATGAGGAAGAAGAATTTGCATCATCTCAAAGTGGACTATATGGCTTGGATTTTAAGATCAACAATGCCTATCTCAACACCCAAGTGGAAAATATCTCTCTTCACTACAAATTGTAGAAGTATAGTTATTTACATCACTACAAGGATTGACAAGAGTCCAATCTTTTGAGAAAAGTTTTTTAAGGTAAAAAGCCAAAGTGGCAAAATGGTTTGAAATGAGATTGTTTGAGTTTTAATCTTCTCACAAAAAAAAATTCCAAGGTATTATTAAGTTGATTGAAGTTTATTTATGAAAAGGTTTTGAAAATACATGGACCTAGGTCCAAGTTTATTATGAAAGTGGTTCAAGTTTAAAAATAAGAAGAGTTTTCAAAAGGAGAGAGAAGATTTTTGAAATTAAAGAAGATGGGAGGGGAAGAAGAGACTATCCTAAAACATAAGGTAAAAGCTAGGGATAAGAACCATCTAACCAACAAGAAGCCAATAATTGACATTATGAGTCAAGATAGAGTTCCCATTCTTTGGATTGAAACCAAGCAAGCAAAGATACTAGACCTCTTGAGAAGAACCAAACTTTAAGTGTATTAAGTCTTCACAAAAATTGGATAGAGTAACAACTGTATACGGGTGAATTCTAGATTACAAACAAAGTATGTAATCACAATAACCTGCACACAAAACAAACAAACAACCTAATGTCTTGAGGTAAACCCCAAGAACTCCAGACAAAATATCAATTAAGGTCACAAGGTCTCCAATATAGGCAAAGTTTTCTAATCCTAAGTCCAAGAAGTCCAATACTCCATAATGCCAAGGATAGTAACGAAATAGTCCAAGTATCATTAAAGATTTTTATGGTTCATGTTGATTATTAGGCATCTTAAAAAAGAAAAGAAAATCTCAAGTGAGCAAAATAAAAATGACAAGAATATAAAGGGGCTCAAGTGAGCAAAGATGAAAAATAGGATGAAATATAATGCTTAAAGTAAATGGTACATAAAGCATAAAAATAAAAGCATGAAATAAAGTTAATTGTTAATAATTAGTGGTTAGTTGGATGACCATCTTGAAACTTGCATTTGGAACTCATTAGAGGATTGGTAAGACCAAAGCCTCCACACAACAAGTTGCATTTGTTTTTTGTCAAGTATATCATCCATTTTGGAATCCTCAAAAGTATCATTTAATGATCAACGATGTTTAAGTGATCCGCGTTGACCAAAAGTGATGTAGATCCATTAGAGGATTGGTAGAATCAAAGCCTCCACACAATGAATCTCAAGGTTATTGGATCAAAGAGATCAAATTAACATACTTGGGCTTGCAAACATAAGTTTGAACCACAAATGATCATTTATTCGAATCGAGACAAAATTTAGTGTTATGTTAAGCAATCGTAAGTGGACTTATATAGAAGTCGTACCTATTTTGAGGCCGGTCAATAGCAATCTATGCACCATTTGTTTTGAGACATGATATAGAGATCATGTTCCAATAACACTTAGTGCAATAAGAAAAGGATGAGATGAAGAGGGGTGGAAAAGAATATACAAACCACATTTGAATTAAAATTTAATCAAACTATTATTAAAATTATTCATCCATTTTTATGGAGTTAGACTCAACACCATGGATCCAATAATGTTAACAAAGTTTATGATAAAAAATTCAACCCAAGATCAGCCAGAAAATAATCACAAAATAATATTACATTTAATATATACATTAAAAAGGGTTTTAAAATGTTTTAAAATAGAAATAAAAGAGAAAAATATCAACTATGTTCAAATTAATCAAGAAATATGAAGTAAGACCATAGAAAAATTAGAAAGAAACTCAAATATTTTTATAAAATTTTTGGTAATTTTTTAAAGTCAGAAACTATATTTAAAATTAAAAGAAATGAGTAAAATAAACCAAAAATGATTAAAAAAAAATAAGAAAGTCGGAAATAAAAAATAAATGAGGTCACCAATATTTGTCACAATATCATTGGATCATTCCATATTTTTTTCAGAAATTTAAAATGCATAAAAGTATTTTTAAATATTTAAAACAATTCAAATAAAGTGAAAATTTATAAAAATATATCAAAACACAAAATGAAATTGTGAAAAAATAAAAATCAGAAAGAGAAAAAACAAAAATATTTTTCAGATTTTTTTGGACTTAAAATGAATTTTCTATGATTTTTTGAAACTTAAAACAATTAAACATAAAAATCAGAAATAAAAAATAAAATCAGAAATATGTGGATCATTGGATGAGAGTCAAAACGCGTTAAAATCCAAGGGATTTGGCGCGCTGTGCATATCATGGTCATTACTGAATAAAGCAGAGGATTCAATATAAAATCAGAAATTCAAAAAAAAAACAAATGGTGTTGTTTCATTGGTTTGAAGATGACACGTTGGTCATCTTCAACCTCTAGCCACTCTCAAAACCAGGTCACTCAAACTATAAAATTAGAGCACGAGACCTATGTCATTCGCTTCATCTCATCAAGATGAAGATAATCACACCTTCACGACAAATTTATATAAATTGTAGCTCAAACAATTTGGAAGGAAAGTTTTGAAAAGGAATTTGAAATTTCATGGTCAAAACGTGTTTCCAGTTAAAAGCAAGTGTTACGACTAGAACTAGGGCAATGAGAGCTTCACAATGATATCAAAGTTTGGAATAATTGATGGAGAAATCTACCTATTGAAGTTGAGTTGCAGAGCTCTAAAACTGGACTTCTATGGATCAATATAGGTCACGATTCTTCAAGGTAATTGTATGGTTAACTTCAGGGAAGATCAAGGAAGGTGAATTGATAGAGAAAACTGATTGAAAAAGGCTTGAACACTGATTTCGAAGTTGCAGAAAAGTGAGTTATGGAATGAGTTTGGCAGGGTGATTTTGGTTGTTCAAGCTTGAGGAAATGAATGAGGGATGTCCCTCTATTTATAGGGAATCAAATGGAATGTTCAAGCGTGTGAAATGATGAAGTTTGGAGGGAAATCGTGTGAAGTTGCAAACAAGAAAAGTGTGACTTCTATTTTGATCAAAACTCATCCAAAACACACATTTTGCTATTCTAATCACTTCTGGAAGTTCACTAAACATGTTTAGAAGCAAAAACGCGCAGAAAAATGTGTTTAGAAGCTAAATCAAGGATTTCAAATTCTGACTTTTGAAGAAACTTCAATTTCAAGTTACCAAGTTCAAATCAATGGCATTCTCAGCTCAAGGGGTCTTAGGGCATGATTCTTGAAGCTTTAGAAAGATGAGGTTACAAACTTTGCAATGGGAAAAGAATGGAATCAAATGGATGTTTGAGCTGAAAGTTTCAATGAGTCAAAGTTGGGGAAAAAGTTGACTTTCCATACTTAGAAATATTTCAAGTTTTTCTTCAAAAGTGACCTATAATGTTTTGCATCCAAACATGGCCTTCCTCTTAGAATTTGCTGTTGACCAAAAAATATGGCATGAAATAGACGTCTTAAATGACATTTTGAAGTTTGAACCATTCAAAATATCCTAAAATTGAGAGAGTTATGAATTGTTGAAGTTGGAAACAAGATCATTAAATGACCTATAATCATTTGTATCCTTGGGGAATCTTCCATCCATTTTCTCACTTTGCATATAAAAGAAGGAATAAAGTTCACATCCTAAAGATAATTGTGGAAAAAGAGTGGGCTCAAGGTGATAAAAATTGACCAAATTATGATCATTTGAAGTCACACATGGGAAATTAGGGGTTCATCTGGAGGACTTGTAATCTTTCTTCATCATCAAGTTTCTTCCACGTGAAAACTACTTGAAACTTTTAAAGTGATTTGTTAATAATCCTTTGAAGAGAAGGATGTTTTTGGAATCACTCAAAAATACCAAAAGCTGAGCAAGATATACTTCTTTGAAGTTCAAAATCCTAGCTCCTAGATCAAGAAAATGCTTTGAGGAACTTTGACAATTTTAAACAACCTTCTTTTACCAACACTTTTTATTTGTAGATAGAAGTTATTGAGGATGATAATGAGAACTCATAGCAACCAAAACCACTTCCATATATTGAGAATTAAGAGAAATATGCACCTGTGACCAATGAGAACAAGGCCTTGTCCAACCATGACAACTTCTTCAATCAACCCCTTGTACTTTTGAATCAATCTTGATAACTTATAAATGTGGTGAACCAAAATAAACCTTGACATGCCATTTATTCCAAAACAACTTTAATAGTGAGGTTTGAATTTCTCAAGCTTTATTGACTAGGGCATGGAAATAAACTCATGAACCCATGGATTAACTTGCTAAGCCACATTTCCTTTAACTACATTATTAACAAGTAAGACAAACCAACATTGCATTTCATTAATTAAAAGGAAAGTTAAAACAAAACATGTATGATCACAAAATAAAAACAAGTCAAGGTGCTTGGTGATTCCTCAAAGAGAAAAGCTAAAGATATGGAGGAGAACCAAAAGCCCTAATGTTATCTTGTTGTGATTGAATCAATATGGTATGATGAAGGGATATTAGGGAAAAAAATTGGGGTACAACAGCTGCCCTTATTTAAGTTTCTTCTATCTGGAGATACGAAGGTTAAAAATCTTTGTGTCGACGTGATGGAAGATACTTAAATATAAAACAAACCCTATTTTTGGCCCTAAGATGCCATGCAATGCTTATGAGTATGAATGCATATGAACAACTTCAAAAGGGACGCAAAACACCACTGGGGATGTAGCAAAGGAAATAAGGATCAAAAGAGAAACCCGACCAGGAAAATAAATCACTGGTGAATCAAAAAGACCCGACTCATAGAGGATAGTAAAAGATCAGAGGATACACCAACTTTTACTGAAGGGGAAACTACCAACGTTCACTGAAGGTAGAAATAGAAAAGAATAACAACACCGAAGTTCACTGACGGTGAGCTACCAACATTCACTGAAGGTAGAGAGACAAACATCGACGTTCACTGACGATGAACTACCAACTTTCACTGAAGGTGGAGAGAAAAGAAAAATCATAGCACTTCCATTCATTGACGGTGAACTACCAGCATTCACTAAAGGTAGCAAAAAGATTACAATCACCAACGTTCCCTGATGGTGACCTACCAACTTTCACTGAAGGTAGAGAGAAAATAAATATCATAGCACCGACGTTCACTGACGGTGAACTACCAACATTCACTGAAGGTAGCAAAAAGATAACAATCACCAACGTTCACTGATGGTGAACTACCAACTTTCACTGAAAGTGGAGAAAAGAAATATCATAGCCCCGACATTCACTGACGGTGAAATACCAACATTCACTGAAGGCAACAAAAAGATAACAATCACCAACATTCACTGATGGTTAACTACCAACTTTCACTGAAGGTAGTAAGAGAAAATATCATAGCACCGACGTTCACTGACGGTGAACTACCAACGTTTACTAAAGGAAGCAAAAAGATAACAATCACCAACGTTCACTGATGGTGAACTACCAACTTTCACTTAAGGTAGAGAAAATAAATATCATAGCACCGACGCTCACTGACGGTGAACTACCAACGATCACTGAAGGTAGAGAGACAAACATCTATGTTCACTGATGATGAACTACCAACTTTCACTGAAGGAGAAACTACCAACATTCACTGAAGGTAGAAAGAGAAAAGAATAACAACACTGACGTTCACTGACGATGAGATACCAACGTTCACTGAAAGTAGAGAGACAAACATCAACGTTCACTGATGATGAACTACCAACTTTCACTAAAGGTAGAGAGAAAAGAAAAATCATAGCACCGCCGTTCACTAACGGTGAACTACCAACGTTCACTAAAGGTAGAAAAAAGATAACAATCACCAACGTTCACTGATGGTGACCTACCAACTTTCACTGAAGGTAGAGAGAAAATAAATACCATAGCACCAACGTTCACTGACGGTGAACTACCAAAGTTCATTGAAGGTAGAAAAAATATAACAATCACCAACGTTCACTGATGGTGACCTACCAACTTTCACTGAAGGTATAAGGAAAAGAAATAGCATAGCACCGATGTTCACTTACGGTGACCTACCAACATTCACTAAAGGCAGCAAAAATATAATAATCACCAACGTTCAATGATGGTGAACTACCAACTTTCACTGAAGGTAGTAAGAGAAAATATCATAGCACCGACGTTCACTGACGGTGAACTACCAACGTTCACTGAAGGCAGCAAAAAGATAACAATCACCAACATTCACTGATGGTGAACTACCGACTTTCACTGAAGGTAGAGAAAAAAATATCATAGCACCAACATTCACTGACGGTGAACTACCAACGTTCACTGAAGGTAGAGAGACAAACAACGATGTTCACTGATGATGAACTACCAACTTTCACTGAAGGTAGAGAGAAAAGAAATATCATAATACCTACGTTCACTGCCGGTGAACTACCAACATTCACAGAAGGTAGAAAAAATATAACAATCACCAACATTCACTGATGGTGACCCACCAACTTTCACTGAAGGTAGAAGGAAAAGAAATATCATAACACCGACGTTCACTGACGGTGAACTACCAACGTTCATTGAAGGCAGAAAAAAGATAGCAATCACCTATATTTCCCTCCCATATTTCTCAATACATGTCAAGTGAGGTCCTCAAATTGCTCAAGGGGTCCAAGGGTTAACCAGACAAACTCTCTCTTAAGGCACTCTACCTCAAATTAGGGTTTCATTTTGCATCAAGATGCTTGAGTCCAAGGGATCCCAAGTGCTCATCATTGTCCTAATATGTTCTCAAGATCATCCATGTCATGTTTCAAGCCTTGCAGAGAAAATTTGCTCAATCAATTGCTCAAATGCCTGAAAATCGACTATGCTAAGACAAAAGTCAATTGTGGCCCACATACAGTCAAACTTCAATATTATTGGTCAAAATCCTAATTTTGAAGTATTATTCATCATTTGATCAAGGGTTGATCATGATTCATCAAGGATTGCTCACAATTCATTAAAACCCCAAAGTTGCTAAATTAGGGTTTTGTAGGAAAAATCAACTCAACTTTGACCAGGCATAACTTTCTCATACTTTATCAAAAATTACCCATCCAAAGCTCATTTTGAATAGGATGAAATTACCTACAATTCATCTTCAGCTCCCAAGTTCAAAATATGCACTCACAAGAAGATATGAATTTGGACATTATAGGTCATTTTGGAAAGTCAACAAAAACACCTTTTGGGTCAATGCTTCATACATGAACATGGAAGACTCAATTGAGATGAGACCAAAAGGGTTGCTTAGAGGACATCTTAAGATTTCTAAAAAGTCCTAGAACACATCTCTAGGGTAAAAATTGAGAGAGTTATGCATTGGCCAAGTTGACCCTTTTTGCAAAATTTCCAAAAGTAAAAAATGTCCAAAATTGCATTTTTTGTCAAATGGGCCCAACTTTTTATACTTGCACTGAGTTTGTAATGTGACCCACGACCCATGAGACCTTCCACATGTCATTCTATTGTTTTTGATATTTATTTTGATTTTTAATTCATTTAAATCAAATAAAATCAATATAAAATAATGAAAATATCAAAAACTAATTAAATCTTGAGATTTTGTGCATGATTAGGTCCATTACACAGCTGGAGACAAGATCAAATCGTGAAAGGCTCCATTTGGACACAAAAAGATTGAATTTTCTTGATTTGGAAAGATTTGGTGCAAGGATTGAATCATGAATCAATATTCATAATTGGAGAAGATTTGAAACCAATTGTAACTCTAATACATTCTAGGATACATAAGGAACAAAGGCAGATCAAAAAAGCAGAGGCTGGAGGCGTGCAAAAGAGAGAACGGATTTCAAAAATTCAAGAAAAATTTGCAAACTGATTTCTAAGTTTCAGACCATCTCAAGCCATTCTAATCATACCAATCAATTGCTGGACTCCCCAGGATCGTGTTTCAATTGCTAGCATGCTTCCCCACGCCTTGAAACACCCTGTAAGAGTCACACGGTTTATCTCTTTTCTTGAATTCAAATATCTTGATTCTGGCAACTTTAACATGATTGATTGGAATATTTTTAATCCTTGAGATGTTTGCAAGCTAATGGTTATATTTAATTGTATTTTTGTTGACTGAACACGAAGCTGCCATGGCTAGGGTTCTTGCTTCGTTTTTAGGGGTTTTATGTATAGGGAAAATTGGACCTTAATAATGGTACCATGATGCTTATGAGGTTGCAACGAGTTGATTGGTACCATTGGGTTTGATTTATCATGCGTGTGTGAGATTTTGGAAATGCACAGGGGCTATACCTACGCTTGGTGTCCGTAGGTAAAAGTCTTTTATCTAAAACGACAGAGGCGACGAAGAAGACAATGGCGTGGCAGGTTGTGAATGGGCAGTTTGAATTTTGCGCGTTTTGGGAAGTGTGGCACGTTGTTTGTGTTATATTCTATTTATTGCATTATTGTTACAACTAACAAGCTGTCGCAGATGGTAAGGTTATTGGTCTTTGATGCACACGTCCTGGGTTTGATCCCAGGCGTGTGCATTTTATTTTCTCAATATTTTCAGGGTAATTCAGTGTATCATATGGCAAGGCATCCATCATGCGTTACCCAGATCTAACCATTCAACCCATCAAGGCTTCAGATCCAACGCCTTCTCCCTGAAGGACCACCATGCACCTAAGTCAAGCTGGCATACAAGATCTGACAAAGTCAATGGGGCCAGGAGCTTGTTGGGCCCATAATTGCAAACTGCACCCCCTTTGCTAAAACAACACCTGGCCCATTCTTTCTCTTTTCTATTTTTTTTCTTTTATTTAATTTAATTAGCTTAATTATTTTTTAACCAAAATCAATTTCTTTTTTCATAAAAAATCATAAAATCAAGTTTCACAAAATTAGAATTAGGTTTTATTTTATCAAATTTAATTTAATGTTAGTTTAATTTAATTTAGGATAATTCTAACTTTTTTTCTTATAATTAAAATCAATTAGAAAAATTAGGGTTAGCTTTTTTAATTAATTTTTATTTCTTTCTCAAAAATAAAAAATACAAAAATAGGTTAATTTAATTATTTTTCTTAATTAAAATTAAGTTAGTAACTAGGTTTTTGGTATTATTCAATTAAGCTTTATTTTCTCAAATAATCAAAAACGACAAAAAAATGATTTTTATCTTAAATTACAATTAGGTAGTTGGGGTCAAAACCCTAAATCTCTCGTTTTCGATTCATCGCGCGCGTTTATTATTTTTGCAATATTAATGTAATTGCTCACGGTATGTAATAGTTTAATCTAGGACTTTCTTTTATTTATCGTCTTTTACGGGTTTTTGGCTATGTAATTAATCCCTACCCCTAAACCTTGTAATAGTGTAGTTTTACTTTCCCACATTTTAATTCTCACAAATATTAACTGTTTAGATGTAATAAGATTGTATGACAAGATTGCATGATAATTTAAAACGGCTAGAAAACCCTAATGTGTAAAGATAATAATTGAAATCAAATCACTCGCACATGTACACTCCTAGGGTATACTCTCACTTCGATTGCCTCCGGTAAACGATCATTAAGTATAGGGTGTCTTAGTGTTGCCCTCCTGTCTAACAAAGATCAAAAGTCCCGTTCAGAAATGTTGCCTCGGAAACGTCGCCTCGGAAATGCTGCCTCGAATATGATCTTAAGACTCTAGGGTTATTACTAAGACATCCTAACATTGCTTTAGTGATCGTACGTCCCTTACGAATTGACCCTTACAATTCCAACAACGGTGCTACCTATTTCTCAATAGTAGGATAGCGCCGTCTAAAGGAAAAAGAACAGAAACGATCTTTTTTTGAGTAGGTAGATGCTAGTAAGTACTTGCTCAAAATAAAACTTTTCACACTTACACTTTTCAAACGAAGTTTTCAAAGACAACTTGGTAACACTCTTGAGGACAGAAACAAGGGTTAAAACGAAGTAAAACAAAACTTTTCAAAACAAACACACACACGAGCAATTTTTAAAAGATGAGCAAGTACCTAAGAGCCCATGGAAAACCATGGGTAGAAAGGGTGCTAACACCTTCCCTTTCTACAATCTACCCCTCGTACTCAAAATATCTCAAAAAAAGGATTTTGTATGTGCTTTTTTCCTTTCCGGTTGGATAAAATAAAAGTCAGTGGCGACTCTTTCTTACCGCGACATTTTGCGAATATAAAACGCAAAACGCAAACCAGCATTTCAAAACAGTTGGTTTTGCCACCGTATCACAGAACTGACGACTCTGATGGGAAAAGTTATAAGTGGGGTATACCTTAGGATCTAGTTCATCATAATTGCTCCTTTTGTTTGTTTTGGTTGCTTTACTTTTAAGGGTTTTGTTTGGGAGTTACTATAGATCCTAACCCGAATCTGGGGACACCTTTTAAGTAAGTAGCAATAAACTGTGAGGGAATTGTACGGTGTAGACTGATACAGTTGAAGCAGTAGCTACATTGATGTGGCACATTGGTTGGTACCGGTATCCCTTGTGGAGAAACGAGGAGAATACGGGGCCACTATGTGTGTTGTTAAGTATCAACTGACCTTAGAACCTTTAATCGACCAACTTGACCATTAGAAAGTAGTGAGATAGCCGGCCTCGGTGTAAAGCTGAGAACTGGTTGATACTCGATGTTTCACTCATTAAGACCATGCTCTCGAGATAGTTCCGACCGCAAGAAAAGATTGCGTGAGCTGAAACCATGACCGATGGAGGATGGTCAGTGATATTGAGAACATCTAGAACCCGGTTACTTTTGCTAGGACAGGTTGAAACCAACTGAACTTCTAGAGGGTAATACCTTTGACCCCATGCAAGCCTTAAACTTAAGGGCTTTTGTGTGACTTGTTTTCCTTTGCCATGCCTGTTATCTGCTATACCTATTGTTTTTTATCATGACATCATGAATCATAACATGGCATTCATACTTCATTACACTAACCATTTCAAAGACCAAGGGAATTTATCTTTGTTCTGTTTTGCAGATTATGGCTTCCGTGCGCAGAAATACCATCCGAGTTAACTTCGTGCAAATACCTGCTCAACTTAAAGAGTTAGCCTCAAGAGTTTCTGAGACTTCTATGTTCATTAAGAGACATGGTCAGCTTCTTAGCCTGGTCACCTCAAAGTTTGATGAGCAAATGATGAGTATACTTTTCTAGTTCTTCGATCCTGTGCATCATTGCTTCACCTTCCCAGATTATCAGCTGGTTCCCATTTTGGAAGAGTTCTCTCACTTATTGGGCATATCCATCCTTGAGCAGGTGCCCTTCACAAGTATGGAAGAGACTCCTAGACCAGAAGACATTGCCTCAGCTTTGCATCTGAAACGGGCTGATGTAGTATCCAATTTGGAAACACGAAGCGGGGTCGAAGGTTTCCTAGCCAAATTTTTGATAGACCAGGCTCAGCTATTCTGGGATAATTTGGATTTTCAGAATTTTGAAGATGTCTTGGCTATCCTTATCTACGGTTTGGTTCTCTTCCCGAATCCGGATTCCTTTGTAGATGTGAGCGCGGTCAAGATTTTCCTTTCTAGCAATCATGTGCCTACTCTATTGGGTGATATCTTGCATGCCCTCTACACTCGTACTGTGCAAAAAAGAGGGACTTTTATGTGTTGCATGCCGTTGCTGTCGAGGTGGTTTATTTCGCACCTCTCTAAGTCTGTGCTGAAGAACGAAGAAGGTTTAGGTTGGTCCTACAGGATAATATCACTTGCCCATACAAATATTCTTTGGTGTTCCCGGGCTATGGAAGACACTGCTATTATTGATCATTGTGGGGGATACCCTAATGTCCCGTTTCTTGGAATCAGAGGGGGTATAACCTACAATCCTTGTCTAGCTTTGCGACAATTTGGTCGTGCTCGGAGAGATGGTCCCCATGAGCTACTTCTTGGGAATATTGCATTTGACTACAGGGAAGACATTGACGAGCACCGCCAGAGGTTTATACGAGCTTGGGGTATGGTGAACAGATCTGACCCCCAAGAGTTGGGACCAAGGACTTCCCTTCCTATGCAGTCTTACCTCCAATTGGTCCGAGCTCGTGCCCAGAAGCTTGGGATGCCTTATGAAGTTGTATTGCCAGTGATTGTAGAGCCCACCAATGAAGAAGGCATTCCTTACACAGTTCTTTATCCTTACATGCCCACTGATCCTGGGGCATTGCAAAGGTCTTGGATTCAGCTGAAAGAGGAGAGGGATACTTACTGAGAAAAGTACCATGAGCAAGAAAGGAAGATTTTGAAGCTTACCAGGCAGCTCGAGGAAGAAAGAGTGATCAATGACTATGTCAGAACCAAGAGAAAACGTCCATGGGATTTTTTATTTTACTTTTCTAGTTTTAGATTTGTTTTCCATTTACTTCTTTGTAACGCCTCAAAGGCATTGTTGAACCTTTTACCAGTTAATCTAATAAAGTTTGTTTATTTTTTGGTTTGCAAATTTAAATTTCCCAAAGTCTTTGAAATCATTACATGCGCATCCTATTATCATGCACATCATTACAGGTACCATTACAGGTTTCTCATCTTATTCGCTATTTATTTCAACAGAAATGTCTTCTGATCAAGCCATTAAAGATCTTCAGGCACAAAACGCCCAATTCCAACAAATGTTCTTAAGTCTGGCTAAAGGGCAAGAGGATTTGAAGACCCTGATTCTGAAAGAGAAGAAGAAGAAGAAGAAGGTAGGTATTCTGAACATGGGTAGAAGATTCAGAGAAAGGATAAGACAATCAACTGATTTGACCTCCTCATCTAAAGATGGGGAAAACCAATAAAGGATAAAGGACCTTATTCCTGCAGTTTCTGATAACGATACGAATTACGATGATGAGCAATATCCTCCTGCTGAGGATAGGTAGAAGCAACTAGAAGACCGTCTAAGTGTTATGGAGATTCAGAAGATCCCTGGTTTGGATTTTGGAGAGTTGGGATTGGTATCGGGGGTGGTAATCCCTCATAAGTTCAAAGCTCCAGTTTTTTCCAAGTACGATGGAGTATCCTGTCCAAAACTCCATCTCTGCTCGTACGCCATAAAAATCCAACCTCACACTACTGATAGAAAATTATGGGTGCATTTCTTTCAAGATAGTCTGTTAGGGACTCAACTTAAATGGTTTTATCAGTTGGAAGGAGCCAATGTCCGAAACTGGGAAGACCTTGCTGCTGCTTTTTACAGGCAGTATCAGTATAACGCTGACCTTGCTCCCACCCGCACTCAGCTCCAGGGTATGTCTATGGGTGCAAGTTAAGTTTTTAAGGACTATGCTCAAAAGTGGAGAGATTTGGCTTGAAGAGTCCAACCCCCTTTGTATGATAGGGAGTTGGTTGACATGTTTCTGGGGATGCTATCTGGTCCATTTTTCAATCATCTAATCGGCAGTTCGTCATCTGGGTTTACTGAGTTTATTTTGACTGGAGAGAGAGTAGAAGCTGGTATCCGAAGTGGTAAGATACAGAAGGACACTTCATCAAGTGCAGTAAAGAAGCCCTTCACTGGCAAGAAAGAAGCTAGCGCAGTCTATGGCTCGAGGGGCCAAAGCAGACCTGAACACCATCAAGCAGTAAATGCAGTAGTGATATCAAGACCCACAGTTGCTCCACAATGCAACAATCAACAAATGGTGGAAAGACCACAGAGACAGTTCACACGGCTCAATATGACCCTGACTCAAATTATACCATAATTATTGAAGACCAATCTGGTAACTCTGAGGAAGGCCCCGAAGAACCCCAACACCACATCTCCCCACTATAACCCGAATGCCCGCTGCGCCTATCACTCTGAAAGTCCAGGTCATGATACAAACAACTGTTGGGCCTTGAAAAACAAGCTGCAAGACTTGATCAAAGCCAAAGAGATTGAGTTTAACGCTCCGGTGAAACCCAACGTCATAACTGCTCCCATGCCCAAGCATGGTCATGGAGTAAATGCTATAGACGATGATTTATTTGTGACCTCCGTGGAAGAAATTTCTACTCCTTTGATGACGGTTAAGAAGAATTTGTTGTTGGCCGGTTTATTTCCGGGCTGTGGTGAAGGTTGCCACATGTGTTCAATTTTTCCTGCTGGTTGCCACTTATTGAAATCAGGTGTTCAACGCCTGATGGATAATAAAGAGATTCTGTTCGAACAAACTATGATTCCGTTGGTTCCAATTCAAGATGTTGCCATCATAAACATTCCCGCCAATCCTTCCAAGGTTTCCTCGAGAAAACCTGTTAGGGTTACACCCGTCCCAAGAATTGCTCCGTTAATAATTACTGTCCCTGGTCCTATCCCATACACTTCGGATAAGGCTATCCCTTGGCACTATGGTGCTGATGTGTATTACCATGGAGTTAAACAAGACTTAAAAAGCGAGGAAGCTGATGTTGATGTCAACAATATTGTTGGGGCTAGCAAAGTCACAAGAAGTGGAAGAATTTTTTCTCCCGAGATTTCCCCTCTGACTGTCCACAAACCTGTTGTCATTCCATTTGCTAGTACATCAGCTAATATCCCAGTTCCTATTCCAGTCATCACCCTTGTCGCCGAGCCATATGTGACTCGGGGCAAAGAAATCACAAGTGAGCATGCCCAGACGGAGGCACCTAAGAAGATCATTATAGAAACCTCGAAATAAGAGATAGAAGAAATACTGAAGATTATCAAGAAGAGCGATTACAACGTAGTCGAGAAGCTGGGGTAGACCCTATCAAAAATCTCCATGTTGTCCTTGTTGTTATGTTCTGAATCCCATTCAAAGGCTCTAATTGCATTCCTCAAAACTGCGCATGTGCCGTAGGAAACTTCAGCCAATCAATTCAAAGACTGCGTAGCTAGTTTGACTGCCGACAATGGGTTGGGTTTCTCAGACGCAAATCTGACTGCTAAAGGAAGAAATCATAATGACACTCTGCACGTCTCAATCGAGTGCATTGACACTACTATGGCCCATGTACTGGTGGATACCGGGTCCTCATTAAATGTTCTGCCAAAGAAAGCATTAGATCGTCTGGACTATGAAGGTTTGATTCTGAAGCTGAGCAATATTGTGGTTAGGGCTTTCGACGGGTCAAAAAGGATGGTGCACGGGGAGGTGGACATCCCTGTTAAAGTTGGTTCTCATAATTTTGCATCCACCTTTTATGTGATGGATATCAGACCATCATATTCCTGCTTGCTGGGTCGTCCTTGGATTCATAAGGCTGGGGCAGTGACTTCCATGCTCCATCAAATGTTGAAATATCCGGTAAACGAGAAGATTGTCACTGTATGGGGTGAAGAGGAGTATATGGTGAGTCATCTCAATTCCTTTCGCTACGTGGAGATGGATGGGGAGTTCATTGAAACCCCTTGTCAGAACTTTGAAGAGGTCCCTCAGACTTTAGCGTCAACTGATGTGCTACCAACAAACCTCCGATGAAGATGGCTTCTCTTAAGGATGCCAGGGCTATAATTGAAGAAGGGGCTCAAAGGTCTGTTAGGCACGCATGGATTGGAAGACCTCCTCTGCATATCAGCAATCAGGGAGTTAATGCAATTGAAGATGGTGAATAAGATTCAGACATCAACAACTGGATCTACCCTACAACCAATGGCGGACTAAAAAATTGTACGCCGAAGGACTTCATACCTGTTTCTTTTATTCCATAGTAATTGACTTTTGTTTTAAGAGTTGTAATAGACAGTTTAAAACTTTACGGCCCGGTGCCTTGCACGAGGCACCTTGGCTTTGCTTGTGAGGGATTATTATTTGTCATTTCATATATCATTAATAAAACATTGGACGTTTCTTGCATTACAAATTTTGTGCTCCTTATTTTTCTTTTTTCTATCTCTCGCTTTATCAAAAACAACTATTCTCTTACACACACTCACGTATCATAATGCAGATCCATATCCACTCAGGATCCCATTGATAACAACTCTGCTACTACAAGTTATGACTTTGAAAATCCGATCAACCAAGCTGAGGACGAAGGTGAGGATGATTGTGAGGTGCCTGGGGACCTTGCTAGACTGTTACTGCAGGAAGAAAGGGCCATACAACCTCATGAAGAGCCAATTGAGTCAGTGAATTTGGGTACAGAGGAAGACAAGAAAGAAGTTAAGATAAGTGTGAATCTGGAGCCTAGTGTCAAACAACTGTTGATATAGATGCTACGCGACTATGTTGAGATCTTCGCTTGGTCTTATGAAGATATGCCTGTTTTAGACACTGATATTGTGGTTCATCGCTTGCAAACTAAAGAAGACTGCCCTCCGGTAAAGCAGAAGGTTCGCCGTATGGGCCCTGAGATGTCTGAGAAAATCAAAGTTGAGGTCATGAAACAGTTCGATGTGGGATTCTTAGCTGTCACTTCTTATCCGCAGTGGGTTGCCAATGTTGTTCCGGTGCCTAAGAAGGATGGTAAGGTACGGATGTGTGTGGACTATAGAGATCTGAATAGGGCAATCCCCAAGGATGATTTTCCACTCCCTCACATCGATGTTATGGTTGACAACACCACGCAGCATAAGATCTTCTCCTTCACGGATGGTTTTTCTGGCTATAACCAGATCAAGATGGCTCCTGAGGACATGGAGAAGAAAACCTTCGTTACACAGTGGGGCACCTTCTGTTACAAGGTAATGCCTTTCGGGTTGAAGAATGTTGAGGCAACTTATCAGCGTGCCATGGTCGCTTTGTTCCACGACATGATTCACCATGAGATTGAGGTTTATGTTGATGACATGATCGTAAGGTCCCAGACTGAGGAAGAACACCTTGACCATCTCCAGAAACTGTTCGACAGGTTGAAGACGTACAAGCTCAGGTTGAACCCGAATAAGTGCACCTTTAGGGTAAGGTCTGGTAAACTGTTGGGTTTCGTCGTCAGTGATAAGGGTATTCAAGTGGACCCTGCCAAGGTAAAGGCTATACAGGAGATGTCGGATCCCCGCACAGAAAAGGAAGTTAGAGGCTTTTTGGGATGTCTGAATTACATCGCCAGGTTCATTTCACACCTGACTGCTACTTGTGAGCCAATCTTCAAGCTGCTGAAGAAAGATCAAGTGGTAAAATGGAATGATGAATGTCAGACCGTTTTCGAAAGAATCAAGGAATACCTCCAAGAGCCACCAATTATGATGCCTCCAGTTGAAGGAAGAACTTTGATGTTATACTTGACAGTACTGGATAATTCAATGGGGTGCGCGTTGGGGCAGCATGACGAGTCTGGCCGAAAAGAGCACGCTATTTACTACCTTAGCAAAAAGTTTACCAACTGTGAGACCCGATACTCATTGCTCAAGAAAACTTGCTGCGCTTTGGCATGGGCTGCTCGGTGACTGAGACAGTATATGCTGACTCACACCACCTTATTGATATCAAAGATAGATCCAATTAAGTATATCTTCGAAAAACCTGCCTTGTCCGGAAGAATAGCAAGATGGCAGATGATCTTAACTGAGTATGACATCCAATACACAACCCAAAAAGCAATCAAGGGGAGTGTATTGGCGGATCATTTGGCACAACAGGCCGTGGATGACTACCAATCCATGAATTTCGAGTTCCCAGATGAGAACATCATGTTGGTGACCGACTATGAAAAACCTGGACCAGATAAAGGACTCGGGGAAGGATCCCGATTGTCTATGTATTTTGATGGAGCATCAAACGTGTTGGGTAATGGCATCAGCGCTGTGATCATATCTCCTGAGGGTTATCATACTCCGTTCACCGCCCGATTATGTTTTAACTGCACCAACAATATGGCGGTGTATGAAGCATGTATCCTGGGTCTTCGAGCTGCTATTGACCTGAGGATTAAGTTCTTGAGTGTATTCGGAGATTCCGCTCTGGTGATCAGTCAGATCAAAGGCGAGTGGGATACGAAGCACCCAAATCTTATTCCTTACAAAGAGCACGTACTGACATTGCTCCCACATTTTTAGGAAATAACTTTGAACATTTCCCAAGAGAGGAGAATCAGTTAGCGGACACGCTAGCTACAATGTCTTCTATGTTCAAGGTCAGGTGGGACAATGAAGCTCCCCATATTACCATTGAGAGGTTGGACGAACCCGCACATTGCTGTGACATTGAGACCGAAGAAGTGGCCGATAAACCCTGGTTTCACGAGGTAAAGAGGTATCCTGAGACTCAAGAATACCCTGAGGGTGCATCTGTTAATGATAAGAAGTTTCTGAGAAGGTTCGTTGCGAAGTTCTTCATTAGCAATGGGGTCCTCTATAAGCGTAACCATGATTCAACCTTACTGCGATGTATGGACAAGAGCGAGGCCAAAAGGATCATGGCAAAGTTACATGAAGGTACCTTCGGAACTCATTCCAGTGGACATACCATGGCAAAGAAAATCCTACGGGCTGGATATTTTTGGTCTACTATGGAAGCCGATTGTTATCAGTATTCTCGAACCTGTCATAAGTGCCAAGTCTATGCTGATAAGGTGCATATACCTCCAATTCCTATGAATGTCTTGACAGCTCCTTGGCCTTTCGCAATTTGGGGCATTGACATGATCGGCGAGATCAGACATACTGCGTCCAAAGGACATCGTTTCATTCTGGTAGCTATTGATTATTTCAGAAGTGGGTTGAGGCAGCTTCCTTTGCTACAGTAACCAAGAACGCCGTGGTGCGTTTTATCTGACACAACTTGATCTGTCGATATGGTGTACCGGAGAGAATCATTACGGACAATGGTACAAATCTCAACAACACGATGATCACCGAGCTCTGCAAATAGTTTAAGATACAACATCATAACTCTTCTCCCTACCGGCCGAAGATGAATGAGGTTGTTGAAGGGCTAACAAAAACATCAAAAAGATTATGCAGAAGATGACGGTGACCTATAAAGACTGGCATGAGATGTTACCAATCGCTCTTCATGGGTACCGTACCTCGGAAAGGACATCAACAGGGGTAACACCCTATTCTCTGGTGTATGGCATGGAGGCGGTCCTACCCATCAAAGTCCAGATACCCTCTCTCAGGATTATGAAGGATGCAGGTTTGAACGAAGACGACTGGATCCAAACCCGACTTGATCAGCTAAATTTAATTGATGAAAAGAGGCTTACTGCTATTTGTCATGGTTAGACGTATCAAAAACAAATGATTAAGGCATTTAACAAGAAAGTAAGACATCAAGAATATCAAGTCGGGGATCTGGTGATCAAACGCATCATACTGCCGCGAGGTGATCCCAGGGGCAAATGGACCCCCACATATGAAGGGCCATTTGTGGTTAAGAACATTTTCTCGGGAGGAGCTATGATTCTAACCACCATGGATGGTGACTACCTTCCTCACCCCGTCAATGTAGACATAGTGAAAAGATACTACGCATAATCAAAGACCCGCTAGGTTGACTGGCCTAGGCAAAAATAAGGGCTTCCCGACGAACTAAAAGGGTTCGGGCAAAAGTAAGGGATGAAAATAAAAAAAAGATTGTACACCCGGCAAGTCGAAAACCTGAAAAGGCGGCTTGGGCAAAAAAGGGTATCCCGATGGACTGAAAACCCGAAAGGGAAGTTCAGAAAAAAATTAGGGATCAAAGCATAACACTATCTCTCATCGGATCATCTTGCGACCATACTTCGGTATCGACTATCAAGCTCGGACGACGCCAATCAATCTGATCTATCTTCAACCAAGTAGCAAAGTTATGAGACGCTTGAAGATATAAGGGCAATAGCAGAGTTGGAACCCAATGGGATTGTTCACATAGCTGTTTTTATTTCTTTTTCACAAAATGTATAATTTTTGTTCCCTCGGCGGCGTTCTCTTACTAGGACGTCAACCTCTTTGTACAAAACGCCTGTTACAGGCCAATTTCAAAATTCAATACAATTCATTTTCACAAGAAACTTCAATTTGTTTTGCTTTTTCTGTTTTGTTTTTACAAGAACGTCAAATGATTCATTTTTGATATATGCATTTGAAAATAATTGTTGCTCATAAATATTTACAAAAGAAACAAAAGACAATTACTCGTAATTCCAAGAACAGGGGAAAACAAGAAATGTCCAAACCTTACAGTTGTTCTACTCACTAGGTACAGGGATAGAGCTAGCTTGAGAATATAACTAAAGGTACATACACTCCCCGTAGAGTAGGAAGTATCCAAAGACAGTGGTGTTAGCTCTCCCCAGCCGAGGTTCATAATCGCGAATGAATCGACAAAATTCTCCCCAAGCAGAGTTTACCTATCACCAACAATAAAAGTTCACCACCAGCTGAGTTTATTTCTCCAAATCAGTAGATCATCCAATAAAGTATCTCTCTTCCCCATAAAGTCATTCTCCTACATGATTATTCTCAAACAGAGTCTCTCCCGACGGAATATTCTCGAGCAGAACGGACGCAAGTCTCCAGCTAATCATCTTCGATAACTATCCCCAGCGAGAACAAAGAACTCACCTCCCTATACTCCCCAACAGCAGTCTGGGATTTATTCTCCCTAGCCAGAGAATATCACAAGAACATTGCATATCCATACATCGTGACATGCGCATATGCATCATACAACACAATCTATTTTATTTTGAGAACATCATTAGTCAATACATTTCATACATCATGACATTACATACAACTAACTCTTTACCTTTCAGGGAAAGACGCAATCAAGTTCTCGCAAGTTTCCCTTGGTTCAGTAAAATCGATACTAAGATTTCTTTTCCAGTTCAAGCTATGAAGCCCGGAAATAGATCGGATAATATCTTAACTTCTCCAAAATACTACGAAGCCTGAAATCGACCAGATAGTGGTATGTCTTAAATACAAGCTTTGAAGCCCGGAAATCGACCAGAAAACAACTTAACCCTCAACAAGTTATTGTGAAGCCTGGAAATCGACCAGATAGCAATACAAGATACCATGAAGCCTGGAATCGACCAAATAATAGGTATAAGACACCGTGAAGCCTGGCGCATGACCAAATAACAGTATAAGACACTGTGAAGACTAGAGCACGACCAGATAGCGGCAAAGGACACTAAAACCTGGGACACGACCAAAAAACAGTATAAGGTATTGCGAAGCTTGGAATTAGACCAAATAGCAGTTTACTCGGCCTAATACTATGAAACCCAGAAGTTGACCGAATATTAGTATGCCTTAAATTCAAGTTGAAACCTGGATGCGACCGGATAACCACTTAATTCCTTCTTCAGCCTGGAGCACGATCAGATAAGAATTGAGAAATTCCAAAGCCTAGAGCATGACCAGATAGCAGTTCATTTTCACCTCCTCGACTAAGAGATGACTCCCCAATAGAATAACGGACAAATGAAGCTCCTAAAGTTCTATTTCTCCCAAGACAGAGACCAGCATTCCCCAGCGAAATCTTCCTCAACAACAGGTGTACGGGTTCTCGCAGAGGAATCTCTTATGCCATAAACATTTCTTCGGATGGCATCTTTAAGCCCATCTTTCGTCATTGACTTCCAAATGGCATCTATAAGCCCATTCCCGACATCACAAGACCAGTACCACTTCATGAGAGTGCAAATTTCTGGGCACTCTAGTGTTCAATCATCTTCCACCATCGGATCACGAAAGGCAGACAAGCCAATCTACATTCTTAGGTGTAAGAAGATTGAACAGGGGCAGTTGTTGTACTCCAAAATTTTCCCTCCCATATTTCTCAATACATGTCAAGTGAGGTCCTCAAATTGCTCAAGGGAGTCCAAGGGTTGACCAGACAAACTCTCTCCTAAGGCAGTCTACCTCAAATTAGGGTTTCATTTTGCATCAAGATGCTTGATTCTAAAGGATCCCAAGTGCTCACCATTTTCCTAATATGTTCTCAAGATCATCCATGTCAAGTTTCAAGCCTTGCAGTGAAAATTTGCTCAGTCAATTGCTCAAATGCCTGAAAATCGACTATGCTAGGGCAAAAGTCAACTGTGGCCCACATACAGTAGAAATTCAAGATTTTTGGTCAGCATCCTCATTTTGAAGTATTATTCATCATTTGATCAAGGGATGATCATTATTCCTCAAGGATTGCTCACAATTCATTAAAACCCCAAAGTTGCTAAATTAGGGTTTTGTAGGAAAAGTCAACTCAACTTTGACTAGGCATAACTTTCTCATACTTTATCAAAAATGACCCATCCAAATCTCATTTTGAATAGAATGCAATTCCCTACAATTCATCTTCAGCTCCCAAGTTCAAAATATGCACTCACAAGAAGATATGAATTTGGACATTATAGGTCATTTTGGAAAGTCAACAAAAACACCTTTTGGGTCAAAACTTCATACATGAACATGGAAGACTCAATTGAGATGAGACGAAAAGGGTTTCTTAGAGGACATCTTAATCTTTCTAAAAAGTCCAAGAACACATCTCTAGGGTCAAAATTGAGAGAGTTATGCATTGGCATAGTTGACCCTTTTTGCAAAATTGCCAAAAGTAAAAAAATGTCCAAAATTGCATTTTTTGTCAAATGGGCCCAACTTTTTATGCTTGCACTAAGTTTGTAATGTGACCCACGACCCATGAGCCCTTCCACTTGTCATTATTTTATTTTTGATATTTATTTTTATTTTTATTTAATTTAAATCAAATAAAATCAATATAAAATAATGAAAATATTAAAAACTAATTAAATCTTGAGATTTTGTGCATGATTAGGTCCATTACATAGCTGGAGACAAGATCAAATCGTGCAAGGCTCCATTTGGACACAAAAAGATTGAATTTGCTTGATTTAGAAAGATTCGGTGCAAGGATTGAATCATGAATCAATATTCATAATTGGAGAAGATTTGAAACCAATTGTAACCCTAATACATTATAGGATACATAAGGAACAAAGGAAGATCAAAAAAGCAGAGGCTAGAGGCGTGCAAAAGAGAGATCGAATTTCAAAAATTCAAGAAAAAGTTGCAAACTGATTTCCAAGTTTCAGGCCATCTCAAGCCATTCTAATCATACCAATCAATTGTCGGACTCCCCAGGATCGTGTTTCAATTGCTAGCAAGCTTCCCCACGCCTTGAAACGCCCTGTAAGAGTCACACGATTTATCTCTTTTCTTGAATTCGAATATCTTGATTCTGGCATTTTTAACATGATTGATTGGCATATATTTAATCCTTGAGATGTTTGCAAGCTAATGGTTATATTTAATTGTATTTTTGTTGACTGAACACGAAGCTGCCATGGTTAGGGTTCTTGCTTCGTTTTTAGGGGTTTTATGTACAGGGAAAATTGGACCTTAATAATGGTACCATGATGCTCGTGAGGTTGCAACGAGTTGATTGGTACCCTTGGTTTTGATTTATCATGTGTGTATGATATTTTGGAAATGCATAGGGGCTATACCTGCGCTTGGTGTCCGTAGGTAAAAGTCTTTTATCTAAAACGACATAGGCGACGAAGAAGACATTGGCGTGGCAGGTTGTGAATGGGCAGTTTGAATTTCGCGCGTTTTGGGAAGTGTGGCACGTTGTTTGTGTTATATTCCATTTATTGCATTATTGTTACAACTAACAAGCTGGCGCAGATGGTAAGGTTGTTGGTCTTTGATGCACATGTCCTGGGTTCGATCCTAGGCGTGTGCATTTTATTTTCTCAATATTTTCAGGGTAATTCAGTGTATCATATGGCAAGGCATCCATCATGCGCTACCCAGATCTGACCATTCAACCCATCAAGGCTTCAGATCCAACGCCTTCTCCCTGAAGGACCACCATGCACCTAAGTCAAGCTGGCATATAGGATCTGGCAAAGTCAATGGGGCCAGGAGCTTATTGGGCCCAGAATTGAAAACTGCACCCCCTTTGCTAAAACAACACCAGGCCCATTCTTTCTCTTTTCTATTTTTTTCTTTTATTTAATTTAATTAGCTTAATTATTTTTTAACCAAAATCAATTTCTTTTTTCACAAAAAATCATAAAATCAAGTTTCACAAAATTAGAATTAGGTTTTATTTTATCAAATTTAATTTAATGTTAGTTTAATTTAATTTAGGATAATTAAACTTTTTTTCTTATAATTAAAATCAATTAGAAAAATTAGGGTTAGCTTTTTGATTTAATTTTTATTTCTTTCTCAAAAATAAAAAATACAAAAATAGGTTGATTTAATTATTTTTCTTAATTAAAATTAAGTTAGTAACTAGGTTTTTGGTATTATTCAATTAAGCTTTATTTTCTCAAATAATCAAAAACGACAAAAAAATATTTTTCTCTTAAATTACAATTAGGTAGTTGGGGTCAAAACCCTAAATCTCTCGTTTTTGATTCATCGCGCGCGTTTGTTATTTTTGCAATATTAATGTAACTGCTCACGGTATGTAATAGTTTAATCTAGGACTTTCTTTTATTTATCGTCTTTTACGGGTTTTTGGCTATGTAATTAATCCCTACCCCGAAGCCTTGTAATAGTGTAGTTTTACTTTCCCGCATTTTAATCTCGCAAATATTAATTGTTTAGATGTATGTAATAGGATTGTATGACAAGATTGCATGATAATTTAAAACGACTAGAAAACCCTAATGTGCAAAGATAATAACTGAAATCAAATCACCCGCACATGTACACTCCTAGGGTATAATCTCACTTTGATTGCCTTCGGTAAACGATCATTAATTATAGGGTGTATTAGTGGTTGCCCTCCTATCTAACAAAGATCAAAAGTCCCATTCGGAAATGTTACCTCAGAAACGTCGCCTCAGAAATGTTGCCTCGAATATGATCTTAAGACTCTAGGGTTATTACTAAGACATCCTAACATTGCTTTAGTGATCGTACGTCCCTTACGAATTGACCCTTACAATTCCAACGACGGTGCTACCTATTTCTCAATAGTAGGATAACGCTGTCTAAAGGAACAAGAACCGAAATGATCTTTTTTCGAGTAGGTAGATGCTAGTAGGTACTTGCTCAAAATCAAACTTTTCACACTTACACTTTTCAAACAAAGTTTTCAAAGACAACTTCGTAACACTCTTGAGGACAGAAACAAGGGTTAAAATGAAGTAAAACAAAACTTTTCAAAACAAACACACACGAGCAATTTTTAAAAGATGAGCAAGTACCGAAGAGCCCATGGAAAACCATGGATAGAAAGGGTGCTAACACCTTCCCTTTTTATAATCTACCCCCCGTACTCAGAATATCTCAAAAAAAAAGGATTTTTTCTATGCTTTTTTACTTTCCGGTTGGATAAAATAAAAGTCGGTGGCGACTCTTACTTACCGCGACATTTTGCGAATACAAAACGCAAAATGCAAACCAGCATTTTCAAAACAGTCGGTTCTGCCACCGTATCACATTCACTGATGGTGAACTACCAACTTTCAATGAAGGTAGAGATGAGAAATATCATAGCACCGACGTTCACTGACGGTGAACTACCAACATTCACTGAAGGCAACAAAAAGATAACAGTCACCAACTTTCACTGATGGCGAACTACCAACATTCACTGAAGGTAGAGATGATAAATATCATAGAACCAACGTTCACTGACGGTGAACTAGCAACGTTCACTAAAGGTATCAAAAAGATAAAAATCACCAACATTCACTGATGGTGAACTACCAACTTTCACTGAAGGTAGAGAAAAGAAATATCATAGCATCGACGTTCATTGACGGTGAACTACCAACATTCACTGAAGGCAGCAAAAAGATAACAAGTTTTTCCCAAAATTTTGGCGTTTCACCTAGACTGAGTCTTAACTTCTTCTTTAACCAAGGCATTCCGCCTGGAAAGGGTAATATATAAGATTTCTCAAATAAAGAGACTACCACTTGCAAAGATTTCATAATGAATTGTCTCTGTCATATTGAAAGACTTGCCATCCACTGGAGTAATTTGATATCGAGCTGCAAACTATCCGCTCATAGAGAAGATAGCAAAAAAGGCAACGTCAACTTTTACGGGGAAGTATAAGTTGCTCAAATAAAGAGACCTGCTACTTGCTGTTATAGGAAGGGTTGTAAAAATGAATTTCTGGGGAAAGCAATATGGCTTCCTGGGGAACGAAATATGGCTTCCTGTGGAAAGAAATATGGCTTCCTGGGGAAAGAAATATGACTTCCCGGGGAAAGAAATATAGCTTCCTCGTGAAATGCCAACATATTCCTGTTGAGGAGATAAAAGTTTTCTCGTGCCAAAATAAATGCATATTCTCAAACCAAGGCTCGAAGCTTGCAGAGATCATAAGTAATAATATTGCTGAGGATCAAAATTCAAACCATAAATAAACTAGAGTAAAACAGTCAACCAAAATACATATTTTGAGAAATAAACTCAAGAGAGAAAACCAAATCATCCAGACAAAGAGTTGTACAGGAAGGATAAAGCAAAAATCTTCCACGAGGGATAACTCAGTGGGGAAATTAAAATAATATACACTTTCTGCTTAAGGCTGACACTCTATTGGAGAGAGGACAACACAACTCTGCAAAACAGGATAATATGTCAACAAAATATTAACGAATGTGAATGAGCAATGATTTTCTAAATTCAACTATATATGATGTATGTATGAATGTATGAGTGTTATTATGTATATGCTGACAAAACAGACATATAACACTGGGGATAAACAAACAAAACCAACTCGGGCACAAACAACACTCGGCTAAATCACATCCAAGATGAACATTCCCTAAGAAAATAAGCACCAAACGAGGAAACAGAATCCTAATTCGTGACTTAACTTTATTGGGAAGGAACATAATCCGGAATTAAACAAATCACACCGACAAAACAATACAAATACAGGGATATAACATCCTTCTCCAGGCTTCACCAGGGAATAACACACAGACTTCAATGGGGAAAACAAATGTTTCATGGTATGTACTCCTACTGGGGATTGTAATACTGATCTCAATAAGGAAGATGAAAACCATATCGTCAAAACATCAACTGAGGATTTTGAGCTATCGTCAAAACATCAATTGAGGATTTCGAGCTGACTTCATTGGGGGAACATTATACAAACTTCACTAAAGGAGATAGCGCCTCATCATCGAGATATCAACTGGGGACCTCGTGTTGACTTTATTGGGGAGGCCAACACCATATCAAAGAGAGGAAACCAAGATGCGTTCTTCAACATTGAGAGTAAGTATTGCACCAACTTCTCTGGGGAAAAAGTATGAAACCTCATGGGGATAACAACTTAGAGAGTTAAGAAGTCAAACATTATAGCAAGAAATCAATCTTATGGAGATTTTAAATCAAACCCATCACTTGGCGAGTGAAAATCCAAAAAAAAACTAACAAATTCCTCAACACTTCTTAAATAAAACATTGCCCTTGCCTGATTATCGGGTAATCAAACAAAATGCAAGTACTGCCGAAAGGAAGATGCTTCATAAATGAGCCAAATCTCAGTATGCACGGGGAGAAAAGACTTATATCAAATAGAAAAGCCTTCACTAGGGAATCTTGGATTTAGTCTTCATATCATGCAAACTTATTCCAATAAAAGATGCCATGGGCTAGCCTTCCTGGGAAGTCAAGAAGTCAACATTATAAAAAAAGGTCAAACTCCTGGGGATTTTAAATCAAAACCAATACTTGGTGGGTGATAACCTAAAGGGTTGACAACTGTCTCAATACTTCTTAGAAAATATACTGCCCTGGTCTAGTTTCCTGGAAAATAAACACCAACAATAATTCCTATACTGCAGAAAGAGTGACATTTTGCAAATAGTTCCATCTCAGAACACCAAGGGAACAAGACCTTTCGTCATATGAGGGAAGATTTTGCAGGGGAATCCGGGATAGAGACTTCAGATCATGCAAACCCAAAATCATAAAATGAACCAAGACTTGACTAGGGACACTGGGATCACAAACCCAATACTGCACCTTACGCCAATCAGTATTGTCTTCAATATTCAATAATCACACGCATATCAATGAAAATGACCTGAGAAAACCTTCATGGTAGAAACAAAACTTCCCAAAATTACTGGAGTTTATCCATTCCTGGGATCACCACTTTTGTTTTCCTCTTGAATCACAAAATTTAAAGTAAAAGTAAGTTGTAAATTCTTTTTGAAAAACAATTCTATTATTTAATCTTTTTGCTTTGAAAATTATTCTCAATAATAAATGGAGTCTTTGTAAGCTGAATAAAAATAAGAAGCACAGAGAATTGGGTAAAAGCTAAAATTTTATTAATAGGATGGTAGTATGCGAATGGTGAGACTCCACAAATGATTACAAAGTTCGGAAAATGGTAATATATAATGGAAAAGATACATTGAGATACAATGACCACTATTCCCTGTAACAACTTTGAAATTCTGAGCATGGTGAGGATCTAAGAAGATTGTTGCTAGAATGATCAAACCTTGTCTGATGCAGTTACTTGCCAAGAAAGTCCCTAACTTTTGCCTAAGCCGCCCTTGCGGGTTTTCAACTTAGCGAGAAATTTTATTCTGTTTATTTCTCTAATTTTTTCCTAGACCTCCCTTTCGGGTTTTTGGCCTACCGAGACGCTCCTTTTTGCCTAAGCCGCCCTTTCGGGTTTTCAACTTAGCGAGTTGTTCTTTTATTTCTTTAGGCGAAGTATTTCTTGACTGCATCATCATTCATGGGACGTAGGAACTCCTCGTCATCCATAGTTTCAAGAATTAATGCACCGCCAGAGAAGGCTTTCTTGACAACATATGGGCCTTCAAAATTGGGAGTCCACTTGCCCCTAGAATCAGCGTTGAAAGACATGATCTTCCTGAGCATGAGGTCGCCTTCTCTGAATTCAAGAGGTTTGACCTTCTTATCAAAATCTTTCTTCATTCTCTTCTAATATAATTGCCCATGACACAAAGCCGTCATTCTCCTCTCTTCGATCAAATTCAATTGGTCATACCTGTTCTGGATACATTCAGCCTATGACAACATAGTTTAAATTACCGCACGCGGAGAAGGAATCTCAACCTCGATTGGGAGCATTGCTCCCATTCCATACACAAGGGAGAATAGGGTTGCTCCTGTTGAAGTGCGGACAGATGTCCGATATCCATGTAAAGAAAAAGGGAGCATTTCATGCCAATCTTTGTAAGTAACAACCATCTTCTGGATGATCTTCTTGATATTCTTATTAGAAGCTTCAACAGCCCCATTCATCTTCGGCCTGTACGGAGATGAATTGTGATGGACAATCTTGAATTCTTCACAAAGTTTTGTCATCATCTTGTTGTTCAGATTCAAGCGATTATCAGTGATAATTCTGCTCGGTACACCATACTGACATATGATATTATTCTTGATGAAGCGCACTACCACCTACTTAGTAACATTAGCATATGAAGCAGCTTCCAGCCATTTGGTGAAGTAATCAATTGCTACCAAGACAAAACGGTGTCCATTCGAAGCTTTGGGTTCTATCATTCCAGTCATGTCAATACCCTCACATAGAGAAAGGCCACAGGGAAGAAATAACATTGAGAAGTGTTGGAGGCACATGAATCTTGTCCGCATAAATCTAGCATTTATGGCACTTCTTTGAAAATTTTTAACAGTCAAATTCCATTGTCAGCCAATAGTAACATGCCCTTAGCATCTTTTTAGCCATCGAATGTCCATTGGCATGTGTGCCAAATGAACCTTCATGAATCTCATGCATCAACATGTCTGCTTCGTGTCTATCCATGCATATGAGCAAGACCATGTCATAATTTCTCTTGTACAACACATTTTCACTGAGGATAAAATTGCCAGCCAATCTTCTCAATGTCTTCTTATCTTTATTCGAAGCACCAATCGCGTATTCCGAGTCTGTAGAAAATGCTTGATATTATAATACCAAGGTTTCTCATCTTCTACCTCTTCTGTTGTAAACATATGAGCAGACCTATCTAGTCGCCGAACTATAATTCGAAGTATATCATTCCAAGTATTCACTTGATACATAGAAGCCAAAGTTGCCAGAGCATCCGCCATTTGATTTTCGTCTCTGGGGATATGATGGAATTCAACTTTATTAAAGAAGGGTAACAATCTTCTAGCATAATATTTGTAAGGGATCAAGCCGGGGTGATGAGTACCCCACTCTCCTTTAATCTGATTCACTACTAAAGCTAAATCTCCATACACATCTAGAATTTTAATTCTGAGATCAATAGCTTCCTCGAGACCCATGATGCAAGCCTCATATTCTGCCATATTATTAGTACAATCAAATGTCAACCTTGCAGTAAAAGGAATGTGTGATCCATATGGAGTGAAAATCACTGCACCAATTCCTTTACCATAAGCATTCACAGCTCCACCAAACATCACACTCTAACGAGATTCAGGATCAGGACCTTCCTCAGGCAACAGTTCATCATAATCTTTCACTTTCAGAAACAACACATCCTCATCGGGGAAATCATACTTCACAGACTGATAATCATCAACTAGCTGGTGAGCAAGATAATCTGCCAATATCCTGCTTTTAATAGCTTTTTGAGTGCGGTATTTGATGTCATATTCAGATAACAGCATCTGCCAACGGTAAATTCTCCCAGTAAGAGCAGGCTTTTCAAAAATGTACTTGATTGGATCCATTTTGGAGATCAACCAAGTAGTGTGATTCAACATATACTGCCGCAAACTTTTTACTTCCCAGGCCAGAGCACAACATGTCTTTTCCAGCATGGAATAACACGACTCACAATCTGTAAACTTTTTACTGAGATAATAAATGGAATACTCTTTCTTTCTTGTTTCATCTTGTTGTCCCAGAATACAGCCCATGGAATTATCTAACACTATTAGATACATAATCAATGGTCTTCCTTCAACAGGAGGGAGCAAGATAGGAGGTTCAAGCAGATATTCTTTAATAATTTCAAATTCCCTTTGGAAGTCACCTGTGCACACACAACCTTGATCTTTCTTTAACAACTTAAAGATCGGTTCACACGTTGCAGTCATGTGGAAAATGAATCTGGAAATATAATTCAAACGCTCGAGGAACCCTCTAACTTGCTTTTCAGTTCTCGGTGTTGGCATTTCTGGAATTGATTTGACCTTATCAGGGTCAACTTCAATCCCTCTCTGACTAAGAATGAAACCCAACAATTTCCTTGACCAAACACCGAAGGTACATTTATTTGGATTCAATCGGAGACGATACTTCCTCAAACGCTGAAACAAATTCAACAAATCTTCTACATGCCCTTCTTCAGTATGGGATTATGTAATCATATCATCAACATATACCTCAATTTCCTTGTGCATCAGATCATGGAATATGGTTGTCATAGTCCTCTGGTATGTTGCACCAGCGTTTTTCAACCCGAAGGGCATCACTATGTAACATAATGTTCCCCAGGGTGTGATAAACGTTGCTTTTTCCATGTCCTCAGGAGCCATCCTTATTTGATTATATCTGGAAAATCCATCCATGAACGAGAAAACTTTGAATTTTTTTATGCTATCCACTAACATATCAATGTGTGACAATGGAAAATCTCTTTTGGGCTAGATTTATTTAGATCTCTATAATCTACGCACATGCGAACTTTTCCGTCTTTCTTCGGTAATAGGACAATATTGGCAATCCACTAAGGGTACACTGATGTCACAAGAAAACCGGCACTAATCTACTTTAGAACTTCTTCTTTGATCTTCACTGCCATGTCTGGGTGAGTTCTTCGCAACTTCTGTTTGATTGAAGGGCACTCTGGCTTCAGCAGCAAATGATGCTCTGCAATATCTGTATCCAGACCAGGCATATCTTGGTAAGATAAAGCAAAAATATCAACATACTCTTTCAACATCTTAATCAACCTGCTCTTCACATCAAGATGCAGTAATGATCCAATCTTGACTTCCTTCGAATCTTCTTCTGAACCCAAATTGATTACTTCCAATGGCTCTTTATATGGATGAATGGCATTCTCCTCGCGCTCAAGCAACCGTGAGACCTCTTCTAGAATCTCATCATAGTCTTCTTCTTCGGCCTCATACACAGGACATTCAAAGTTGGGAGAGGGTGCAAGGTTATTGTATTCAACGAGTTTTTTAATTAATCTGCACATATGATTTATGATTGCTTTTAGAAACTGACACATATAACAAGTGATCATGCAGATTGAATTTCAGTTATTATTTATTTTGAAAGGTTTTTTCTGATTACCATTTTCCAAGAAAAAAACAAAAAACAAAAACACAATTTGGGAAACAAAGACAACTTTTATTATTTATTTTAAAAAATCAAAGCAAACAGATAAGCCCATACAATATCAATACTTTCACCTTGGGAAGAGTGAAATATTTTCAAAAAGATTAATAAAAACAAATTACTTTGAAACATGCATGCAAGAGGGAACATCAATGGTGTTCCAGTTCTGAACCCTAACTTTGTGCGTCATATAATTTGGCATTTCTGGCTCTGCTTCATCTTCCACAATGGCATTAATCCCAGAAATAGCTGGATGAAGATAACCCCCGCTACGAAAGATGTATTGATACTTGCGTAAAGCAGACTTCGGCTTCATGCTCTTGCCTTTATCATTCTTCATAGAGAACCCCGAGCCAGCTCTATTCTTGTTTACAGGTGGATAACCAATATGTCCCCATACTTCACCATGGCTATTATGCACAACCTGCTGCGCATCCTTAAACGAAGCCATAAAATTCCCATTTCCTCTTATATTATCAATGGATAAATCTTGGAACTGGGTTCCAACAACAGCTTCATCCGCCTCCACAATGCTGAAAGAAGACAAATGAGATATCAATAATGCATGTTCTCCATTTATAATCACCACTTTTCCTTCACACATAAACTTCAACTTCTGGTGTAAAGTTGAAGTGACAGCCCCTGCCTCATGTATCCACGGCCGTCCCAACAAACAGCTGTAAGTGGGTACATTATCCATGACCTGGAAAGTAATCTGAAACAAATGTGGGCCTATATGAATAGGCAAGTCCACTTCACCAATAACAGATTTCCTTGATCCATCAAACGCTTTGACAATAATGCCACTTGGGCGCATGGTCGTTCCTTGATATTTCAACTTCATAAGTGTGCTCCTTGGTATAACGTTCAATGTGGATCCATTATCAATCAACACATTGGATCATGAATCATTCTTGCAGTTCATAGAGATGTGGAGGTCCAAATTGTGATTCCTTCCTTCATCGAGCAGTTCATCATTGCAGAAACTCAGGTTATTACATGATGTAATGTTCCCCACCACACTACTGAATTGATCTACAGGCATATCACTTTCCATGAAAGCTTGGTCCAATACCCTCATCAAAGATTCTCTGTGAGCAGAGGAGTTCATCAATAAAGCCAACAGATATTTTTGAAGGAGCCTCCAGTAGCTGATCTACAATTATGTAGTCTCTCATCTTGATTATCTTCAAAATATCATCCACCTCCTTTTCTAGCGTAGCTCCACTAGGTTCACCCGTAGCCTTCTTGGGTTCAACATTTTCAACAATTTTATTTCCAGTACTAACATCTCCACAAACATCTGGTGTAAATACACGACCACTGCGGGTCACTCTGCTAGTCTCAGCAATATTTCTAACATTAGGCATTGGCTGGATGGGAACTTCCACACCATCTTCTAAAATTGTAGCATTATATTTGTAGGGTACAACCTTGTCTGACTTGTAGGGGACAAGACCCGGTAAGCTAATCACCAATGGAGTAATAGCTGGATTTCTATGATACTTAACTTCAAAATGGGTAGGTAAACTAAAACAAGGCACAATAACAGTTACTCCATCTTTAACACATTCAGTCATTACAGAGTCATCTTTGGAAAGCATATCTTCATCTGAGGAGAAGAATTCATCCGCAGAGGCATACTCATCATATGACTCTTCTTCATCCAAACAAACCTCAATCTAATTAACCTCATGTAATCATCCCTTTGGCCTGTAACCTTGATAGTTCCATTATCCAATAACAACTGAACACCTTTCCTTACAATTTTATATCCCCGGGAGTCCCGACAACAAATTTCGCAAGATCCATACTGATGCTCTACCTAACCAGCCATGTGGCAGAAAGTAGCATGCAATTGTACAAGATCCTCATTCATATATTACACATCAAAGATTCTGAACTCTCCAGGACATCCAGAAACCACGTTTACTTCCTCTTCATACTCTGCCCTAGGCCTGATTATGTGGATGAGGCCCTCATCCATCATCTCTTGCAAATTAGCCTTTATCTTATCACAACCTTGTATATCCGCACTGCAAATAGCACAACCAGCATGGTCATGCGTATAGTAGCTAAATTCATAGAGGTCTATGTGCATTTTAACCAAATCCCCTCTAACCAGATTAATATAAAAAATCTGGAAGTCGCTTGGACAACCGACCACCATGTTCACAAAATTTTCTCCTCCATGCTTGGGCAAAGGATTATCTTTCACATTAGGGCCAACATCCTTGAAAGATAAGATACCAGACTTCACCAATTTTTGTACTTCAGTCTTCAAAGGATAGCAGTTCTCAACATTGTGCCCGGGTGCTCCCTTATTAAAAGAACATGTTTGGTCTACCTTGTAATACCACGGCAACAGTGATGGTACAGCGGGAGGTGGTCTGGTCTAAACCAACTTCTTCTAAATTAACACCGAGAGTAATTCTGTATAGCTCATAGGGATAGGGTCATAACTCTCCCTTATCTAATTATACCCTTGATTCCCCTGATGGGATGGTCTCTGATAAGCAACGGTGGTTGGAGCTATACCAACAATTAGAGTTACTGATGCGACTTGTTGACGACGCTGATAATTTCTTCTAGGAGGATTAACCCTCCTCTCTTGCATAACAACATTTGTATCTCCTTCATTCTTTTTGGCAAACCCATAGGATGGCTTTTTCGTACTTCCAAAACTTTCACTTTTTTTTAAACGGCCCTCTCTTACAGCCTCTTCTAAACGAATACCCATGCCTACCATTTCAGTAAAGTCACTTGGCGCACTTGCTACCATCCTCTCATAGTAGAAAGCACCCATAGTCTTCAGGAAAATCTTAGTCATCTCCTTCTCTTCCATGGGAGGAATCACTTGGGAGGCTACCTTACGCCATCTTTGTGCATATTCTTTGAACGATTCCCTGTCCTTCTGGACCATGGCCCTGAGTTAATCACGGTCAGGCGCCATGTCTATATTGTATTTGTATTGTATGATAAATGCTTCTCCCAAGTCGTTGAAAGTATGAATATTGACACTGCCCAAACTCATATACCACTTCAGCACAGAACCAGTCAAACTATCCTAAAAAAAGTGAATCAGCAGATGCTGATCATTAGTATGGGTAGACATTCTTCTTACATACATCACAAGATGATCACGAGGACAAGTGTTGCCCTTGTACTTCTTGAATTTTGGGACTTTAAACATCGCAGGTATCTTAACATTCGGGACCAAGCATAAATCATTCACATTATGCCCGAACAATTCCTTTCCCCTGAGGGCCTTCATCTCCCTCTGCATCTTGTCAAACTGATCTTGAAAATCATCCATTCTATCATAGATACCCAAGTATTCACTTGGTGGAGGAAAAGCACGACACATATCATCATTAGCAAATGAGACCATATTCACCGAAGGAGGTGCAGCAGGAGAAACATGCACCACAGGAGGTGTAGGAGTAACAGTAGTCTAAACAACTAGAGCATCTTGAGGACCAAGATTTAAACCTTCAGGCACAAAGTTATATGGAATTCCCCATGGATAACCTTGAGGCATGTGATTCTGAATAACAACTGGAGTAGCAGATACAGGAATAATCGGAGCTTCAGTAGTAACCCTTGTCTGTTGAGGTTGAACACTCGGTGGCTAATTCGGAGTAGCCACCAGAGATTCCATCAGAGCAGTGAGATTAGCCATGTTGGCCTTCAGAGCATAAACTTCCTCGTGCAGCTCGCGATTCTCATGTTCTAAGTTGTCCATCTTCCTTCTGAAATCAGCTCAAGTATTGTAGTGGTGAGAAAGCTTGCTGAACAGAGTCAAGAAGCTTGGTAAGACACCTGGATATGCATAACAAATGCAAGAAATATGTGCAATATGATGCATGATATACAATGCACATGATTTACTTTATCATTAATATTTCAAGAGACTTAAAGATTTATAGACATATTGCAAATATCAAAGTAATAACACATTTGAAATACTGAAAAATGTATTATAATAACTTCAAAATGGATTACAAGTTTCAATAATCCGAAGTACAAGATGAAAATAAAGTCTAAAACCCTAAGAAGTAAAGCTGATGGAGATCACTCTATACGCTGGCGCTTCCCTTTAAGCCTGGAAATCTGTGCCTTCAACCTCTGGTTTTCTTCCGCATATCTGGTGGCAACCTCCTTCCAATCACCTGAATTAGGAAGTGAGAAACTAGCATCTGACTGAGGCTTAGAGGAAAATAAATCCCCTTTCCTCTCCATCATATCTACAACCCGACTCTCAAGAATCTCAATCAAGTCGTCTTTCTCGTTCAAGTCTGCTCTATAGGAAATCTCTAAAGTTTGGCACTTATTCTTCCAAGCATCTTTTTCCTGCTGCATCCTAACCAAAGCAAGTTGTAGCTCTTCCACATCATCTAATATGGGAGGAGTGGTCTTCATAAACAAATCAGGCATAGGCACTTCTTGAGAATATGACATTGTGATACGGTGGCAGAACCGACTATTAATACTGGTTTGCGTTTTTTGTTTGTAAAATGTCGCGGTAAGCAAGAGTCGCCACCGAATTTTATTTTATCCAACAAGGAAAAGGAAAAAGAACAGAAAAAACCCTTTTTGAGATGTTTCTGAGAACGGGGGGTAGATTATAGAAAGGGAAGGTGTTAGCACCCTTTCTATCTGTGGTTTTCCACGGGCTCTTAGGTACTTGCTCATTTTGAAATTACTTTTGTGTGTTTATGTTTGCTTGTTTTGAAAAGTTTTGTTTTACTTCGTTTTAACCCTTGTTTCTGTCCTCAAGAGTGTTACGAAGTTGTTTTTGAAAACTTTGTTTGGGAAAGTGTTGGTGTGAAAAAGTTTTTGTTTGTTTGAGCAAGTACCTAGGAACTAATCAACCTACTCGAAAAAGTTTGTTCGGTTTCCTTTAGACAGCGCTATCCTATTATTAAGGAATAGGTAGCACCGTCATTGGATTTTTAAAGGGACGTTCGAAGGGACGAAATGGTCTCTGAAGGCAACAAGTAAGGATACCTTAGCATTTCGAAGGGACGATCATCATAAGATCAATTCGTAGGCAACTCGAGGGACAAGTAGGGACTATGATCTTTATAATAACTTTGAATCGAGGGTCATTGCTTAGGTATCCCTATGTTCGATGGACACGACCATTATTTATGAGGCAACCAAGTGAGGCAAACCATAGGAGTAAGCATGTGCATGTGTTTGATTTCAGTTATTTAATCTTTGCACAATTAAGGTGATCTACTGTTTTAATTTTATTTGTCTTTTGCATGCAAGCCTATTATCCATACATCTAGACAGTTCATAGTTGTGGAAATTAAAAGCGAAAAAGTATAAAGTCCTAGCTATTACAGGGCTTTTGCAGATACATAATTATTTTGGACTGAAAATAAAAATGCGGAATTGAAAACCCTAATTACTATTACAAACTCGGAGCAGTTACAATAATAATAAAAAGGAAATTAAAAGCGTGCGGCGAATTAAATGCGAGAATAATTAGCAAAACCTAAAAAATCTAATTGAAAAATATTTAGGTTATTTTTTGAGAAAAATTAGATTATGTACAAAATTAAACCCTAATTCTAATTATTTTTAATTATGAAAATAATTAAATTGCCCTAATTTTAATTAAACTAACTAATTAAAGAAATAGAATATTTTTATGAAAATAAATTATTTTTAATGTTTTTATGATTTTTTTGATTAAATAAAAAATGATTTTTTGTGTTATTTTTGTAAAAGAAGTAATTAATAAATAATTAAAAAATAAATAAAGAAAAGAGAAAAAGAACTTGGGCCTGTGATGAAAGCTGAATGGGAGGTGTGACGCTTGAATTTCATTGAGCCCAAATCCTTTGGCCCAATCAGGCGTTTGGATCCAGTGCTGGCCACGTTTGAGGGTTCACCATGGTCTGCATGTGTTGAGTGTTAGATCTGGATATGATGAGATCTTGTGGTATAGTGATAGAAGTGTATGAGGAGCGCGCAGGGACCTGGAGCATTGGATCTGAAGACACAAATTAGTGAAAATTAACTTTGAAAAAGGGCTGGATCGAACCCACCCCCTTTTGGACTAAAGCCTTATCATGCCCTGCCTTGCCAACTGAACCAAGCATGTTAATTGTTAACACAATAATACAAAATAAATATAAGGCAAATAAAGATCTATGGCCACATGTCAAAAACACGCGCGCTGTGGGTTCCCAATGGTTTGAATGGAAGAATCAGTGAGCACCATGCCATCACTTTCTTCAGGGATCCTTCATTTTAGATGGGGAACTTTTACCTACAACATTTTTCCGTCACTATAGGTTGTAGTGACGTATTTTGTTCGTAACTAAAAACCTGCAAAATTCAAAAACGCAGCACAAGCAGAATAAATTCAAACCAAAGGCATGAATCAATTGTAAATCATCTCCTGAGCATGATAGTACCCCTAATTTTATCCAATTTTGCCTTTATATAGAATTCTCAATTAGGGACCTCAAAACCCTAACAATGGCATCGTGCCATTCCTGCACTTAAACTTCAATCAAACCAATCAAAAACATTGCAAATATGATAGCAAGCATGGATATATGATCAAAACATGTTTATGATGGATAAATCATTGAAAACGAATCTTGAAAAAAGATACAAACTGTGGCACTGTGAGGCGTGATTTCTGAAGGTTTTAAGGCTTGAGGATGATTGGAATGGCTTCAGAAGATATCCAGGAACGGATTGCTTGCCTTGGAATTGCTTTAAACGACCTATAGAATCGAAACCGACCTGCACTTTTTTGACAAAAAATTGAGACTTGTCCTCCTTCTTTCACGACCCAAATCCTCTTTTTTTTGCCTTGAGAATGTTATGTCCTTATATTGGAATGAATTAGGTAAATAAAAACTAATCATATCTTTGCAAATTATGAAGATTTGATTTCATTCTTTGTCTTGTATGATTTGTTTTCAAAATAGACCAAACTAAGATCTTTTCCAATAAATTGGCTCTTGCACAATTTTTTTGATTTTCTAGCTGTCCATGGACTCATAATATGCTCATAAAATCAAATCTTTGATTTTATTTGATTATTCTACTATTTAAATTGATTTATTTTAATTTAAATGGATAAAAAATCAAAATAAATAATAAAAATAATAATATAATAAGTGGATAAGCTCAGGGGTCGTGGGTCATCTTAGGAACAAGTTTCAACCAATAAAACATGGGCCCATTTGGAAAAAAAGTCATTTTGATCAATGTTGACTTCATGCACATTTCCAAAAATTGCTCAACTTTGACAATACATATCTCCCTCAATTTTAATCCTAAGAGGGTGTTCTTGGACCTTTTAGAAATCTTAGGATATCCCCTAAACAACCCTTTTGGTTTCATATCAATTTGGTCTTCCATTTTCATGTAAGAAGCTTTGACCCAAAAAGTGTTTTTGTTTACTTTTCAAAAGGACCTATAATGTAGAACTTCATATCTTCTGATGAGTGCATATTTTAAACTTGTGGGGTGAATATGAGTTGTAGGGAATTTCATCCTCTTCAAAATGAGCCTTGGATAGAAAATTTATGATAAAGTATAAAGAAGTTATGCCTGCTCAAAGTTTGGTTGACTTTTCCTGAGAAACCCTAATTTAGCAACCTTTGGGTTTTGATGAATTTGGGGAATTCCTTGAGGAATCATGATCAACCCTTGATCAAATGATGGATATCACTTCAAATGACGTTCACCAAAAATATTAAAGTTTAACTGTATATGGGCCACAGTTGAATTTTTACCTAGTATAGTTAATTTTCAGGCATCTGGGTAATTGACTGAGCAAACTTCTTGTGCAAGGAATGAGACTTGACATGGATGATCTTAAGAACATATTGGGACCATGGAAGGAATTTGGGACCTTTGGAGTTCCCACATCCTGATGAAAATGGAAACCCTAGTATGAGGTACATTGTCTTAGGAGAGAGTTTGTCTGGTCAACTCTTGGGCATCCTTGAGCAAGTTGAGGACCTCAATGGGCATATGTTGAGTAAAATGAGAGGTCAAATTTTGGGGTACAACATCTGCCCCTGTTAAATCTTCCTAAACTTGAGGATGTAGATTGGCTGTCTACCTTTCGTAATCTGAAGGTGGAAGATGATTGAACACTAGAGTGCCCAAAAATTTGCACTCGTCTGAGATGGTGCTGGACGATGTAGGTAGTATCGGGAATGGGCTTACAGATGCCATTTGTTAAAGATGACGGAAGATCGTTGGAGATGGACTTAAAGATGCCATCTAGAGGATATGACAGAGAATCGTCGGAGATGGGCTTAAAGATGTCATCTAGAGGATGTTGATTTCTCGAGATATTCCTTTGATGAGAGTTCTTGTTCCTGTCATTGAGGAGGAATCTGCAGAGGAATGTTGGTCTCTGTCTTGGGAGAAATGGAATTTTAGGAACTTCAGTTGTCCGTTACTCTATTGGGGAATCATCTCTTAGTCGAGGAGATGAAAATGAACTGCTATCTGGTCGTGCTCCAGGCCTTACAGTGATTTGCTGAGGATAATAAGACTGACTGCTATGTGGTCGTGCTCCAGGTTTTATAGTGACTTACTGGGGAGATGAGATTAAACTTGTTATCTGGTCGTGCTCAGGGCTTTGCAATCTCAAAAACTGTTATCTGGTCATGCTCTAGGCTTCAGAAGGAATTAAGTGGTTATCTGGTCGCATCCGGGTTTCAACTTGAATTTAAGGCATACTAACATCTGGTCGTTTCTAGGCTTCAATAGTAATTGGCCGAGTAAACTGCTATCTGGTCGAATTCCAAGCTTCCCAGTACCTTATACTATTATCTGGTCGTGATTTAGGTTACATAGTGTATTTTACCGTTATCTGGTCGTGCTCCAGGCTTCAGTAATTTGGGGAAATCAAATTATTATCCGGTCAGTTTCCGGGCTTCATAGCTTCTTTAACTGGAATAGAAATCTTAGTATTGATTTGACTGAACCAGGGAAAGGTCTCGAGCTGTCTTCAACCGGGAAAGAAATCTTAACATTGATTTGACTGAACCAGGGGAAGGTCTCGGATTGACTTTGACTGGCATATAAATCAGGAGAATCTTAGCGGCGATTCAGATGACCCAGATGAAATTCTTATAACATCTTCAACTAGAATAGAAACCTTAGTGTCGGTTTGACTGAACCAGAGAAAATCTTGAAAAGTGTTGGAATATCTTCAACTGGAATAGAAACCTTGGTGTCGGTTTGACTGAACCAGAGAGAACTTGTGAGAACTTGATTGCATCTTTCCCTGAAAGGTAAAGAGTTAGTCGTATGTAATGCCATGATGTATGAAATGTATTGAGTAATGATGTTCTCAAAATAAATGAGATTGTGCTGTATAATATGTATGCACATGCCATGATGTATGGATATGCAATGCTAATGTGATATTCTCTAGTTGGGGAAAATAAATCCTGGACTGCTGCTGGAGAGTATAAGGAGTTGAGTTCTTCGTTTCCTCTAGGGATAGTGACCGAAGATGATTAGCTGAGGATTCACATCCATTCTGCTTGAGAATATTCTGCCGGAGGAGACTCTGTCTGAGAATAATCCTGCGGGGGAATGACTCTGGGGAAGAGAGATACTTTGTTGGAAGATCTGCTGATTTGGAGAAATAAACTCAGTTGGGGATGAACTTCCATTGATGGATAGAAGAGCTCTGTTGGAGATTGAGCTTCCGCTGTCATAGAAATAAACTCTGCTCGGGAGATGACTTTATAAACTGCTCATGGTTATAAAACTCGGCTGGGGAATGCAAATATCAGCTTTCTGAAGGAACCTACTGGGGAAGGAATTCCTACTTGGGGATACGGAGGATGGACCTTGGTTGTCTCGGCTCTGTGTGGAATATAGGTATCACTGGCTTGTATGTGATAGTGACTTCACTTCCAACTGTCTCTTCCCCTTGTACCATGCTGGAAAAAGCACATGCAGAGATATTGTGGATGGATCTATGTCGTGATTGTACTTGAAAATGTATTTAATGAGTGTCAGGATGATATCTGTCTCTGGATCGTATCTGAACTATACTTGAAACATATGTTGAATGAGTTCCAGAATGACATCCGTCTCTGGATCGTATATGAACTATACTTGAAACATGTGTCGAATGAGTGTCAGAATGACTTCCGTCTCTGGATCGTATTTGAATTGTATTTGAAACATGTGTTGAATGAGTGTCATAATGACATCTGTCTCTGGATCGTATCTGAACTATATTTAGAGGGGAATCTGGAGTAAGTATCAGGATGAAATACGTCTCTAGATCGTACCTGAACTGTTTCTAGAAGAGAAATCTGAAATAAGTATCAGGATAACATCCGTCTCTGGATCGTACATGAATTGTATTTAGAGGAGAATATGGAATAAGTATCAGGATAACATCCGACTCTGGATCGTACCTGAACTGTTTCTCAATGAATGAAAATATTGAATAAGTAGCAGAATGACATCCGTATCTGGATCGTATCTGAACCATTTCTCGATGTATGAAAATCTTGAATAAGTAGTAGAATGACATTCGTATATGGATCATATCTGAACCATTTCTCGATGTATGAAGATCTTGAATAAGTAGCAGAATGACATCCGTATCTGGATCGTATCTGAACCATTTCTCGATGTATGAAAATCTTGAATAAGTAGCAGAATGACATATGTATCTGGATTGTATCTGAACCGTTTCTCGATGTATGAAAATCTTGAATAAGTAGCAGAATGACATCCGTATCTGGATCATATTTGAACTGTTTCTTGATGTATGAAAATCTTGAATAATTAGCAGAATGACATCCGTATCTGGATCGTATCTGAACCGTTTCTCGATGTATGAAAATCTTGAATAAGTAGCAGAATGACATTTGTATCTGGATCGTATTTGAACTGTTTCTCGATGTATGAAAATCTTGAATAAGTGGCAGAATGAAATCCGTATCTGGATCGTATCTAAACCGTTTCTCGATGTATGAAAATCTTGAATAAGTAGCAGAATGACATCCGTATCTGGATCGTATCTGAACCGTTTCTTGATTCTAGTGCTCTTGATGAATGTTGATCAAGGTATAAGTCTTCCACTGATAGACAGGTGACGGGACATAGTCGTACGTTTTAAATCCCTAACTTTTGCCTGGACCGCCCTTTCGGGTTTTCAGTCCACCGGGATACCTTTTTGTCCAAGCCGCCTTTTCAAGTTTTCGACTAGTCGGGTGTACAGATTTTATCATTTTTATCCCTAATTTTTGCCCGAACCCTTTTGGTTCGCCGGGATTCCCTTATTTTTGCCTAGGTGTGTCAACCTAGCGGGTCTTTTTTTTCATGCGTAGTATTTTCCGACTATGTCCATGCTTTCAGGATGTAGAGAGTTGTCACTGTCCATAGTGTTGTGTTGTAGTACTGTCAAAAATGTTTTCTTGATGGCACATGATTCGTTGCTGGAATGCGCGCATAATTCCCCAAACGATTCAGATGGAGATCTTCCCCTGGTTATTTGGCACTTTTGGAGAGACTGCCCCAGGTGTGTTTATACATCATGTCATGCCCCTTTGTGATCGGTGGATCTGGAACTGACTGTTTAGCGCTGGTTCGCGAAATGTCGCGGAAGCAAGAGTCGCCACCGTCTTTTATTTTCTCCAAATGGAAAGGACAAAAGCACAGAAAAATTCCTTAAAGAGATTGCTCTCGGTTCGGGAGGTAGATTATAGAAAGGGAAGGTGTTAGCACCCTTTCTATCCATGGTTATCCATGGGCTCTTAGATACTTGCTCATTGTGTTTTCAAAATTGTTTGCTTGCTTTTCAACTGTGGGTTTAAAAAGTTTCTTTTGAAAAATTTCAGTTCGACTCGTACGTCAGAGTGTTTGAAAAATTTGCTTTGAAAGCTTTTGAAAATGTGTTGGTGTGAAAAGTCTTTTTGAGTTTGTTTGAAATTAGAACAAGTATCCTTGAGAAGCTACCTACCCTAAGGAATTCGTCTGTGTAAGAGTCCTTTAAAGTAGTGCCATCCCACCATTGAGAGGTAGGTAGCACCACCGTTGGAGGTGTTCGGGTCAATTCGAGGTTCGGGACATGGTGATCACCGGAGCAATGGGAAGACACCTTAGAAGCTACCCTCATGCCAGGTTCCCGGATCATGAGGACTTACTAAGACATCCTCTACTCGACGATTACCTTTCGAAAGGCAACAGTGAGGCGTACCCTAGGGGTGGTGTGTGCGAATTGTGTGTCGTTTTCGTTTGCATTTGTCTTGTCATGATTGTTGTGATCTACGCTTGACTTTATTTTAAGTCCATTCATTCTTGCATGCTTATTTAACAGTTTAAAAGTTGCGAGGAAAATAAATCTACAGCTATTACAAATGGCGCGGGTCCACATCGCCAAAATTAAACCGGACCCGATTTGACAGAAAAGGTAAATAGCGCAAATAAAAGTGCGAAAAATTAAATTGTTACAACGCTTTGGGAGAGATACAAAATTAATTAAACGACATAAAGTAAAATACGCGAAATTAAAGAAACGAGGGCGTTGGACCCTTTATGCAAAAAAAATTAATGTTAATGAGTTAATTAATTAGAATTAATGTGGAATTAGTATTAAAAATTAAAAAGGAATGTTTTTTTTGGTGTTTTTATGTTTTTTAAGATTTAAAAGAAGAAGAATTTATTAAAATGAAATTTGAAATGTAAACCCTAATTCTAGTGTTTTTTAGATTTATTATGAAAATATTACAATTTTAACTAATTTAAACCTAAGTTAATTTACATGCAAAATTTAATTATAGAAAATAAATAAAATAAACATTATTATTGTAAAAAGGGAAATTAAAAGGAATCAAAATTAATTAAACCTATTTCTACATATTTTTGGATTTTTTATTAAAAAAAAGAATTAATGTTGTAACCTAATTAAACTAAATTCAATTATACAATTATTTACAAGAACATGTTAAAATAGAGTATTTATTGCATTTTTGTCTTTTCTGAATTTTTGTGTATTTTTGTATTTTATAAAAAAATAATTAATTAATTTACAACAATAAAGCAAATAAAAATAACAATTGAAAAAAAAATAAAATATAAAAAAAGAAAAATGGAGAAGCAAACCAGGGGGGGGGTTCAGGCCCCAGATGGAGGTAAGGCCTTAGCAAACTGGCCCATTAAGCCTTGGTCTCGTTGGACTTTCTCAATCATGTGTGATGCGTTGACTATGGCTTGTTGTGTTCTTCAGCTCTCAACCTTTAGATTGATCTCCAAGCGGACGTGGCAAGGCCTGACCTGGAGGTGCATGGTATACCTTCACGCTGAAGATGCCTGTGAACATTCATAGCAAAATAATATAGGAATTTATACAGACCTGGGACTTGAACCCAGGTCTTGGAGGTTGAAACAATGAGAGTTTGCCAGCTGAGCTAAGCGCATATTCAATTATTACATAGACAAACAAATAATATAAAAGTAACCAGCGCATTAGTAGATGGAAACGCGTGAATATTTAAATCAGCGAATCATTGATGGACAACACATCGTCTTCTTCAATTTTCCTGAAACACAAATATGAGGCAACGGTTTTAACGCGTGGCTGTAGACAACCTACAAGAAAATAGCGATTAGCGTTCTATTGGTCATAAATTCATCGCGAGATATGAACTTGCTTCGTCTAAGCTTGCTGAGTCCAATGGTCATAGTCTAAAGCTTTGATTTTTCCTCTTTGCAAAAGCCCTAAAATCACAACCTGAAAACCCTAGAATTCACTCATGGCGTCATCGTGTATGGTCAATAAAAATACAATTAAATACAATGGTTAGCTTAGAAACTTCACACTGAACAAGAATTCATAAATAAAAATGCAAAAGGATGCATGAATTATGATATACGATTTCAAAAATTGCTTGATACAGTTTGAGTTCAAACTACCAATTCTTGGAGCTTTGGTTGCTGTTTGTGATTGGCACACGTTCAGAGAACCACTATGAAGCTATTGGGACAAGAATGGAGGCTTGAATCGACCTCTAGGGTTGAATTCTGTATTTGTGTTTTATGGAAAAAAATTCAAGTTTGCAAAGTGTTCTTGGGCGCAGCTTTTAGTCTCATGCAATTAGGTTTATCATTCTGAATATGTAGTAAAGCTTTTAGGTCAACAAAATTGAATAAAATCCATGGCATTCAATGATTTGCATATTTGATTTTCTAAGAATCTTTACATATCTTTTTCATGTGCAATTTTGTTCAATCAGCTCAAATCAAACCAAAACTTGCCTAATTAGGATGTGCACGTGATATTGAGAGTAAAACATGCATGACAAGATTTTTTAGGTCAAGTTTGGTATTTTTCATGTATTTAAATAATTTAAATGAATTAATATAAATAATAATTCAAATAAATAAATAAAAAATGAGAAAATACTTCCCTTTGGGCCAAGTGGTCGTGCATAGGCTTAGAATGATGAATCTTGGAAGATAAATGGGCCCATTAGCAATTTTAGGTCATTTGAACCATTGTTGACTTTTCAAAATTCCCAAAAATTTCCCAACTTCCACAAGGCATAACTTGCTCAATTTTTAAGCTTTTCACATGTTCTTGGACATTTTGGAAAGTTCTTTGAGTCCTCTAACCAATGCCTTTGGTCCCATGTCATTTTGATTTACCAATCTCAAGTTATGGCCTTTGACTTAAAATCCCTTTTTGTTGACTTTTGAAAATGACCTATAATGTTGAAATTGATAACTTTTTGTGAGAGCATTTCTTGGACTTGAAATATGAAGATGAGTTGTAGGAAATGTCTTTCTATTCAAAATGAGCTTTGGATGGAATTTTTCTGATAATCCATGTGAAAGTTATGCCCTGGTCAATTTCAGTTGACTTTTTCAGCTGTCCAAATATAGTAACTTTTGCATCTTTGATTATTTCTGAGCCAAATTTTGAGAATCATGATCAAGCATTGATCAAATGATGTTTGTGGCTTCAAAATGATGTATTGACCAAAAATTTGAACTTTTGACTGTCAAATGACCATTTTGCCCCTACAGTTGACTGTAGTGCAATCTAGGGTTTTGACTGTGCAATTTTGAGCTGAATGCCTTGAAACTTGATATGAGGATGCTTGACCACATTTGTAGGCATATGAGACTTGATTGGGCCTTTGAAAACTTCCTTTTCTTGACTAGAACACAAACCCTAGTTTTGACTGTATAGGAGACAGTTGAGCTGCACAACCCTTGGGGAATTTTGTGACTTGGCTTGGCAATTTCTTGGAGAATATGGGAGGGCAAATTTTGGGGTGCAACAGTTGCCCCTGTTCAATCTTCTTAGACCTGAGGATGCAGATTGGCTGGCGTGCCTTTCGTAATCCGAGGGTAGAAGATGATTGGACACTAGAGTGCCCAGAAATTTGCGCTCACATATTAGCAGTGATGATGGGGGAATGGGCTTATAGATGCCATTTTGAGATTGCTGGATAGGGTGATGGGCTTATAGATGCCATCTGGATGTTGATCGCGTAGGAGATTCCTTAGCGAGAACCTGCATGCCTGCAAAAGAAAAATGAGTACCTGACACGTTGCAGGAGCTGATTTTAGATGCTTGGCATAGATATGTCCTGACTGGTTACAGGAGCTGAGTCTGGAGCTTCAAACGCTGATGAATGAACCAGGGATGGTTACTGCCTTAGTATGGATGGTAAGAGAACCTTGGGCGATTTTAACTTCAACAACGCTCGTTGAGAAAAATCTTAGCGGGAATTACCATCTTTGCAGTATCAGGAAGAGAACCAATAGACAATTATAATCTGAAAGGGAATCACCTCACTCGCCGTTGGAGATGGAATCATAGGAAAAGGAATTGTCACCTCACACACCGTCGGAGAGGGAACCATAAGAGACTATCACCTCACACTCATCGTCGGAGAGGGAAACATCTGAAAAAGGAATTACCACCTCACGCACTTGCCGGAGAGGGGACCATAGAAGACTATCACCTCACACTCATCGTCGGAGAGGGAAACATCTTGAAAAAGGAATTACCACCTCACGCACTTGCCGGAGAGGGGACCATAGAAGACTATCACCTCACACTCATCGTCGGAGAGGGAAACATCTGAAAAAGGAATTACCACCTCACGCACTTGCCGGAGAGGGGACCATAAGAGACTATCACCTCACACTCATCGTCGGAGAGGGAAACATCTGAAGAAGGAATTACCACCTCACGCACTTGCCGGAGAGGGGACCATAAGAGACTATCACCTCACACTCATCGTCGGAGAGGGAAACATCTTGAAAAAGGAATTACCACCTCACGCACTTGTCGGAGAGGGGACCATAAGTTCTGCTGAGTCTTTATCAGAAAAATCTGTTGGGAGTCGATTTAGCTGGACTAGAGAAGGCCTTGAAATACATTTTGAGAATTTAACTGCGTCTTTCCTGAAAGGTAAAGGTCAGTCATATGCAATGCATGATATGGGTCAAGCAATGATGTCCTCAATATAAATGAGATTTGTATGATATGATGCGTCTATGCATGCTATAATGATGTATGTGATGTTTTATGAATGTTTTTCGTCTAGGAAAGTAAATCCTTGACGGGTGCCGGGAAGTAATATCCTGGGCTGATGTTGAAGAATAAGCTTTCACTTCCGCTGGGGATGATGGCTGCAAGAACACCGGTAGGAGAAGACGACTCCGTTGCGGAATAAACTTGGCGAATGAATAATTCTGCGGGGAGAAAAGATACTCTAGCGACCATGCTGGGGAGTGATACTCTGTGGGGATAGAGATGCTCTGCTGAATTGTTGATAACTTGCCGAGGATATCCTTGTCGTTGGAAGTGTTGATAGACTTCGCTGGGGTAAGAAGAATTCGTCGATGACGCTCTTTCCGTGGCTTTTGGCTGAGGATAACCCAGTTATATCCTATTGAGGAAATAACTCTTTAAATCAAGCCGGACGACACGTTCATGCTCTGAGAGGGATAAGCTTCCAGAATATACTGGGGATAAGCTTACTGCTTGGGGATATGGATTCCATCTTCCTGGGGAATCAGATTAGACTCTCCTGGGGAATTTTTGATCTGCTGGGGAATTGATCCCTTTGGATATTGAGATACCGCCGGGGAACAATCTTTAGACCAAGACTGCCGGGGATGCTTGTTTAAGGATATATGTATTGCTGCTGGGGAAGTATTGAGATCTATTGGAGGATACTCAATTTCCTTAAGATTTGATGATTTGCTTGGAGAAGAATGTATTGTTTTACTGAACCACTCTCTGGGGAATTAAGATACACTTGGCCGTGTTCTTTAGCTGAACCTACCTTGGTACCTTGGAGGATAGAACAATTAGGCTGCTTGGGCAACTCTTTGTTGCCCCTGTTTCTAGTGTCACCTGCAATTAATTCCTTTGTTTCGTATGCAAATATTTATGAGTTAGCAAATTATTGTCAATGCATATATCACAAATTGAACCTTGGACGTTCTTCGCAAAACAAAACAGAAAAAGAAAAATACTTGGCACGTTTAACTGAAAATATATTTGTATTGATTTTTTGAATGGCCTGTGAATAGGCGTTTTGTATACAAGAGGCTGACGTCCTAGTAAGAGAACGCCGCCGAAATAAGGGAGTTTATACAAATTTTGTACAAGAGAAAATAAAACAGCTGTGTGAAATATGAATGATCCCACTGGGTTTCAACTCTGCTATTGCCTTTATAACTCCGAGCGTCTCATCACTTGATGACCTTGGTTGAAGGTGAAGCTGACTGATCGATGCCGTTTGAACTTGATGCAGATACCGGATTCTGGATGCAAAGTGATCCAATGAGACATAGTATTACGCTTTTATCCCTAATTTTTGCCTGGACCGCCCTTTCGGGTTTTCAGTCCACCGGGATTCCCATTTTTGCCCAAGCCGCCTTTTCAGGTTTTCGACTTGCCGGGTGTACAGATTTTTTCATTTTCATCCCTTCATTTTGCCCGAACCCTTTTGGTTCGACGGGAAGCCCTAATTTTTGCCTAGGCATGTCAGCCTAGCGGGTCTTTTTTTTCATGCGTAGTATCTTTTTACTATGTCTGCATTGGCGGGGTGAGGAAGGTCGTCACCATCCATGTTGGTTAAGATCATTGCTCCTCCTGAGAACACATGCTTAACCACAAATGGCCCTTCGTATGTAGGGGTCCATTTGCCCCTTGGATCACTTTGAGGAAGGATGATTCTCTTGATTACCAGATCCCCAACTTGATATTCCTGCGGTCTGACATTTTTGTTAAATGCCCTGATCATCCGTTTCTGATACGTCTGACCATGACAGATAGCAGCAAGTCTCTTTTCGTCTATGAGGTTGAGCTGATCAAGTCGTGTCTGGATCCAATCATCTTCATTCAGATTTGCATCCTTCATTATCCGGAGAGAGGGAATTTGCACTTCGATTGGCAAGACTGCCTCCATGCCATAAACCAGAGAGAAAGGAGTTGCCCCGGTTGACGTCCTAGCTGAGGTACGGTACCCATGCAGAGCGAACGGTAACATCTCGTGCCAATCTTTATACGTCACTGTCATTTTCTGCACGATCTTCTTGATGTTCTTGTTAGCTGCTTCTACAGCCCCATTCATCTTCGGTCTGTAAGGAGAAGAATTGTGGTGCTGTATTTTGAACTGTTCGTAGAGCTCGGCGATCATCTTGTTGTTCAGATTGGTACCGTTGTCCGTAATAATCCGCTCAGGGATGCCGTACCGACAGATCAGGTTGTGCCGAATGAACCGTGCCACGACAGTTTTGGTTACCGTAGCATAGGATGCTGCTTCAACCCACTTCGTAAAATAGTCAATCGCCACTAGGATGAAGCGATGTCCGTTGGATGCCGTAGGTTTTATCTCGCCGATCATGTCTATGCCCCACATTGCAAACGGCCAAGGCGCAGTCAGAACATTCAGGGGAACCGGAGGAACATGCACCTTATCTGCATAGATCTGGCACTTGTGGCATGTCCTGGAGTGTTGGTAACAGTCAGCTTCCATTGTGGACCAGTAATATCCTGCCCGTAGGATTTTCTTAGCCATAGTGTGTCCACTGGAATGCGTACCAAAGGTCCCTTCATGTAGCTCTTCCATGATTCTTTCCGCTTCAGTCTTATCCACACAACGCAGTAAGGTTGAATCATGGTTTCGCTTGTACAAGATGCCGTTGCTTAGGAAGAACTTGGCTGCGAACCTCCTCAGGAATTTCTTATCGTTGATGGATGCACCTTCCGGGTATTCCTGAGCTTCCAGATATCTCTTCACTTCGTGGTACCAAGGCTTCTCAGTTACCAATTCAGTTTCGAGATCACAACAGTATGCCGGTTCGTCCAGTTTCCAGATGATGATCCGGGGAGCCTCATTATCCCATTTAACCTTGAACATTGAAGACATTGTAGCTAACGCATCCGCTAACTGATTCTCTTCTCTCGGAAAGTGCTCAAAGGTTATCTCTGTGAAGTGGGGAATCAGGGTCAACACACATTCTCTGTAAGGAATCAAGTTTGGATGTTTCGTATCCCACTCTCCTTTGATCTGATTGATCACAAGAGCGGAATCTCCGAAGACACTTAGAAATTTGATCCTTAGGTCGATCGCAGCTTGAAGACCCATGATGCATGCCTCATACTCTGCCATGTTGTTGGTACAGTTGAAACACAGCCGGGCAGTGAGTGGAGTATGAGTACCTTGTGGGGATATGATTATGGCGCCGATACCATTTCCCAAAGCATTGGAGGCTCCGTCAAAGTGCATAGACCATCGGGATCCTGGTTCAGGTCCTTCATCCGGTCCAGGTACTTCGCAATCTGTTACAATCATAATGCTTTCATCCGGAAACTCGAAGTTCATTGATTGGTAGTCATCTACAGCTTGATGAGCTAAGTGGTCTGCCAATACACTTCCCTTGATGGCTTTCTGGGTCGTGTACTGAATGTCGTATTCCGTCAAGATCATTTGCCATCTTGCAATTCTCCCGGACAGAGCAGGCTTTTCAAATATGTACTTTATCGGATCCATTTTTGAGATCAACAAGGTAGTGTGAGTTAGCATATACTGTCTCAGCCGGCGAGTAGCCCATACCAAAGCGCAGCAAGTTTTCTCAAGCAGTGAGTATCGGGTCTCACAGTCGGTAAACTTTTTGCTAAGGTAATAAATGGCATGCTCTTTTCGGCCAGACTCGTCATGCTGCCCCAGCACACACCCCATTGAGTTGTCGAGCACTGTCAGATATAGTATCAGAGGTCTCCCTTCAACCGGTGGCATAAGGATAGGTGGTTCTTGGAGATACTCTTTGATTTTGTCAAAAGCGGCCTGACATTCATCGTTCTAACGTACTACCTGATCTTTCTTCAGCAGCTTGAAGATTGGTTCACAGGTAGCGGTTAGATGAGAGATGAATCGAGCGATGTAATTCAGACGTCCTAAAAAGCCTCTGACTTCCTTCTCTGTCTTAGGGACTGGCATCTCTTTAATAGCTTTGACCTTAGCAGGGTCCACTTGAATACCTTTATCACTGACCACGAAGCCTAGCAACTTCCCAGATCTTACCCCGAAGGTGCACTTGTTCGGGTTCAATCTTAGCTTGTACAGTTTCAACCGGTCAAACAACTTCTGTAGATGATCTAGATGCTCTTCCTCAGTCTGGGACCTAGCGATCATGTCGTCCACATACACTTCTATCTCATGATGGATCATATCATGAAATAAGGCAACCATGGCACGTTGGTAGGTTGCCCCAGCATTCTTTAATCCGAATGGCATGACCTTGTAACAGAAGGTGCCCCACTGAGTAACAAATGTAGTCTTCTCCATGTCTTCAGGTGCCATCTTGATCTGATTGTAACCTGAAAAGCCATCCATGAAAGAGAACACCTTGTGCTGAGCTGTATTATCAACAAGGACATCAATGTGAGGTAAGGGGAAATCGTCTTTGGGGCTAGCCCTGTTCAGATCCCTGTAGTCGACACACATTCTGACCTTACCGTCCTTCTTTGGTACCGGCACCACATTAGCAACCCACTGAGGATAAGAAGTCACTGCAAGAAATCCGGCATCAAACTGCTTCATAACCTCGGCTTTAATCTTCTCAGACATCTCTGGACGCATCCGACGGACCTTTTGCTTAACTGGAGGGCAGTCTTCCTTAGTCGGCAAGTGATGGACCACAATGTCGGTATCCAACCCTGGCATGTCTTCGTAGGACCAGGCAAAGATTTCCATATAGTCATGTAACATCTTGGTTAACCGTTGCTTCACGCTGAGCTCTAGGTTGGCACCAATCTTTACCTCTTTTCTGTCTGCCTCAGTACCCAGGTTTATTGTTTCCACTGGCTCTTCATGGGGTTGAATTGCCCTTTCTTCCTGAAGCAACAATCTTGCAAGCTCGCCAGGCACTTCGCAATCATCTTCACCTTCGTCTTCGGCTAAGTTGATCGGATTTTCGAAGTCATAACTGGCATTAGCAGAGTTGTTATCAGTGAGATCCAGAGTGGATTGGAACCTGTATGAGTGAGTGTGTGTGTAAATACAGCTGCTTTGAAAATTATGTAAAGGAAAAGAAAGACAGGAAAGGAACACAATATTTGCAATGCGAAAAAACGTCCAAGATTTTCATTCATGATATATGAAATGACAGTTCGTATGCCCTCACAAATAGAACCACGGTGCCTCGGGTAAGACACCGGGCCATAGAGTTTATCATTGTTTATTACAAAATATAACGAAACAAAGAAATTTATTACTTAGTAACAAAAGAAACAGGGAGATTGTCCTTGGCGCTCCAATTGTTAAGTCCACCGCCAGTTGCTGGGTAGATCCAGCTATCAAACTCAGCTTCATCAACTTCCTCTTCATCTCCAATAGCATTTATCCCATGAGCAGGCAGGGGAGCTGTCACCACATTAGGCTTGTCAGACGCCTCAAATTGTACCTCCTTAGCATCAATGAGGTCCTGCAGCTTGTTCTTTAGTGCCCAACAGTCATCAGTAGAGTGCCCCGGGCTTTCTGAATGGTAAGCACAACGAGCATTCGGGTTGTACTTGGGAGATGTTGTATTGGGGAACTTCGGGGCTTCCCTGACAGTTACTAAGTTGGTGGCTAGCAACTGTGGTAGAATCTGTGATAGGGTCATGCTTAACCGAGTAAATTCTCGCCGGGGTCTTTCAGCCCTTTGAGGATTGTTCGACCGAGGAGCGGCAACAGGCTTAGCAATCATCACCGCGCTGACAGATTGGCGGTGTTCAGTTCTCTCTGATTTCCTGGAACCATACACGGCACTAGACTCCTTCTTGAAAGGTTTCTTTTCCGAACTAGATGATGCACCCTTCGCAATCTTCCCAGATTTCAGCCTAGCTTCAATCCTCTCTCCAGTCAAGATTAAATCAGTGAAACCAGCAGAAGAGTTCCCAATGAGATGGTTGAAAAATGGCCCAGATAGGGTCCCCAAGAACATGTCGACCAACTCCCGATCAGTCAATGGTGGCTGCACCCTGCCAGCCAGGTCTCTCCACTTCTGAGCGTACTCCTTAAAACCTTCGCTTGCACCTAACGCCATACCCTGGAGTTGGGTACGTGTAGGGGCAAGGTCGGCATTATATTGATACTGCTTGTAGAAAGCAGTAGCCAACTCCTCCCAGTTACGAACTTTGGTCCCATCCAGCTGATAGAACCATTCGAGATGAGTCCCTGAAAGACTCTCCTGGAAGAAGTGGATCCATAAATTCTTATCCGCAGAGTACGGCTGAATTTTCCGAACATAGGACCTCAAATGCAGCTTGGGACAAGACGCCCCGTCATATTTGGAGAAGGATGGTGCTTTGAACTTATGCGGGATGATTACACCAGTCGACAAACCCAGATCTCCGAAATCCAGCCCAGGTGCCTGTTGCACCTCCATAGCCTTCAACCTGTCCTCCAGTTGTTTGTATCTGTCATCTGCAGGAGGGTATTGCTCTTCATCAAAATCTGTCTCGTTGTCGGAGACGACCGGACTAGGAACCTTTACTTCTGCCTGAGAAGGACTCTTGCCAACAGAAGAACCAGCCTCTTCATGCTGCAGAGTATTACCAAACCTTCGGCCCGAGTTGAACAGAACAGTTCTTCTCTTCTTCTTCTTCTCCTTCTTCAGGAGCATAGCCTTCAGTTCTTCTTGGCCTTTAGCCAGACCCTTGATTAGTTCTTGGAATTGTGCATTCTGCACCTGCAGAGCCTTGATTGATGTCTCGGTTGATGCAGATTCGGGATTCATGATGCTGAAATAAACAGCGAAGAACTGTAAGCAACCTGAAAAGAGGAAAAACCTGCTATGCACATGATGTATGAAATGCGTATGGATTATGTTTTCAAAGACAATCGGGAATCAACTTTGTAAACAACAAAAGAACACACTTCATTAGATTCAACTTTGCAACTGATATTATTCAACAAGTTGCCCATAGGCGTTACATGAAAGGAAATACTGGAAAGGAAATAAAACTGTAAAGGCACATTCAGAGCTCCTTATTGATCCCATGGTCTCCTCTTCTCAGTACGGATGTAGGCATTCAGAGCTCTCTCATTCTCCAACTGCTTTGTCAGCTTCTGGATCTTTGATTCCTGCTCGTTGAACTTTTCCCGGTAAGAATCCCGTTCTTCTTGCAGTTGCGACCAAGATCTCTTCAATGTCTCATAATCAGCAGGTATCTGAGGAGGAAGGACAGTTGGAGGAACACCATCTTTATCAGGACACTCAAGAACGACGGGTCTGACAGCTTCATATGGCATACCTAACTTCTGAGCACGGATGCGAACCCATTTGTAGTAGGCTTCCATAGGTAAAGAAGTCTTTGGCCCTAGCTCTTGTGGGTCAGCTTTATGAACCTTGTCCCAAGCCTTGATGAACTTACGACGTAGCTCGTCACTATCCACCTGAAACTCGAAACTGAAGTGAGGCACCAACATCTCATGGGGACCTGCTCTTCTTGCTCTTCCAAACTGACGGAGCGCTAGACATGGATTGTAAGAGATCCCTCCTTGAGTACCAATCAGAGGAACATTAGGATACTCCCCGCATCGATCAATAATAGCTACCTTATCCAAACCTCTGCAAGTCCAAATGATGTCTTTATCGGTGAGAGACATTAACCTGTGAGCCCAACCTCTTCCTTCTTGGTTCTTCAGTACGAACTTAGGGAGGTGCGAAATAAACCACCTCACCAACAAAGGGATACAACACCATAGGGTTCCTCGTCTTCGGGTAGTACGGGCATGAAGTTGTTGCAAGATGTCACCCAAGAGAGTGGGCACTGGATTCTGAGACATAAAGATCCTTATGGCAGTGACATTGATGAAGTTTTCAGGATTAGGAAACAGGACTAACCCATAGATTAGGAGAGCCAAGATGTCTTCATATGCCCTAAAGTCCAGGTCATTCCAGAAATTATTAGCCTTACCAATCAGAAACTTGGCCAAGAAACCCTTAACTCCGCTTCTAGTTACCCAGTTGTCTGTTACCTCTTGATGGGTCAAAGGAAGAACTGCAGCCACATCCTCAAGCCTGAGGGTCTTTTCCCAACCAGTAAAGGGAGTCTGATCCAAGATAGGGATACCAAGCAGATTAGAGAACTCTTCCAGGGTAGGGACCAGCTGGAAGTCTTGAAAGGTGAAGCACTGGTACAGAGGGTCATAGAACTGGGTCAGAACACTCATCAACTGTTGATCCCGCTTTGCAGTGACTAAGATGAGAAGAGAACCATGCCTCTGAATGAAGGAAGTGGTATTTGGAATTCTGCTAACCAACTCATCAAGCAACTCAGGTGAACGAACAAAGTTGAACCGGATAGTATTCCTTCGCACAGGCATCATAATGTCCTACAAAACAGAGCAAAGATGAAACCCTCTTGTCTTTGAAATGGTCAGTCCTTATGCAGGATGCATGCAATGCTCATGATGCTATGATGTTATGATAAAGCACACCACATACAGATACAAAGGCAAACATGGTAAGGCACACGAGTCACACAAGGCAAGCCCCTAAAGTTTAGGCCAGCATGAGGTCTAGGTACTACCCTCTTTCGGTTTGTTGGTTCATACCTGTCCTAATCAAAAGTAACCGGGTTCTTAGAGGATCCCAATGTCATTGACTACCCTCAATCGGTCATAACTCCAGCATCGCAATCTTTTCTTGCGGCCAGAACCATCACGAGAGTTTAGCCTCAATGGGCGTAGCATACTGCTACAGTTCTAAAGGCCAAGTTGTGTCAATTAAGGTTCTAAGGTTGTTGGTGCTTAATGACTCCTTAGAAGACCCATATTCTCCTCGTTGCGACACAAGGGATATCGGTACAGACTAAGGTGCCACACCAACGTAGCCACTGCTTCACCTGTGTCGGTCTACGCCGGACAGGTCCCTCACAGCTTATGCTACCTAAACAGGGTATCCCCAGATCCGGGTTAGGATCTATGTATCTCCGATGCAACCCACAATAGTAAAACAAGCAAATCAATACAAGTGAAAACACAGTTATGACCTAGCCCTAAGGTACACCTCACTTTAAGTTTAATCCCCAGCAGAGTCGCTAGTTCTGTGATCGGTGGATCTGGAACTGACTGTTTAGCGCTGGTTCGCGAAATGTCGCGGAAGCAAGAGTCGCCACCGTCTTTTATTTTCTCCAAATGGAAAGGACAAAAGCACAGAAAAATTCCTTAAAGAGATTGCTCTCGGTTCGGGAGGTAGATTATAGAAAGGGAAGGTGTTAGCACCCTTTCTATCCATGGTTATCCATGGGCTCTTAGATACTTGCTCATTGTGTTTTCAAAATTGTTTGCTTGCTTTTCAACTGTGGGTTTAAAAAGTTTCTTTTGAAAAATTTCAGTTCGACTCGTACGTCAGAGTGTTTGAAAAATTTGCTTTGAAAGCTTTTGAAAATGTGTTGGTGTGAAAAGTCTTTTTGAGTTTGTTTGAAATTAGAGCAAGTATCCTTGAGAACCTACCTACCCTAAGGAATTCGTCTGTGTAAGAGTCCTTTAAAGTAGTGCCATCCCACCATTGAGAGGTAGGTAGCACCACCATTGGAGGTGTTCGGGTCAATTCGAGGTTCGGGACATGGTGATCACCGGAGCAATGGGAAGACACCTTAGAAGCTACCCTCATGCCAGGTTCCCGGATCATGAGGACTTACTAAGACATCCTCTACTCGACGATCACCTTTCGAAAGGCAACAGTGAGGCTTACCCTAGGGGTGGTGTGTGCGAATTGTGTGTCGTTTTCGTTTGCATTTGTCTTGTCATGATTGTTGTGATCTACGCTTGACTTTATTTTAAGTCCATTCATTCTTGCATGCTTATTTAACAGTTTAAAAGTTGCGAGGAAAATAAATCTACAGCTATTACAAATGGCGCGGGTCCACATCGCCAAAATTAAACCGGACCCGATTTGACAGAAAAGGTAAATAGCGCAAATAAAAGTGCGAAAAATTAAATTGTTACAACGCTTTGGGAGAGATACAAAATTAATTAAACGACATAAAGTAAAATACGCGAAATTAAAGAAACGAGGGCGTTGGACCCTTTATGCAAAAAAAATTAATGTTAATGAGTTAATTAATTAGAATTAATGTGGAATTAGTATTAAAAATTAAAAAGGAATGTTTTTTTTGGTGTTTTTATGTTTTTTAAGATTTAAAAGAAGAAGAATTTATTAAAATGAAATTTGAAATGTAAACCCTAATTCTAGTGTTTTTTAGATTTATTATGAAAATATTACAATTTTAACTAATTTAAACCTAAGTTAATTTACATGCAAAATTTAATTATAGAAAATAAATAAAATAAACATTATTATTGTAAAAAGGGAAATTAAAAGGAATCAAAATTAATTAAACCTATTTCTACATATTTTTGGATTTTTTATTAAAAAAAAGAATTAATGTTGTAACCTAATTAAACTAAATTCAATTATACAATTATTTACAAGAACATGTTAAAATAGAGTATTTATTGCATTTTTGTCTTTTATGAATTTTTGTGTATTTTTGTATTTTATAAAAAAATAATTAATTAATTTACAACAATAAAGCAAATAAAAATAACAATTGAAAAAAAAATAAAATATAAAAAAAGAAAAATGGAGAAGCAAACCAGGGGGGGGGGTTCAGGCCCCAGATGGAGGTAAGGCCTTAGCAAACTGGCCCATTAAGCCTTGGTCTCGTTGGACTTTCTCAATCATGTGTGATGCGTTGACTATGGCTTGTTGTGTTCTTCAGCTCTCAACCTTTAGATTGATCTCCAAGCGGACGTGGCAAGGCCTGACCTGGAGGTGCATGGTATACCTTCACGCTGAAGATGCCTGTGAACATTCATAGCAAAATAATATAGGAATTTATACAGACCTGGGACTTGAACCCAGGTCTTGGAGGTTGAAACAATGAGAGTTTGCCAGCTGAGCTAAGCGCATATTCAATTATTACATAGACAAACAAATAATATAAAAGTAACCAGCGCATTAGTAGATGGAAACGCGCGAATATTTAAATCAGCGAATCATTGATGGACAACACATCGTCTTCTTCAATTTTCCTGAAACACAAATATGAGGCAACGGTTTTAACGCGTGGCTGTAGACAACCTACAAGAAAATAGCGATTAGCGTTCTATTGGTCATAAATTCATCGCGAGATATGAACTTGCTTCGTCTAAGCTTGCTGAGTCCAATGGTCATAGTCTAAAGCTTTGATTTTTCCTCTTTGCAAAAGCCCTAAAATCACAACCTGAAAACCCTAGAATTCACTCATGGCGACATCGTGTATGGTCAATAAAAATACAATTAAATACAATGGTTAGCTTGGAAACTTCACACTGAACAAGAATTCATAAATAAAAATGCAAAAGGATGCATGAATTATGATATACGATTTCAAAAATTGCTTGATACAGTTTGAGTTCAAACTACCAATTCTTGGAGCTTTGGTTGCTGTTTGTGATTGGCACACGTTCAGAGAACCACAATGAAGCTATTGGGACAAGAATGGAGGCTTGAATCGACCTCTAGGGTTGAATTCAGTATTTGTGTTTTATGGAAAAAAATTCAAGTTTGCAAAGTGTTCTTGGGCGCAGCTTTTAGTCTCATGCAATTAGGTTTATCATTCTGAATATGTAGTAAAGCTTTTAGGTCAACAAAATTGAATAAAATCCATGGCATTCAATGATTTGCATATTTGATTTTCTAAGAATCTTTACATATCTTTTTCATGTGCAATTTTGTTCAATCAGCTCAAATCAAACCAAAACTTGCCTAATTAGGATGTGCACGTGATATTGAGAGTAAAACATGCATGACAAGATTTTTTAGGTCAAGTTTGGTATTTTTCATGTATTTAAATAATTTAAATGAATTAATATAAATAATAATTCAAATAAATAAATAAAAAATGAGAAAATACTTCCCTTTGGGCCAAGTGGTCGTGCATAGGCTTGGAATGATGAATCTTGGAAGATAAATGGGCCCATTAGCAATTTTAGGTCATTTGAACCATTGTTGACTTTTCAAAATTCCCAAATATTTCCCAACTTCCACAAGGCATAACTTGCTCAATTATTAAGCTTTTCACATGTTCTTGGACATTTTGGAAAGGTCTTTGAGTCCTCTAACCAATGCCTTTGGTCCCATGTCATTTTGATCTACCAATCTCAAGTTATGGCCTTTGACTTAAAATCCCTTTTTGTTGACTTTTGAAAATGACCTATAATGTTGAAATTGATAACTTTTTGTGAGAGCATTTCTTGGACTTGAAATATGAAGATGAGTTGTAGGAAATGTCTTTCTCTTCAAAATGAGCTTTGGATGGAATTTTTCTGATAATCCATGTGAAAGTTATGCCCTGGTCAATTTCAGTTGACTTTTTCAGCTGTCCAAATATAGTAACTTTTGCATCTTTGATTATTTCTGAGCCAAATTTTGAGAATCATGATCAAGCATTGATCAAATGATGTTTGTGGCTTCAAAATGATGTATTGACCAAAAATTTGAACTTTTGACTGTCAAATGACCATTTTGCCCCTACAGTTGACTGTAGTGCAATATAGGGTTTTGACTGTGCAATTTTGAGCTGAATGCCTTGAAAATTGATATGAGGATGCTTGACCACATTTGTAGGCATATGAGACTTGATTGGGCCTTTGAAAACTTCCTTTTCTTGACCAGAACACAAACCCTAGTTTTGACTGTATAGGAGACAGTTGAGCTGCACAACCCTTGGGGAATTTTGTGACTTGGCTTGGCAATTTCTTGGAGAATATGGGAGGGCAAATTTTGGGGTGCAACAATTGCCCCTGTTCAATCTTCTTAGACCTGAGGATGCAGATTGGCTGGCGTGCCTTTCGTAATCCGAGGGTAGAAGATGATTGGACACTAGAGTGCCCAGAAATTTGCGCTCACATATTAGCAGTGATGATGGGGGAATGGGCTTATAGATGCCATTTTGAGATTGCTGGATAGGGTGATGGGCTTATAGATGCCATCTGGATGTTGATCGCGTAGGAGATTCCTTAGCGAGAACCTGCATGCCTGCAAAAGAAAAATGAGTACCTGACACGTTGCAGGAGCTGATTTTAGATGCTTGGCATAGATATGTCCTGACTGGTTACAGGAGCTGAGTCTGGAGCTTCAAACGCTGATGAATGAACCAGGGATGGTTACTGCCTTAGTATGGATGGTAAGAGAACCTTGGGCGATTTTAACTTCAACAACGCTCGTTGAGAAAAATCTTAGCGGGAATTACCATCTTTGCAGTATCAGGAAGAGAACCAATAGACAATTATAATCTGAAAGGGAATCACCTCACTCGCCGTTGGAGAGGGAATCATAGGAAAAGGAATTGTCACCTCACACACCGTCGGAGAGGGAACCATAAGAGACTATCACCTCACACTCATCGTCAGAGAGGGAAACATCTGAAAAAGGAATTACCACCTCACGCACTTGCCGGAGAGGGGACCATAGAAGACTATCACCTCACACTCATCGTCGGAGAGGGAAACATCTTGAAAAAGGAATTACCACCTCACGCACTTGCCGGAGAGGGGACCATAGAAGACTATCACCTCACACTCATCGTCAGAGAGGGAAACATCTGAAAAAGGAATTACCACCTCACGCACTTGCCGGAGAGGGGACCATAAGAGACTATCACCTCACACTCATCGTCAGAGAGGGAAACATCTGAAGAAGGAATTACCACCTCACGCACTTGCCGGAGAGGGGACCATAAGAGACTATCACCTCACACTCATCGTCGGAGAGGGAAACATCTTGAAAAAGGAATTACCACCTCACGCACTTGTCGGAGAGGGGACCATAAGTTCTGCTGAGTCTTTATCAGAAAAATCTGTTGGGAGTCGATTTAGCTGGACTAGAGAAGGCCTTGAAATACGTTTTGAGAATTTAACTGCGTCTTTCCTGAAAGGTAAAGGTCAGTCATATGCAATGCATGATATGGGTCAAGCAATGATGTCCTCAATATAAATGAGATTTGTATGATATGATGCGTTTATGCATGCTATAATGATGTATGTGATGTTTTATGAATGTTTTTCGTCTAGGAAAGTAAATCCTTGACGGGTGCCGGGAAGTAATATCCTGGGCTGATGTTGAAGAATAAGCTTTCACTTCCGCTGGGGATGATGGCTGCAAGAACACCGGTAGGAGAAGACGACTCTGTTGCGGAATAAACTTTGCGAATGAATAATTCTGCGGGGAGAAAAGATACTCTAGCGACCATGCTGGGGAGTGATACTCTGTGGGGATAGAGATGCTCTGCTGAATTGTTGACAACTTGCCGAGGATATCCTTGTCGTTGGAAGTGTTGATAGACTTCGCTGGGGTAAGAAGACTTCGTCGATGACGCTCTTTCCGTGGCTTTTGGCTGAGGATAACCCAGTTATATCCTATTGAGGAAATAACTCTTTAAATCAAGCCGGACGACACGTTCATGCTCTGAGAGGGATAAGCTTCCAGAATATACTGGGGATAAGCTTACTGCTTGGGGATATGGATTCCATCTTCCTGGGGAATCAGATTAGACTCTCCTGGGGAATTTTTGATCTGCTGGGGAATTGATCCCTTTGGATATTGAGATACCGCCGGGGAACAATCTTTAGACCAAGACTGCCGGGGATGCTTGTTTAAGGATATATGTATTGCTGCTGGGGAAGTATTGAGATCTATTGGAGGATACTCAATTTCCTTAAGATTTGATGATTTGCTTGGAGAAGAATGTATTGTTTTACTGAACCACTCTCTGGGGAATTAAGATACACTTGGCCGTGTTCTTTAGCTGAACCTACCTTGGTACCTTGGAGGATAGAACAATTAGGCTGCTTGGGCAACTCTTTGTTGCCCCTGTTTCTAGTGTCACCTGCAATTAATTCCTTTGTTTCGTATGCAAATATTTATGAGTTAGCAAATTATTGTCAATGCATATATCACAAATTGAACCTTGGACGTTCTTCGCAAAACAAAACAGAAAAAGAAAAATACTTGGCACGTTTAACTGAAAATATATTTGTATTGATTTTTTGAATGGCCTGTGAATAGGCGTTTTGTATACAAGAGGCTGACGTCCTAGTAAGAGAACGCCGCCGAAATAAGGGAGTTTATACAAATTTTGTACAAGAGAAAATAAAACAGCTGTGTGAAATATGAATGATCCCACTGGGTTTCAACTCTGCTATTGCCTTTATAACTCCGAGCGTCTCATCACTTGATGACCTTGGTTGAAGGTGAAGCTGACTGATCGATGCCGTTTGAACTTGATGCAGATACCGGATTCTGGATGCAAAGTGATCCAATGAGACATAGTATTACGCTTTTATCCCTAATTTTTGCCTGGACCGCCCTTTCGGGTTTTCAGTCCACCGGGATTCCCATTTTTGCCCAAGCCGCCTTTTCAGGTTTTCGACTTGCCGGGTGTACAGATTTTTTCATTTTCATCCCTTCATTTTGCCCGAACCCTTTTGGTTCGACGGGAAGCCCTAATTTTTGCCTAGGCATGTCAGCCTAGCGGGTCTTTTTTTTCATGCGTAGTATCTTTTTACTATGTCTGCATTGGCGGGGTGAGGAAGGTCGTCACCATCCATGTTGGTTAAGATCATTGCTCCTCCTGAGAACACATGCTTAACCACAAATGGCCCTTCGTATGTAGGGGTCCATTTGCCCATTGGATCACTTTGAGGAAGGATGATTCTCTTGATTACCAGATCCCCAACTTGATATTCCTGCGGTCTGACATTTTTGTTAAATGCCCTGATCATCCGTTTCTGATACGTCTGACCATGACAGATAGCAGCAAGTCTCTTTTCGTCTATGAGGTTGAGCTGATCAAGTCGTGTCTGGATCCAATCATCTTCATTCAGATTTGCATCCTTCATTATCCGGAGAGAGGGAATTTGCACTTCGATTGGCAAGACTGCCTCCATGCCATAAACCAGAGAGAAAGGAGTTGCCCCGGTTGACGTCCTAGCTGAGGTACGGTACCCATGCAGAGCGAACGGTAACATCTCGTGCCAATCTTTATACGTCACTGTCATTTTCTGCACGATCTTCTTGATGTTCTTGTTAGCTGCTTCTACAGCCCCATTCATCTTCGGTCTGTAAGGAGAAGAATTGTGGTGCTGTATTTTGAACTGTTCGTAGAGCTCGGCGATCATCTTGTTGTTCAGATTGGTACCGTTGTCCGTAATAATCCGCTCAGGGATGCCGTACCGACAGATCAGGTTGTGCCGAATGAACCGTGCCACGACAGTTTTGGTTACCGTAGCATAGGATGCTGCTTCAACCCACTTCGTAAAATAGTCAATCGCCACTAGGATGAAGCGATGTCCGTTGGATGCCGTAGGTTTTATCTCGCCGATCATGTCTATGCCCCACATTGCAAACGGCCAAGGCGCAGTCAGAACATTCAGGGGAACCGGAGGAACATGCACCTTATCTGCATAGATCTGGCACTTGTGGCATGTCCTGGAGTGTTGGTAACAGTCAGCTTCCATTGTGGACCAGTAATATCCTGCCCGTAGGATTTTCTTAGCCATAGTGTGTCCACTGGAATGCGTACCAAAGGTCCCTTCATGTAGCTCTTCCATGATTCTTTCCGCTTCAGTCTTATCCACACAACGCAGTAAGGTTGAATCATGGTTTCGCTTGTACAAGATGCCGTTGCTTAGGAAGAACTTGGCTGCGAACCTCCTCAGGAATTTCTTATCGTTGATGGATGCACCTTCCGGGTATTCCCGAGCTTCCAGATATCTCTTCACTTCGTGGTACCAAGGCTTCTCAGTTACCAATTCAGTTTCGAGATCACAACAGTATGCCGGTTCGTCCAGTTTCCAGATGATGATCCGGGGAGCCTCATTATCCCATTTAACCTTGAACATTGAAGACATTGTAGCTAACGCGTCCGCTAACTGATTCTCTTCTCTCGGAAAGTGCTCAAAGGTTATCTCTGTGAAGTGGGGAATCAGGGTCAACACACATTCTCTGTAAGGAATCAAGTTTGGATGTTTCGTATCCCACTCTCCTTTGATCTGATTGATCACAAGAGCGGAATCTCCGAAGACACTTAGAAATTTGATCCTTAGGTCGATCGCAGCTTGAAGACCCATGATGCATGCCTCATACTCTGCCATGTTGTTGGTACAGTTGAAACACAGCCGGGCAGTGAGTGGAGTATGAGTACCTTGTGGGGATATGATTATGGCGCCGATACCATTTCCCAAAGCATTGGAGGCTCCGTCAAAGTGCATAGACCATCGGGATCCTGGTTCAGGTCCTTCATCCGGTCCAGGTACTTCGCAATCTGTTACAATCATAATGCTTTCATCCGGAAACTCGAAGTTCATTGATTGGTAGTCATCTACAGCTTGATGAGCTAAGTGGTCTGCCAATACACTTCCCTTGATGGCTTTCTGGGTCGTGTACTGAATGTCGTATTCCGTCAAGATCATTTGCCATCTTGCAATTCTCCCGGACAGAGCAGGCTTTTCAAATATGTACTTTATCGGATCCATTTTTGAGATCAACAAGGTAGTGTGAGTTAGCATATACTGTCTCAGCCGGCGAGTAGCCCATACCAAAGCGCAGCAAGTTTTCTCAAGCAGTGAGTATCGGGTCTCACAGTCGGTAAACTTTTTGCTAAGGTAATAAATGGCATGCTCTTTTCGGCCAGACTCGTCATGCTGCCCCAGCACACACCCCATTGAGTTGTCGAGCACTGTCAGATATAGTATCAGAGGTCTCCCTTCAACCGGTGGCATAAGGATAGGTGGTTCTTGGAGATACTCTTTGATTTTGTCAAAAGCGGCCTGACATTCATCGTTCTAACGTACTACCTGATCTTTCTTCAGCAGCTTGAAGATTGGTTCACAGGTAGCGGTTAGATGAGAGATGAATCGAGCGATGTAATTCAGACGTCCTAAAAAGCCTCTGACTTCCTTCTCTGTCTTAGGGACTGGCATCTCTTTAATAGCTTTGACCTTAGCAGGGTCCACTTGAATACCTTTATCACTGACCACGAAGCCTAGCAACTTCCCAGATCTTACCCCGAAGGTGCACTTGTTCGGGTTCAATCTTAGCTTGTACAGTTTCAACCGGTCAAACAACTTCTGTAGATGATCTAGATGCTCTTCCTCAGTCTGGGACCTAGCGATCATGTCGTCCACATACACTTCTATCTCATGATGGATCATATCATGAAATAAGGCAACCATGGCACGTTGGTAGGTTGCCCCAGCATTCTTTAATCCGAATGGCATGACCTTGTAACAGAAGGTGCCCCACTGAGTAACAAATGTAGTCTTCTCCATGTCTTCAGGTGCCATCTTGATCTGATTGTAACCTGAAAAGCCATCCATGAAAGAGAACACCTTGTGCTGAGCTGTATTATCAACAAGGACATCAATGTGAGGTAAGGGGAAATCGTCTTTGGGGCTAGCCCTGTTCAGATCCCTGTAGTCGACACACATTCTGACCTTACCGTCCTTCTTTGGTACCGGCACCACATTAGCAACCCACTGAGGATAAGAAGTCACTGCAAGAAATCCGGCATCAAACTGCTTCATAACCTCGGCTTTAATCTTCTCAGACATCTCTGGACGCATCCGACGGACCTTTTGCTTAACTGGAGGGCAGTCTTCCTTAGTCGGCAAGTGATGGACCACAATGTCGGTATCCAACCCTGGCATGTCTTCGTAGGACCTGGCAAAGATTTCCATATAGTCATGTAACATCTTGGTTAACCGTTGCTTCACGCTGAGCTCTAGGTTGGCACCAATCTTTACCTCTTTTCTGTCTGCCTTAGTACCCAGGTTTATTGTTTCCACTGGCTCTTCATGGGGTTGAATTGCCCTTTCTTCCTGAAGCAACAATCTTGCAAGCTCGCCAGGCACTTCGCAATCATCTTCACCTTCGTCTTCGGCTAAGTTGATCGGATTTTCGAAGTCATAACTGGCATTAGCAGAGTTGTTATCAGTGAGATCCAGAGTGGATTGGAACCTGTATGAGTGAGTGTGTGTGTAAATACAGCTGCTTTGAAAATTATGTAAAGGAAAAGAAAGACAGGAAAGGAACACAATATTTGCAATGCGAAAAAACGTCCAAGATTTTCATTCATGATATATGAAATGACAGTTCGTATGCCCTCACAAATAGAACCACGGTGCCTCGGGTAAGACACCGGGCCATAGAGTTTATCATTGTTTATTACAAAATATAACGAAACAAAGAAATTTATTACTTAGTAACAAAAGAAACAGGGAGATTGTCCTTGGCGCTCCAATTGTTAAGTCCACCGCCAGTTGCTGGGTAGATCCAGCTATCAAACTCAGCTTCATCAACTTCCTCTTCATCTCCAATAGCATTTATCCCATGAGCAGGCAGGGGAGCTGTCACCACATTAGGCTTGTCAGACGCCTCAAATTGTACCTCCTTAGCATCAATGAGGTCCTGCAGCTTGTTCTTTAGTGCCCAACAGTCATCAGTAGAGTGCCCCGGGCTTTCTGAATGGTAAGCACAACGAGCATTCGGGTTGTACTTGGGAGATGTTGTATTGGGGAACTTCGGGGCTTCCTTGACAGTTACTAAGTTGGTGGCTAGCAACTGTGGTAGAATCTGTGATAGGGTCATGCTTAACCGAGTAAATTCTCGCCGGGGTCTTTCAGCCCTTTGAGGATTGTTCGACCGAGGAGCGGCAACAGGCTTAGCAATCATCACCGCGCTGACAGATTGGCGGTGTTCAGGTCTCTCTGATTTCCTGGAACCATACACGGCACTAGACTCCTTCTTGAAAGGTTTCTTTTCCGAACTAGATGATGCACCCTTCGCAATCTTCCCAGATTTCAGCCTAGCTTCAATCCTCTCTCCAGTCAAGATTAAATCAGTGAAACCAGCAGAAGAGTTCCCAATGAGATGGTTGAAAAATGGCCCAGATAGGGTCCCCAAGAACATGTCGACCAACTCCCGATCAGTCAATGGTGGCTGCACCCTGCCAGCCAGGTCTCTCCACTTCTGAGCGTACTCCTTAAAACCTTCGCTTGCACCTAACGCCATACCCTGGAGTTGGGTACGTGTGGGGGCAAGGTCGGCATTATATTGATACTGCTTGTAGAAAGCAGTAGCCAACTCCTCCCAGTTACGAACTTTGGTCCCATCCAGCTGATAGAACCATTCGAGATGAGTCCCTGAAAGACTCTCCTGGAAGAAGTGGATCCATAAATTCTTATCCGCAGAGTACGGATGAATTTTCCGAACATAGGACCTCAAATGCAGCTTGGGACAAGACGCCCCGTCATATTTGGAGAAGGATGGTGCTTTGAACTTATGCGGGATGATTACACCAGTCGACAAACCCAGATCTCCGAAATCCAGCCCAGGTGCCTGTTGCACCTCCATAGCCTTCAACCTGTCCTCCAGTTGTTTGTATCTGTCATCTGCAGGAGGGTATTGCTCTTCATCAAAATCTGTCTCGTTGTCGGAGACGACCGGACTAGGAACCTTTACTTCTGCCTGAGAAGGACTCTTGCCAACAGAAGAACCAGCCTCTTCATGCTGCAGAGTATTACCAAACCTTCGGCCCGAGTTGAACAGAACAGTTCTTCTCTTCTTCTTCTTCTCCTTCTTCAGGAGCATAGCCTTCAGTTCTTCTTGGCCTTTAGCCAGACCCTTGATTAGTTCTTGGAATTGTGCATTCTGCACCTGCAGAGCCTTGATTGATGTCTCGGTTGATGCAGATTCGGGATTCATGATGCTGAAATAAACAGCGAAGAACTGTAAGCAACCTGAAAAGAGGAAAAACCTGCTATGCACATGATGTATGAAATGCGTATGGATTATGTTTTCAAAGACAATCGGGAATCAACTTTGTAAACAACAAAAGAACACACTTCATTAGATTCAACTTTGCAACTGATATTATTCAACAAGTTGCCCATAGGCGTTACATGAAAGGAAATACTGGAAAGGAAATAAAACTGTAAAGGCACATTCAGAGCTCCTTATTGATCCCATGGTCTCCTCTTCTCAGTACGGATGTAGGCATTCAGAGCTCTCTCATTCTCCAACTGCTTTGTCAGCTTCTGGATCTTTGATTCCTGCTCGTTGAACTTTTCCCGGTAAGAATCCCGTTCTTCTTGCAGTTGCGACCAAGATCTCTTCAATGTCTCATAATCAGCAGGTATCTGAGGAGGAAGGACAGTTGGAGGAACACCATCTTTATCAGGACACTCAAGAACGACGGGTCTGACAGCTTCATATGGCATACCTAACTTCTGAGCACGGATGCGAACCCATTTGTAGTAGGCTTCCATAGGTAAAGAAGTCTTTGGCCCTAGCTCTTGTGGGTCAGCTTTATGAACCTTGTCCCAAGCCTTGATGAACTTACGACGTAGCTCGTCACTATCCACCTGAAACTCGAAACTGAAGTGAGGCACCAACATCTCATGGGGACCTGCTCTTCTTGCTCTTCCAAACTGACGGAGCGCTAGACATGGATTGTAAGAGATCCCTCCTTGAGTACCAATCAGAGGAACATTAGGATACTCCCCGCATCGATCAATAATAGCTACCTTATCCTAACCTCTGCAAGTCCAAATGATGTCTTTATCGGTGAGAGACATTAACCTGTGAGCCCAACCTCTTCCTTCTTGGTTCTTCAGTACGAACTTAGGGAGGTGCGAAATAAACCACCTCACCAACAAAGGGATACAACACCATAGGGTTCCTCGTCTTCGGGTAGTACGGGCATGAAGTTGTTGCAAGATGTCACCCAAGAGAGTGGGCACTGGATTCTGAGACATAAAGATCCTTATGGCAGTGACATTGATGAAGTTGTCAGGATTAGGAAACAGGACTAACCCATAGATTAGGAGAGCCAAGATGTCTTCATATGCCCTAAAGTCCAGGTCATTCCAGAAATTATTAGCCTTACCAATCAGAAACTTGGCCAAGAAACCCTTAACTCCGCTTCTAGTTACCCAGTTGTCTGTTACCTCTTGATGGGTCAAAGGAAGAGCTGCAGCCACATCCTCAAGCCTGAGGGTCTTTTCCCAACCAGTAAAGGGAGTCTGATCCAAGATAGGGATACCAAGCAGATTAGAGAACTCTTCCAGGGTAGGGACCAGCTGGAAGTCTTGAAAGGTGAAGCACTGGTACAGAGGGTCATAGAACTGGGTCAGAACACTCATCAACTGTTGATCCCGCTTTGCAGTGACTAAGCTGAGAAGAGAACCATGCCTCTGAATGAAGGAAGTGGTATTTGGAATTCTGCTAACCAACTCATCAAGCAACTCAGGTGAACGAACAAAGTTGAACCAGATAGTATTCCTTCGCACAGGCATCATAATGTCCTACAAAACAGAGCAAAGATGAAACCCTCTTGTCTTTGAAATGGTCAGTCCTTATGCAGGATGCATGCAATGCTCATGATGCTATGATGTTATGATAAAGCACACCACATACAGATACAAAGGCAAACATGGTAAGGCACACGAGTCACACAAGGCAAGCCCCTAAAGTTTAGGCCAGCATGAGGTCTAGGTACTACCCTCTTTCGGTTTGTTGGTTCATACCTGTCCTAATCAAAAGTAACCGGGTTCTTAGAGGATCCCAATGTCATTGACTACCCTCAATCGGTCATAACTCCAGCATCGCAATCTTTTCTTGCGGCCAGAACCATCACGAGAGTTTAGCCTCAATGGGCGTAGCATACTGCTACAGTTCTAAAGGCCAAGTTGTGTCAATTAAGGTTCTAAGGTTGTTGGTACAGACTAAGGTGCCACACCAACGTAGCCACTGCTTCACCTGTGTCGGTCTACGCCGGACAGGTCCCTCACAGCTTATGCTACCTAAACAGGGTATCCCCAGATCCGGGTTAGGATCTATGTATCTCCGATGCAACCCACAATAGTAAAACAAGCAAATCAATACAAGTGAAAACACAGTTATGACCTAGCCCTAAGGTACACCTCACTTTAAGTTTAATCCCCAGCAGAGTCGCCAGAGCTGTGATCGGTGGATCTGGAACTGACTGTTTAGCGCTGGTTCGCGAAATGTCGCGGAAGCAAGAGTCGCCACCGTCTTTTATTTTCTCCAAATGGAAAGGACAAAAGCACAGAAAAATTCCTTAAAGAGATTGCTCTCGGTTCGGGAGGTAGATTATAGAAAGGGAAGGTGTTAGCACCCTTTCTATCCATGGTTATCCATGGGCTCTTAGATACTTGCTCATTATGTTTTCAAAATTGTTTGCTTGCTTTTCAACTGTGGGTTTAAAAAGTTTCTTTTGAAAAATTTCAGTTCGACTCGTACGTCAGAGTGTTTGAAAAATTTGCTTTGAAAGCTTTTGAAAATGTGTTGGTGTGAAAAGTCTTTTTGAGTTTGTTTGAAATTAGAGCAAGTATCCTTGAGAACCTACCTACCCTAAGGAATTCGTCTGTGTAAGAGTCCTTTAAAGTAGTGCCATCCCACCATTGAGAGGTAGGTAGCACCACCGTTGGAGGTGTTCGGGTCAATTCGAGGTTCGGGACATGGTGATCACCGGAGCAATGGGAAGACACCTTAGAAGCTACCCTCATGCCAGGTTCCCGGATCATGAGGACTTACTAAGACATCCTCTACTCGACGATCACCTTTCGAAAGGCAACAGTGAGGCGTACCCTAGGGGTGGTGTGTGCGAATTGTGTGTCGTTTTCGTTTGCATTTGTCTTGTCATGATTGTTGTGATCTACGCTTGACTTTATTTTAAGTCCATTCATTCTTGCATGCTTATTTAACAGTTTAAAAGTTGCGAGGAAAATAAATCTACAGCTATTACAAATGGCGCGGGTCCACATCGCCAAAATTAAACCGGACCCGATTTGACAGAAAAGGTAAATAGCGCAAATAAAAGTGCGAAAAATTAAATTGTTACAACGCTTTGGGAGAGATACAAAATTAATTAAACGACATAAAGTAAAATACGCGAAATTAAAGAAACGAGGGCGTTGGACCCTTTATGCAAAAAAAATTAATGTTAATGAGTTAATTAATTAGAATTAATGTGGAATTAGTATTAAAAATTAAAAAGGAATGTTTTTTTTGGTGTTTTTATGTTTTTTAAGATTTAAAAGAAGAAGAATTTATTAAAATGAAATTTGAAATGTAAACCCTAATTCTAGTGTTTTTTAGATTTATTATGAAAATATTACAATTTTAACTAATTTAAACCTAAGTTAATTTACATGCAAAATTTAATTATAGAAAATAAATAAAATAAACATTATTATTGTAAAAAGGGAAATTAAAAGGAATCAAAATTAATTAAACCTATTTCTACATATTTTTGGATTTTTTATTAAAAAAAAGAATTAATGTTGTAACCTAATTAAACTAAATTCAATTATACAATTATTTACAAGAACATGTTAAAATAGAGTATTTATTGCATTTTTGTCTTTTCTGAATTTTTGTGTATTTTTGTATTTTATAAAAAAATAATTAATTAATTTACAACAATAAAGCAAATAAAAATAACAATTGAAAAAAAAATAAAATATAAAAAAAGAAAAATGGAGAAGCAAACCAGGGGGGGGGGTTCAGGCCCCAGATGGAGGTAAGGCCTTAGCAAACTGGCCCATTAAGCCTTGGTCTCGTTGGACTTTCTCAATCATGTGTGATGCGTTGACTATGGCTTGTTGTGTTCTTCAGCTCTCAACCTTTAGATTGATCTCCAAGCGGACGTGGCAAGGCCTGACCTGGAGGTGCATGGTATACCTTCACGCTGAAGATGCCTGTGAACATTCATAGCAAAATAATATAGGAATTTATACAGACCTGGGACTTGAACCCAGGTCTTGGAGGTTGAAACAATGAGAGTTTGCCAGCTGAGCTAAGCGCATATTCAATTATTACATAGACAAACAAATAATATAAAAGTAACCAGCGCATTAGTAGATGGAAACGCGCGAATATTTAAATCAGCGAATCATTGATGGACAACACATCGTCTTCTTCAATTTTCCTGAAACACAAATATGAGGCAACGGTTTTAACGCGTGGCTGTAGACAACCTACAAGAAAATAGCGATTAGCGTTCTATTGGTCATAAATTCATCGCGAGATATGAACTTGCTTCGTCTAAGCTTGCTGAGTCCAATGGTCATAGTCTAAAGCTTTGATTTTTCCTCTTTGCAAAAGCCCTAAAATCACAACCTGAAAACCCTAGAATTCACTCATGGCGACATCGTGTATGGTCAATAAAAATACAATTAAATACAATGGTTAGCTTGGAAACTTCACACTGAACAAGAATTCATAAATAAAAATGCAAAAGGATGCATGAATTATGATATACGATTTCAAAAATTGCTTGATACAGTTTGAGTTCAAACTACCAATTCTTGGAGCTTTGGTTGCTGTTTGTGATTGGCACACGTTAAGAGAACCACAATGAAGCTATTGGGACAAGAATGGAGGCTTGAATCGACCTCTAGGGTTGAATTCAGTATTTGTGTTTTATGGAAAAAAATTCAAGTTTGCAAAGTGTTCTTGGGCGCAGCTTTTAGTCTCATGCAATTAGGTTTATCATTCTGAATATGTAGTAAAGCTTTTAGGTCAACAAAATTGAATAAAATCCATGGCATTCAATGATTTGCATATTTGATTTTCTAAGAATCTTTACATATCTTTTTCATGTGCAATTTTGTTCAATCAGCTCAAATCAAACCAAAACTTGCCTAATTAGGATGTGCACGTGATATTGAGAGTAAAACATGCATGACAAGATTTTTTAGGTCAAGTTTGGTATTTTTCATGTATTTAAATAATTTAAATGAATTAATATAAATAATAATTCAAATAAATAAATAAAAAATGAGAAAATACTTCCCTTTGGGCCAAGTGGTCGTGCATAGGCTTGGAATGATGAATCTTGGAAGATAAATGGGCCCATTAGCAATTTTAGGTCATTTGAACCATTGTTGACTTTTCAAAATTCCCAAATATTTCCCAACTTCCACAAGGCATAACTTGCTCAATTATTAAGCTTTTCACATGTTCTTGGACATTTTGGAAAGGTCTTTGAGTCCTCTAACCAATGCCTTTGGTCCCATGTCATTTTGATCTACCAATCTCAAGTTATGGCCTTTGACTTAAAATCCCTTTTTGTTGACTTTTGAAAATGACCTATAATGTTGAAATTGATAACTTTTTGTGAGAGCATTTCTTGGACTTGAAATATGAAGATGAGTTGTAGGAAATGTCTTTCTCTTCAAAATGAGCTTTGGATGGAATTTTTCTGATAATCCATGTGAAAGTTATGCCCTGGTCAATTTCAGTTGACTTTTTCAGCTGTCCAAATATAGTAACTTTTGCATCTTTGATTATTTCTGAGCCAAATTTTGAGAATCATGATCAAGCATTGATCAAATGATGTTTGTGGCTTCAAAATGATGTATTGACCAAAAATTTGAACTTTTGACTGTCAAATGACCATTTTGCCCCTACAGTTGACTGTAGTGCAATCTAGGGTTTTGACTGTGCAATTTTGAGCTGAATGCCTTGAAACTTGATATGAGGATGCTTGACCACATTTGTAGGCATATGAGACTTGATTGGGCCTTTGAAAACTTCCTTTTCTTGACCAGAACACAAACCCTAGTTTTGACTGTATAGGAGACAGTTGAGCTGCACAACCCTTGGGGAATTTTGTGACTTGGCTTGGCAATTTCTTGGAGAATATGGGAGGGCAAATTTTGGGGTGAAACACCCTTGCTTATGGAAGACCTGTTATTGGAAGTGTCTTTCCCACTAAGGTGATTCTGTCCATTGAGAGGATGCTGTTCATTGAATATCCATTGTGCAGATTTCTCTGCTGTCAAACAATTAGTCACATGCAAACAATGTCATTTAAAGAATTCAAAACTCATGTCTGTCTTGAAATTTTTTGAAAATGTGTTTTGTGTAGTAAAACGAAAGTTGCAATAATGTGATATCAACTCAGGATTCGTAACAAAGCCTACAGGAGTCAGGATACCTTTGTAACAGTATGCTCTCAAACTAACCCATGCTTCAGCTAGGACTTTTAAGGGTTATAACATGGCCTGGTTCACTGTTCAAGAAACAAAGGATAAAGGCTAAAATTTTATTTGTACCCAACCCACTCTTCGTGATGTTCTTCAGTCCTATGCTCAGTTAATTGCGCGTTTAGATCTCGATTAAGTCTGGAATCTTTGCTCTGATACTTGGTGATGATTTTTTTTGAAAAAGCAATCATTTTTGTAATCTTCTTTTTGTCGAGGATTTGTAGTAACCTCTTTTTTTGGTTTTTGTTATCCCTTCTTTTACCTAAACTATTTCTTTTGTGATTACAGTCAGCGGGATGCCCCGATTTTTCTCTTAAGTCTCCTTCATAGGTTTTGACTTAATGGGCTTTTGTTTCGAGAGATAATGACTGCCTATCTTGACGATTATATGGAACCATCACCGTCTTTTGTTTTGGAAGGACGTCTTCGATGCCATTCATTGTGTACGAAGCGGAAAATTGTGACTAAATGCGCCTCTGAATTAACTGAGAAAACTACCCTGCCCTAGGTTATGATTAAGGGTTTTAATTTGTGTGAAAAGAAAAACTCCTACTTCTTTGGCTTGAAGGGATTGACTAGGGATTATCTTCCTTATAACTCCACTGTTAAGGATTTGAAACAACGCCTGTACATCGTCAGCGGGGTCTATTCAAAAGCATATTGTAGAGATTGTGGTATCATTTTCATCATCCTTCCTCTAAGGCTTAGAGTTTTTAATCGAGAGTTGAATATCACAAAAGGAAATAAGAATGCATTTTTGAAATAGTGAATACGAATCAATTGATTCAAGACAAACATGTGCAATGCATTGATGAAATAACGAGGTTTGATATGAATAAATGTTCAACCAAATCAAAAGAAAATTACATATTGAAAATTCTAATGAACGGAAAGTCTTATTGTGAGAACTCGTCACTTCAGATGGTATGCCTTAGAGGGATGGCAGAAGAGCTCAGCCTGGTCGTCTTGTGCAAATTCTAGCTCTCCTTCATCAATCAGGTCTTGAATTTTATTTCTCAATGCCCAACAACTGTTGGTGTCATGTCCAGGACTATTGGAGTGGTACAAACATCTTGCATTTGGATTGTACTTTGGGGAGGCTATGTTGGGATTCTGAGGAGGGTCCCTTAACATAGCCAACTTGGCCTTCAACAGGCGTTGCAATGCTTGAGCCAATGACATGTTGATTTCGGTGAAGCGTCTTTCAGATGTATTCTTCTTATGCCGATTGCCCCGTCGTCGTTGGCGAGGTTGTGGTTGGGCTTGTGATGTAGTAGCAATCTGGAAAGGTCTGTTCCCAACCTCTTCTCTCACTAGGGGCTGATTAATGCCTTGATCCACAATTTTAACTATTTGTTTCATGGATCTACATCCATCTTGGTGAAGCTTGTTGAGGAAGGCTCTTAGCCCCTCTTTTCCTCGAGCTAAGTTTTGGATAAGAGTCATCTGCCCCATCATCTGGATTCTCATTGCTTCTACCTCAGCTTGCAGTTGTTCCAATTGTTCATCCTTGTTATTGTCAGGATGTTCCTTGGTCAGATTCCTGGCGAAGAGTGTTTTCAGGTCTTCTTTCCCCTTGGATAGTTTCAGGAGAAATTCCTTGAACTGGGCATCTTGAGCTTGGAGATCTATGTTGTCTTGTTGGAGAGCCATTGTTGAAATAAACAACGAGAACATGAGAGACCTGCTTTGAAACCTGCTTATGCAATGATATGTATTATATATGTATGCAATGTTTTCAAGGATCTCGCGGGGTAAACAAGAAAATGTCAAAAGTTGAATTTTGCAGCTTTGGTTGAAGAACTTTGTATCGTTGAGAGTCCTTCTACGAGAGTCAAGCTCACCATATCATGTGGGTCATAGCCCCTGACTCAAGTTGTTGAGTTTTGATCTTCTAACGACATTGGCTAGAGGAAAATAAATCCCTTTGCCCCTTGCTAGACGTCTGATTTATCATAACCTGCATCACAGGCCCTCGAGATCCTTGAAATGGTTAAGGAAATGTTAAGGCATGATGTTATGATGTGTATGCTATGATTTTAAGCAAAGGTGCAAAGTGATGTAAGCAATTAAACCCTGCAAGCAATCCAAGTTATTGGATAATAACTGTAAACAAAACCTGCAAGGAACTCATGTTGTCAGGTAATAAAACTCTGCAAGTAGTTCAAGTTGAAAGAACACAAGTCACGTAAACAACCTTAGGTTTCGGCTTGCATGGATTTTAAGGTCATACCCTCTTGAAGCTGGATTAGTTTAACCTGTCCTATAAATAGTAACCGAATTCTAAGGGATCTCAACATCACTGATCTTTCCCCCAAGCCTTGTTCAATCGATGATTGACTCATAATCAAACAAAACTCAGAAGTCAAACCTCAATGAGTGTAGCATCGAGTATCTGTCGACCTTGGGCATACACCAAAGTCGTCCATCTCGCTACGTCCTATTGGCCAAGTTGTGCAATTAAAGGTTCTAAGGTTAGTTGATGCTTTATGACACCACGCGACGGCCCCGTACATCTCCCTGATTGACTCAAGGGTTATAGGTACCAACCAAAGTTCCACATCAACGTAACTACTGCTTCAACCGTGTCGGTATACCCCAGCGCAACTCCCTCACAGTTTATTGCTACTTACCTAAAAGGTGTTTCCCGATCTGGGTGTAGGATCAAATAACCCAAACAGTTCCCATAAATATAAAGCAAGCAAGACAATTAAGAGAAAGAAATTAAATATGACCTAGATCCTAAGGTTTACCCCAATTTATATTTCATTCCCCAGAAGAGTCGCCAGTTCTATGATACGGTGGCAGAACCGACTGTTAATATTGGTTTGCATTTTTTGTTCGCAAAATGTCGTGGTAAGAAAGAGTCGCCACCGAATTTTATTTTATCCAACAAGGAAAAGGAAAAAGAATAGAAAAAAACTTTGAGATGTTTCTGAGTACGGGGGGTATATTATAGAAAGGGAAGGTGTTAGCACCCTTTCTATCCGTGGTTTTCCACGGGCTCTTAGGTACTTGCTCATTTTGAAATTGCTTTTGTGTGTTTATGTTTTCTTGTTTTGAAAAGTTTTGTTTTACTTCGTTTTAACACTTGTTTCTGTCCTCAAGAGTGTTACGAAGTTGTTTTTGAAAACTTTGTTTGGGAAAGTGTTGGTGTGAAAATTTTTTTGTTTGTTTGAGAAATTACTTAGGAACTAATTTACCTACTCGAAAAAGTCTATTCGTTTTCCTTTAGACAGCACTATCCTATTATTAAGGAATAGGTAGCACCATCGTTGGATTTTTAAAGGGACGTTCGAAGGGACGAAATGGTCTCTGAAGGCAACAAGTAAGGATACCTTAGCATTTCGAAGGGACTATCGTCATAAGATCAATTCGTAGGCAACTCGAGGGACAAGTAGGGACTATGATCTTTATGACGACTTTGAATCGCGGGTCATTGCTAAGGTATCCCTACGTTCGAGGGACACATCCATTATTTCCGAGGCAACCAAGTGAGGCAAACCCTAGGAGTGAGCATGTGCATGTGTTTGATTTCAGTTATTTAATCTTTTCATAATTAAGGTGATCTACTATTTTAATTTTATTTGTCTTTTGCATGCAAGTCTATTATCCATACATCTAGACAGTTCATAGTTGCAGAAATTAAAAGCGAAAAAGTATAAAGTCCTAGCTATTACAGGGCTTTTGCAGATACATAGTTATTTTGGACTGAAAATAAAAATGCGGAATTGAAAACCCTAATTACTATTACAAACTTGGAGTAGTTACAATAATAATAAAAAGGAAATTAAAAGTGCACGACGAATTAAATGCGAGAATAATTAGCAAAACCTAAAAAATCTAATTGAAAAATATTTAGGTTATTTTTTGAGAAAACTTAGATTATGTACAAAATTAAACCCTAATTCTAATTATTTTTAATTATGAAAAGAATTAAATTGCCCTAATTTTAATTAAACTAATTAATTAAAGAAATAGAATATTTTTATGAAAATAAATGATTTTTAATGTTTTTATGATTTTTTTGATTAAATAAAAAAATGATTTTTTGTGTTATTTTTGTAAAAGAAGTAATTAATAAATAATTAAAAAAGAAATAAAGAAAAGAGAAAAAGAACTTGGGCCTGTGATGAAAGCTGAATGGGAGGTGTGACGCCTGAATTTCATTGAGCCCAAATCCTTTGGCCAAATCAGGCGTTTGAATCCAATGCTGGCCACGTTTGAGGGTTCACCATGGTTTGCATGTGTGGAGTGTTAGATCTGGATATGATGAGATCTTGTGGTATGGTGATAGAAGTGCATGAGGAGCGCGCAGGGACCTGGAGCATTGGATCTGAAGACACAAATTAGTGAAAATTAACTTTGCAACAGGGCTGGATCGAACCCACCCCCTTTTGGACTAAAGCCTCACCATTCCCTGCCTTGCCAACTGAACCAAGTGTGTTAATTGTTAACAAAATAATACAAAATAAATATAAGGCAAATAAAGATCTATGGCCACATGTCAAAAACGTGCGCGTTGTGGGTTCCCAATGGTTTGAATGGACGAATCAGTGAGCACCACGCCATCACCTTTTTCAGGGATCCATCCTTTTAAATGGGGGAACTTTTACCTACAGCATTTTTCCGTCACTATAGGTTGTAGTGACGAATTTTGTTCGTAACTAAAAACCTGCAAAATTCAAAAACGCAGCACAAGCAGAATAAATTCAAACCAAAGACATGAATTAATTGCAAATCATCTCCTGAGCATTATAGTACCCCTAATTTTGTCCAATTTTGCCTTTATATAGAATTCCCAATTTGGGACCTCAAAACCCTAACAATGGCATCGTGCCAATTCTGCACTTAAACTTCAATCAAACCAATCAAAAACATTGCAAATATGATAGCAAGCATGGATATATGATCAAAACATGTTTATGATGGATAAATCATTGAAAACGAATCTTGAAAAAAGATGCAAACTATGGCACTGTGAGGCGTGATTTCTGAAAGTTTTAAGGCTTGAGGATGATTGGAATGGATTCAGAAGATGTCCAGGAACAGACTGCTGGCCTTGGAATTGCTTGAAACGACCTGTAGAATCGAAACCGACCTGCACTTTTTTGACAAAAAATTGAGACTTGTCCTCCTTCTTTCACGACCCCAATCCTCTTTTTTTTTGCCTTGAGAATGTTATGTCCTTATATTGGAATGAATTAGGTCAATAAAAACTAATTATATCTTTGAAAGTTATAGAGATTTGATTTCATTCTTTGTCTTGTAAGATTTGTTTTCAAAATAGACCAAATTAAGATCTTTTCCAATCAATTGGCTCTTGCACAATTTTTTTGATTTGCTAGCTGTCCATGGACTCATAATATGCTCATAAAATCAAATCTTTGATTTTATTTGATTATTCTACTATTTAAATTGATTTATTTTGATTTAAATGGATAAAAAACCAAAATAAATAATAAAAATAATAAAATAATAGGTGGATAAGCTCAGGGGTCGTGGGCCATCTTAGGAACAAGTTTCAACCAAGAAAACATGGGCCCATTTGGAAAAAAAAGTCATTTTGATCAATGTTGACTTCATGCACATTTCCAAAAATTGGTCAACTTTGACAATACATATCTCCCTCAATTTTAACCATAAGAGGGTGTTCTTGGACTTTTTAGAAAGCTTAGGATGTCCCCTAAACAACCCTTTTGGTTTCGTCTCAGTTAGGTCTTCCATGTTCATGTAAGAAGCTTTGACCCAAAAAGTGTTTTTGTTGACTTTTCAAAAGGACCTATAATGTAGAAATTCATATCTTTTGATGAGTGCATATGTTGAACTTGTGGGATGAAGATGAGTTTTAGGGAATTTCATCCTCTTCAAAATGATCCTAGGATGGAAAATTTCTGATAAAGTATGAAGAAGTTATGTCTGGTCAAAGTTTGGTTGACTTTTCCTAAGAAACCCTAATTTAGCAACCTTTGGGTTTTGATGAATTTGGGCCATTCTTTGGGGAATCATGATCAACCCTTGATAAAATGATGGATATCACTTCAAAATGTTTATGTTGAGCAAAAATCTTGAGGTTTGACTGTATGTGAGCCACAATTGACTTTTGACCTAGTAAATTGATTTTCAGGCATCTGGGTAATTGACTGAGCAAACTTCTTGTGCAAGGCATGAGACTTGACATGGATGATCTTGAGAACATATTGGGACCATGGAAGGCATTTGGGACCTTTGGAGTTCCCACATCCTGATGAAAATGGAAACCCTAGTTTGAGGTACATTCCCTTAGGAGAGAGTTTGTCTGGTCAACTCTTGGGCATCCTTGAGCAAGTTGAGGACCTCAATGGGCATGTGTTGAGTAAAATGAGAGGGCAAATTTTGGGGTACAACAGGCATATTCAACTGAATAGCTCTCGTTTGGATCCACATAAGATAAGGATCCAAAGAAACAGCCCCCTAGGGCCCAGGTCTTTCCTACTCTTCCTATGAATATGATGTCAGGCCTTCGCAATCTGCTCCCTAGCTTTCTTATGTTCTTCTCCCTCCTTCAGAAAGAAACTGCTCAAATGAATATTATTTGGTTTATCCCTCATCGGATAACCAAGTTGTCATCGTGCAAGAACAGGGTTGTAGTTAATTCCTTCCTTTGTACCAAGAAGAGGTACATTGGGGAAACTACCACAACTATCGACAATCTCTACATCATGGTAAGCCCGATGATACCAATCAATATCCGAGTGAGTAAGTGCCATGATCTTAGGAGCCCAACGGGGTTCCTTCCTGACATCCCAGAAAGCATCAGACTGAGGCATATGAGAAATAAACCATCGGTACAACAGAGGCGTGCAACAGATAATCATCCCCCCATGATAAGAATTCTGAAGATGAATAGAGTAATAAGCATCACCCAACAATGTAGGAACTGGGTTTCCAATAATGAAGATCCTGATAACATTAACATCAACAAACTTGCCCATATTAGGAAATAAAAACAACCCGTAAACAAGTAGAGCAAAGATGACCTCAAAAGCGACTATACTCTTCATCCTGGAAATATAATAAGCTTTCTCCAATAAAAATTGAGCTGCTAATCCTCTAATACCTCCTATAGTAGTCATATGGTCTTCAACTTCAGACTTCCCCAGATGGATCAAAGCAGCAATCTCGTGTGGTTTTGGCTCTCCCTTCAAACCAGTAAAAGGAACACAATCAGTAATAGGTAAATCCAACAGATAAGAATACTCCTCTAGTGTAGGCATCAACTGATAGTTAGGGAAAGTAAAGAAATGATACATCAGATCATAGAACTGGACCAAAGTTGAGAGAATACCCTCCTTCATCCTAAGCTTCATGAGAGGAATGATGGATCCATACTTCTTCCAAAAATTTGCAGAACACTTAATCTCGGGAATTAAACTGATCAACTCATCTATCTTGGGATCTTTGAAAATGTATTTTCTGGTCTTTCTTTTTCCAGAATCCATGGTCAAAAGGTACCTGAGATATTCACAAATGGTCAACTTTCAAGTCCCTTGAAATAAAATTTCTTCAAAAGATGCTTATCCATGCATGGATGCATGATGCAACAATCACACACAAGATCACAAACATAGGGTTCATAGGTTCAACGTCACGACATGAGGTCGAAGGTACTGCCCATAAGGTATGGTCTAAAAGTTATCACCTGCCGAACAAGGTTCTAGAGGTTCCCAGAGTCTACATCCTTCCTTTGAATATTACCAACATCCCGATTAACTCAATAATTAGTAATATTCTCATGAAAAACTCGTCTGAGCATAGTATCACGTGACAACTATTTCTGGATTACTCTGTCATAGCTCCCGCACTACACCTAAAAGGCCAAGATGGGTTAGGTATTCTACGGTCTTCAGCTTCAGCAGGCTCCCAGGTCGAAAGCAGTTCATCTTCCCGATTACTCGGTAAATGATACTACAGTCAAAGGGGCCTCCATTGAGTGGGGGGTCTCATTCCTCCTTTTTTAAGATTACTCCCTCAAAGTTAACATGACTATACCGCCCGTCCTATCTTAAAGTTTGCCCAAGTCCGGGTATAGGACTTATAAGTAATCACTAAACACCCTGAAAATCAGGAAAATCCAGAAAAATATATATACAACATATAACACATAAACAAAAATAGCACATATACAAATATAAACAAAGATAGGCTCAACCCACTTAGGGCTGGACCAGAATGAGGTTAATCTTTCCCCAGTGAAGTCACCATTTTTTTTCTATAGCGGTAGAAATATTTAAGACTAAGCCATTAGATTGACTAGACTTATATAGATCAAAATAAAAATCGTCACTGCGCTTTATTGTTTCCAAAGGAATGGGAAAAGAGCGAGTAACCCAAAAATGGGGGGGGGGGGAGATTCAAGGTAAGGGGGGTTGGTTATGCAGAGGGAAGGTATTAGCACCCTAAACATCTACGGTACTCCACAGAAACCTCTTTGAAAAATCTGTATATTTTGGCTATAAAATGTTGTGTTTAAAATATATGGTGGAGGTGAGAAAAGAAACATATCTTTTTATGATTTTTGCACCCGCCGCGGTTGCGAACCTTTAGTGCCTACGTACCACCTTTCGTGCAATAGGGGATTATGGTACACGTAGTTCCTCTTTTAAAAAATTTAAAACACAAGTGTGTTGGTTAATTTTATGAGATAAAACATCATCGTCATTGTCCGTGTGGAAAACATACTTACTACCCATACTCATGAGGAAGGAGAATTTGCATCATCTCAAAGTGGAGGATATGGCTTGGATTTTAATATCAACAATGCCTCTCTCAACATCCAAGTGGAAAATATCTCTCTTCACTACATATTGTAGAAGTATAGTTATTTGTATCACTACAAGGATTGACAAGAGTCTAACTTTTGAGAAAAGTTTTTTAAGGTAAAAAGCCAAAGTGGCAAAATGGTTTGAAATGAGATTGTTTGAGTTTTAATCTTCTCACAAAAAAAATGACAAGGTATTATTAAGTTGATTAAAGTTTATTTATGAAAAGGTTTTTGAAAATACATGGACCTAGGTCCAAGTTTATTATGAAAGTGGTTCAAGTTTAAAAACAATAAGAGTTTTCAAAAGGAGAGAAAAGATTTTTGAAATTAAAGAAGATGGGAGGGGAAGAAGAGCCTATCCTAAAGCATAAGGTAAAAGCTAGGGATAAGAACCATCTAACCAACAAGAAGCCAATACTTGACATTATGAGTCAAGATAGAGTTCCCATTCTTTGGATTGAAACCAAGCAAGCAAAGATACTAGACCTCTTGAGAAGAACCAAACTTCAACTGTATTAAGTCTTCACAAAAATTGGGCAGAGTAACGGTTGTATACGGGTGAATTCCATATTACAAACAAAGTATGTAATCACAATAACCTGCATGCAAAACAAACAAACAACCCAATGTCTTGAGGAAAGCCCCAAGAACTCCAGACAAAATATCAATTAAGGTCACAAGGTCTCCAACATAGGCCAAGGTTTCTAATCCTAAGTCCAAGAAGTCCAATACTCCATAATGCCAAGGATAGTAACCAAATAGTCCAAGTATCATTAAAGATTTGTATGGTTCATGTTGATTATTAGGTATCTTAAAAAATAAAAGAAAAGCTCAAGTGAGCGAAATAAAAATGACAAGAATATAAAGGGGCTCAAGTGAGAAAAGATGAAAAATAGGATGAAATGTAATGCTTAAAGTAAATGGTACATAAAGCATAAAAGTAAAAGCATGAAATAAAGTCAATTGTTAATAATTAGTGGTTTGTTGGATGACCATCTTGAAACTTGCATTTGGAACTCATTAGAGGATTGGTAAGACCAAAGCCTCCATATAACAAGTTGCATTTTCTTTTTGTCAAGTATATCATCCACTTTGGAATCCTCAAAAGTACCATTTAATGATCAACGATGTTTAAGTGATCCCGTTGACCAAAAGTGATGTAGATCCATTAGAGGATTAGTAGAACCAAAGCCTCCACACAATGAATCTCAAGGTTATTGGATCAAAAAGATCAAATTAACATACTTGGGCTTGCAAACATAGGTTTGGGCCACGAATGATCATTTATTTGAATCAGGACAAAAGTTAGCACTATGTTAAGCAATCGTAAGTGGACTTATATAGAAGTCGCACCTATTTTGAGGTCGGTCAATAGCAATATATGCACCATTTATTTTGAGACATGATATAAAGATCATGCTCCAATAACACTTAGTGCAATAATAAAGGGATGAGATGAAGAGGGGTGGAAAAGAATATATAAACCACATTTGAATTAAAATTTAATCAAACTATTATTAAAATCATTCATCCATTTTTATACAGTTAGACTCAACACCATGGATCCAATGATGTTAACAAACTTCGTGATCAAAAATTCAATCCAAGATCATCCAGAAAATAATTACAAAATAATATTACATTTAATATATACATTAAAAAGGGTTTTAAAATGTTTTAAAATAGAAATAAAAGAGAAAAATATCAACTATGTTCAAATTAATCAAGAAATATGAAGTAAGACCATAGAAAAATAAGAAATAAACTCAAATATTTTTATAAAATTTTTGGTAATTTTTTAAAGTCAGAAACTATTTTTAAAATTAAAACAAATGAGTAAAATAAACCAAAAATGATAAAAAAAAATAACAGTCAGAAATAAAAAATAAATGAGGTCACCAAATTTTGTCACAATATCATTGGATCATTCCATTTTTTTCTTCAGAATTTAAAAATGTATAAAAGTATTTTTAAACATTTAAAACAATTCAAATAAATTGAAAATTTATAAAAAACATCAAAACAAAAAATAAAATTATGAAAAAATAAAAATCAAAAAGAGAAAAATCAAAAATATTTTTCAGATTTTTTTGGACTTAAAATTAATTTTCTATGATTTTTTGAAACTTAAAACATTTAAACATAAAAAATCAGAAATAAAAAATAAAGTCAGAAATATGTGGACCATTGGATGAGAGTCAAAACGCGTTAGTAATCAAATCCAAGGGATCTGGCGCGCTGTGCATATCATGGTTATTACTGAATAGAGCATAGGATTCAATATAAAATCATAAATTTAAAAAAAAACAAATGGCGTTGTTTCATTGGTTGGAAGATGACACGTTGGTCATCTTCAACCTCCCGCCAGTCTCAAAACCAAGTCACTCAAACTGTAAAATTAGAGCACGAGACCTGTGTCATTCGCTTCGTCTCATCAAGACGAAGACAACCACACCTTCGCGACAAATTTATATAAACTGTAGCTCAAGCAATTTGGAAGGAAAGTTTTGAAAAGGAATTTGAAATTTCATGGTCAAAACATGTTTCCAATTAAAAGCAAGTGTTGCGACTAGAACCATGGCAATGAGAGCTTCACAATAATATCAAAGTTTGGAAGAATTGATGGAGAAATCTACCTATTGAAGTCGAGTTGCAGAGCTCTGAAACTGGACTTATATGGATCAATATAGGTCACGATTCTTGAAGGTAGTTGTATGGTTAACTTCAGGGAAGATCAAGAAAGGTGAATTGATAGAGAAAATGGATTGAAAAAGGCTTGAACACTGATTTCGAAGTTGCAGAAAAGTGAGTTATATAATGAGTTTGGAAGGGTGAGTTTGGTTGTTCAAGCTTGAGGAAATGAATGAGGGATGACCCTCTATTTATAGGGAATCAAATGGAATGTTCAAGCATGTGAAATGATGAAGTTTGGAGGGAAATCGTGTGAAGTTGCAAACAAGAAAAGTGTGACTTCTATTTTGATCAAAACTCATCCAAAACACGCGTTTTGCTATGCTAATCACTTCTAGAAGTTCACTAAACATGTTTAGAAGCAAAAACACGCAGAAAAAATGTGTTTAGAAGCTAAATCAAGGGTTTCAAATTCTGACTTTTGAAGAAACTTCAGTTTCAAGTTACAAAGTTCAAATCAATGGCATTCTCAGCTCAAGGAGTCTTAGGGCATGATTCTTGAAGCTTTAGAAAGATGAGGTTACAAGCTTTGCAATGGGAAAATAATGGAATCAAATGGATGTTTGATCTGAAATTTGCAATGAGTCAAAGTTGGGAAAAAGAAGTTGACTTTTCAAACTTAGAAATATTTCAAGTTTTTCTTCAAAAGTGACCTATAATGTTTTGCATCCAAACATGGCCTTCCTATTGGAATTTGCTCTTGACCAAAAAAGATGGAATTAAATAGACCTCTTGAATGAAATTTTGAAACTTGACCCATTCAAAATCTCCAAAAATTGAGAGAGTTATGAATTGTTGAATTTGGAAAAAAAATCATGAAATGACCTATAATCTTTTGTATCCTTAGGGCATATTCCATCCATTTTCTCACTTTGCACATAAAAGAAGGAATAAAGTTCACATCCTCAAGATAATTATGGAAAACGAATGGGCTCAAGGTGATAAAAATTTACCAAGTTATGATCATTTTAAATCACACATGGGAAATTGGGGGTTCATCTGGAGGACTTGTAATCTTTCTTCATCATCAAGTTTCTTCCACATGAAAACTCCTTGAAACTTTTGAAGTGATTTGTTAATAATCCTTTGAAGAGAAGGATTTTTTTGGAATCACTTAAAAATACCAAAATATGAGCAAGATATACTTCTTTGAAGTTCAAAACCCTAGCTCCTAGATCAAGAAAATGCTTTGAGGAACTTTGAAAATTTTAAACAACCTTCTTGTACCAACACTTTTTCTTTGTAGATAGAAGTTGTTGAGGATGATAATTAGAACTCATAGAAACTAAAACCACTTCCATATCTTGAGAATTGAGAGAAATGTGCACTTGTGACCAATGGGAACAAGGCCTTGTCCAACCATGACAACTTCTTCAATCAACCCCTTGTACTTTTGAATCAATCTTGATAACTTTGAAATGTGGTGAACCAAAATAAACCTTGCCATGTCATTTCTTCCAAAACAACTTCAATTGTGAGGTTTGAATTTCTCAAGCTTTATTGACTAGGGCATGGAAATAAACTCATGAATCCATGGGTCAACTTGCTAAGCCACATTGCCTTTACCTACATTATTAACAAGTAAGACAAACTAACATTGCATTTCATTAATTAAAAGGAAAGTTAAAACAAAAACATGTATGATCATAAAAGAAAAACAAGTCAAGGTTCTTGGTGATTCCTCAAAGAGAAAAGCTAAAGGTAGGGAGGAGAACCAAAAGCCCTAATGTGATCTTGTTGTGATTGAATCAATATGGTATGATGAAGGGATCTTAGGGGTAAAAATTGGGGTACAAAAATGAGTATTTACTGATTTCGTTCGGTGTGAAGAATGCACCTAGTGTATTTATAGAGTACATGAACATGATTTTTCATCAGTATTTAGATAGGTTTGTTGTTATGTTTATTAATGATATTTTGATCTATTCGAAGAGTGTTGAAGATTATGCTGAGCATTTGAGGATTGTGTTATATGTGTTGGAAGAGAAGCAGTTGTATGCTAAGTTTTCTAAGTGTGAATTCTGGTTGAAGGAAGTAAGTTTCCTTAGTCATGTGATATTAAGTGGTGGTATTATTGTTGATCCATCGAATATTGAGGTTGTGTCTCAATGGGAAGCTTCGAAATTTGTTTCTAAGATCAGAAGTTTTCTTAGTTTAGTATGTTATTATCAGAAGTTTATTGAAGGCTTTTCCAAGTTAGCTTTGTCGTTGACGCAGTTGACTAGGAAGGGCCAATCTTTTATTTGGACTGCTCAATGTGAAGCTGGTTTTCAAGAGCTTAAGAGAAGGTTGACAACCACCCCTATTATTTTGCATAACCCGACAAAACTGTTTGTTGTATATTGTGATGCTTCATTGATGATTTTAGGAGGTGTGTTAATGCAGAATCAACAAGTTGTAGCTTATGCTTCAAGGGAACTTAAAGTGAATGAAAGGAATCATCTGACTCATGATTTGGAGTTAGTTTTTGTTGTGTTTGTATTGAAACTTTGGAGGCATTATTTGTTTAGATCAAGATTTTAAATGTTTAGTGATTACAAGAGTTTGAAATATTTGTTTAATCAGAAAGAGTTTAATATGATACAAAGAAGATGATTATTATTCTTAAAATATTATGATTTTAGTTTGAATTACCATCATGGTAAAGCAAATGTTGTGGCTGATGCGTTAAGTAGGAAGTCTTTGCATATGTCGATGTTGATGGTGCGAGAGTTGGAATTACTTGAACAATTCCGAGATATGAGTCTGGTTTGTGAAGATACTTCTTCTGGTGTTAAGCTTGGTATGTTAAAGCTTACTAGTGACATTATTGATGAGATTAGAGAAGGTCAAAAATCATATTTGAGTTTAGTGGATTGATTGATGTTGATCAATCAAGATCGAGGTGATAATTTCCGGATTGATGAGAAGAGTATCATGAGATGTCGTGACAGTTTGATGTTCTGAATATATTGGATTTGAGAAAAAGGATTCTTGAGGAAGGATACCATAGTGGATGGAGTATTCATCCTAGAGATACTAAGATGTATCAAGATTTAAGGAAAGTGTTTTGGTGGCCAGGTATGAAGAAAGAGATTGTGGAATTTGTGTATTATTGTTTGACTTGTCAGAAGTCGAAGATTGAGAATCAGAAGCAGTCTGGTTTGTTTCAACCGTTATCCATTCCTGAATGGAAATAGGATAACATTTATATGGATTTTATTTCTGGTTTACCTAGAACTCCGAGTAATGGTGAAGTTGTTTGGGTTATTGTGGATAGGTTGACAAAATATATAGACTTTATTCCGATGAGAATGGATTATCTGATGAAGAGATTTGCAAAGTTGTACATTGAGAAGATTGTAAGTTTGCATGGTATTCCGTCGACTATTGTGTCAGATAGAGATATGAGGTTTACTTTGAGATTTTGGGCACTCAAGAGACAGTTAACAAAACTCAACATACCATTGTCTCAAGCATTGCAACACGTGTTGAAGGAAGAGCTGATTACATTGAAGGATCCTCCTCAGTATCCCAATACTTCTTCTCCCAGTTATAATACCAATGCAAGGTGTGCATATCACTCCAACAGTCCCGGACATGACACTAACAACTGTTGGGCTCTGAAGAATAAGATCCAAGACATTATTAACGCTAAGGAGATTGAATTTGATCCTCCCGAGACTTCTAATGTGATCACTGCACCTATGCCTAATTACGACAAGGGCATTAATGCTATTAATGATGTTTCTTATGTTTCTGCCGTAAATGACTTGTCTACTCCTCTGATGATTGTTAAGAAGAAGCTGCTGCAAGCCAGTTTATTTTTGGGTTGCATTGAAAGGTGCTATTACTGTGCGTCCCAATCTAATGGTTGTGCATTACTGAAAGAAGGTGTTCAGCGTTTGATGGATGACCGTGTAATCCGATTTGAGAATATCCCTTCTGTGGAGATTATGTATTAAGACCTGAAGCTTGAAGACGTGTTTTCAATATTCGGTACTCCTGTAAGGATCACTTCTAAGGGTCTTGTGAAGATTACTACCGAACCTAGGGTTACTCCTCTGATCATTACCGTGCCTGGGCCAATTCCATATTCCTCTGACAAGGATATCCCTTGGAGTTATGGAGCTGATGTCTACTACCATGTTGTCAAGCAAGAACCATTGACTGCCGAAGATAAAAATACCAAAATTAATGATCCCAATGTTGGAAATATTGTTGGGACTAGTAAAGTTACCATAAGTAGAAGGGTTTTCTCTCCAGAGATCTCTCTATAAATCGTTACTACACCAGTTCGTATCACTACCACTGAATTAACTATTGAAACTCGAGGCAAATAACATATGAGTGAGCCTGCCCAGACTGAGGCACCGAAAGAGGTTAGTGTTGAAGATACCTCCAAGCAAGAGATGGAAGAAGTATTGAAAATTATTCGAAAGAGTGATGTGATCGGCGGAAATAGAACTGACTGTTTTTTAAGCTGGTTCGCGAAATCTCACGGTAAGCAAGAGTCGCCACCGTCTTTTATGTTCTCCAACCTGGAAAGGACAAAATCACAGCAAAATTCCTTTTTCGAGATGTCTCTCGGTTGGGGAGGTAGATTTATAGAAAGGGAAGGTGTTAGCACCCTTTCTATCCGTGGTTCTCCACGGGCTCTTAGGTACTTTCTTACTCTATGTTTTCAAAAATTGTTTGCTTTTCAAGTGTGTGTGGGTTTTGAAAAAGTTTCGTTTGAAAAATTTCTAGGTAACTCTTGTATCTGTCCTCAAGAGTGTATGAAAAATTTGTTTGAAAACTTTTTGAAAGTGTAAGTGTGAAAAGATGTTTTTATTTTTTGAGAGAGCAAGTACCCAGGAGAAATCTACCTACTCTAAGGAATTAGGCTGTGTAAGAGTCCTTTAGACAGTACTATCCCACTATTGAGAAGTAGGTAGCACCGTCGTTGGAGTTGTTTGGGTCAATTCGATTATTAGGGACGTGTGTGGTCACCAAAGCAATAGTAGGACGCCTTAGCGGTAACCCTAATGTCCTAGATCCTTTTTATCCGAGGCAACCGTTTCGAGGCAACTGGATCTTTAGACAGGAGGGCGACCTCTAAAACACCCTATACTTGACGGCCACGTCGAGGCAACCAGTGAGGCGTACCCTAGGGGTGGAATGTGCATTGTGTTGTTTTTCATGTTAAATTGTCTTGTACATGTTATTTGTGAGCTACGGATTGGTTTTATTTGTCATACAAGTCTTTCATGCATTTTAACAGTTAAGAGTGCGGAAAATAAAGTACGGAAAAGGTAAATCTAGCTATTACAAGGCGCGGGTATATACATCGCCAAAAACATAACCCGTTTGGAAAATAAAAATGCGAGAAATTAAAAGAAAGCGATAAGGTTCTAATTAACTATTACATTTCTGAGCAGATACAAAATAATGAATTAAAAAAATGAATACGCGTGCGAAAAGAAATTGAATCGGGATGTCCTAGGGTTTTGACCCTTTTTTGCAATTAATGAAATTAAGCCTAATTATTAATTAACTTATTAAAAGAAAAAAAAATGCTTTTGTGTTTTTTATGTTTTTAATGAAATAAAATAAATAAAAAATTAAAAGTGTCAAAAAATCCTAAGTCTAATTCATTTTTATTTATTGTAAAAGAAAATTAAAATTAAACCTAATTAAACTAGATTAATTTAAATTAGTGTTTATTTACAAAATAATTACCTAAGTGAAATTAATAAAAATAAAATATTTACATTTTTTAGTTTTCTGAATTTTTATTGTGAAAATATTAATTAATTAGTTTTAGTGATAATAATAATAATTAGAAGAAAAAAAGTTAATAAATAAAAATGGAAAATATAAAATAAAAGAAAAAAGGATGAACCAAATGGGGGTTCTGGGCCCAGAATGGAGGTTTGCTAGCAGATTCCATGCCCATTAACCCCAAGCCTGCGTTGACCTTCTGAATTCTCTGTAGCACGTGTTGACTGGATACATGGTGGTCGTCCACTCTAAGCCATTGGATCGCTGCTTGTAAACACCTGGCGCCTGGATGATTGAGACCTATGGTGGAATGCCTTGTATAGCGCTGCATGAGATCATGTGAAGAAAATAACAAATAAATATTTTGGGGGACCTGGGATTCGAACCCAGGTCCCAACGTTCCATGCCTGCACGCCTTAGCCACTGAGCCAATTGATTCAATTGTAATAGTAATAATAAATGGTCAATATATTAGTAAATCAACGCATATGCCAAAAAAAAAAGTGCGCGATCATTTGAAATGGCCAATCACGCTGTGACGCATCATCATCTTCTTCAACAAAATGCTGGTTATTTACCTGCGGATTTTCATCCGCAGGTAGTTTCGTAGGCTATGCTTAGAATCGTCCCTAGGCCTCAAAAAAACATTCCAAGACCATGGTTGGTCTCGTCCATGTCTCCTGAGTTCATCCCTGCTCCTTATTTGTTCTGATTTCACTTGAAAATAAAATCCCTAAAAACCATACAAACAAACCCTAGGCACGGGAATTGTCATATAAGGCCCAAAAATGAAATTGAATGATGCCATTAGGTTAGAAATCAATCAAGGAGTATGAATATGCTAATATTTTTGAGAAATCATGCAAGAATAGAGAAACACGATTCCATATTCAGAGGTGACTTTGTGAGTACTTACAGTGCTTGATAGGTGGTCTTAGGATGCGTTTGTGGTCGCTTTGGCTTCAGGGGATGGCAAGGAAGGATGTCACGTTCTCCTTTTGGTCTGAAAGTGCTTGCAATACTATTTTCGATCTCACACTTTTTGACAATTTTTCCACTTTTGCTCTGGCCGTTTGTGCACTCTCTCGGTTGTGAATTAGGTTTGTCACGCTTGCTTATGTAGGTATGAATGAAATTAGGCCAGCAGCTAAGCTTGTATCTTGGTCTAATTAAGTTTGGGATTCTTGTTGACCACCATTAAAGGACCTTTCCATATTTGGTACAAATTCAAGATTTTATGCACAAAAAGGGTTGGCACGAATTTGGTAGCTGGCATGTGGTATATGAAAGTTGTCCAAATAAAAAAGATGCCCTTCCATTAATTTTTATATTTTATTTGAATTATTATGGATTTAAAATGAATTAAATCAATAAAAATTAAATAAAATGGAAAAATAAATGTTTGGTCTTGAAATTAATCATGGGACACGTGGGTGGCATGACAAGGCTGAATCAAGTGGAAGAAAGTGGACCCTTTTGTCAAAAATTGAAGTTTTAAGGATAGTTGACTTTTGCCATTTCACAAAAATTTCCCAACTTCTCCAATGCATATCTTGCTCAATTTTGATCATATGAACATGTTCTTGGACATTTTGGAAAGGTATTGAAGTCCTCTAACCAATGCCTTTGGTCCCATGTCATTTGGATTTACCAATCTCAAGTTATGGTCTTTGACTTAAAGTGCATTTTTGTTGACTTTTGAAAATGACCTATAATGTTGAAATTGATAAATTTTTTGTGAGAGCATTTCTTGGACTTGGAATGTGAAGATGAGTTGTAGGAAATGTCATCCCATTCAAAATGAGCATTGGATGGGATTTTTCTGATGAACCATGAAAAAGTTATGCCTTGGTCAAGTTACAATTGACTTTTCAACTGTCCCAAAATGGAAACTTTTGCATCTTGATGATTCTTGAGCCATTCTTGTGGAATCATGATCAAGACTTGATAAAATGATGATTGTGTGCTCAAAATAAGATGTTGACCAAAAAATTCTGACTTTTGACTGCCAAATGACCATTTTACCCCTACAGTTGATTGTGAGGCAATTAGGGCTTTTGACTATGCAACTTGATGCTGTTTGTCTTGAAACTTGACATGTAGATGCTTGACAATGTATATAGGCATATGGGACTTGATTGAGCCATTGAAAACCTCAACTTCCTTGAGAGAAGCAAAACCCTAATTTTGACTGGCTTAGGAGGATGTTTGACTGTGCAACCCTTGAATAGCCTTGAACCAACTGAAGATGATTCTTGGGCAAACTTTGAAGAATATGGGAGGGAAAATTTTGGGGTACAACAATTGCCCCTGTTCAATCTTCTTAGACCTGAGGATGTAGATTGGCTTGCGTGCCTTTCGTGATCCGAAGGTGGAAGATGATTGAACACTAGAGTGCCCAGAAATTTGCACTCGCATAGTAGAGTATCAGCAGCGTGATGGCGGGAATGGGCTTATAGATGCCATTTGGAGAGATGATGGATAGGAGGATGGGCTTATAGATGCCATCTGGAGATGTGACAGAACTTTGTCGGGAATTGGCTTATAGATGCCATTTGGAGACTGTTGGTAGGTGGATGGGCTTATAGATGCCATCTGGAGATGTCGATCGCGTAAGAGATTCCTTAGCGAGAACTTGTATATTTGAGAAAGAAAGATAATTTCCTGGCCTGTTACAGGGGTTGATCTTCAAACTCTTCATGCAGATATGCCCTGGCTAGATACAGGAATCGAATTTGGAATTGGTCGTCTACAGATATGCCCTGGCTGGATACAGGTATCGAATCTCTAAACTCTTCATGCAGATATGCCCTGGCTGGATACAGGTATCGAATCTACAATCAATCACTCACAGATATGCCCTGGCTAGATACAGGAATCAAATCTGGAATTAGTCGTCTACAGATATGCCCTGGCTGGGTACAGGTATCGAATCTGGAATTAGTCGTCTACAGATATGCCCTGGCTGGATACAGGTATCGAATCTCTAAAATCTTCATGCAGACATGCCCTGGCTGGATACAGGTATCGAATCTACAATCAAATCACTCACAGATATGCCCTGGCTAGATACAGGAATCGAATCTGGAATTGGTCGTCTACAGATATGCCCTGGCTGGATACAAGTATCGAATCTCTAAACTCTTCATGCAGATATGCCCTGGCTGGATACAGGTATCGAATCTACAATCAAATCACTCACAGATATGCCCTGGCTAGATACAGGAATCGAATATGGAATTAGTCGTCTACAGATATGCCCTGGCTGGATACAAGTATCGAATCTGGAATTAGTCGTCTACAGATATACCCTGGCTGGATACATGTATCAAATCTCTAAACTCTTCATGCAGATATGCCCTGGCTGGATACAAGTATCGAATCTACAATCAATCACTCACAGATATGCCCTGGCTAGATACAGGAATCGAATCTGGAATTAGTCGTCTACAGATATGCCCTGGCTGGATACAGGTATCGAATCTCTAAACTCTTCATGCAGATATGCCCTGGCTGGATACAGGTATCGAATCTACAATCAATCACTCACAGATATGCCCTGGATAGATACAGGAATCGAATCTGGAATTGGTCGTCTACATATATGCCCTGGCTGGATACAGGTATTGAATCTCTAAACTCTTCATGCAGATATGCCCTGGCTGGATACAGGTATCGAATCTACAATCAAATCACTCACAGATATGCCCTGGCTAGATACAGGAATCGAATCTGGAATTGGGAAAGTTGACGGTAATTATCTTTTGATTGACCTTTTCCTGAAAAGGCAAAACGTTAGTCGTATGCAATGTCATGATGTATGAAATGAACGATGTCATGATGCTCAAAAATAAATGAGATAGTGTGTTATGATGCGTATATGCATGTGTCATGGTGTATGATAATGTGATGAATGTATTTTTGTCTAGGAAAATAAATCCTTGACGATTGCCGGGAGTCTGTGGAATCCTGGGCTGATGTTGAAGAGTAGCGTTCTTCGTTTCCGCTGGGGATGATGATTGCAAGAATAAACCGGTAGGAGAAGATGACTCCGTTGGGGGATAAACTTGGCGAACAGATAACTCTGCGGGGAATTACTCTGTGGGAAGAAATACTTCGCTGAGGTTTTGATGATAACTCTGTTGGGGGATTCTGTTGATAAGTTTTGTTGGGGAATTTGATGAACTCCGCTGGGCGATAGGAAGAAATTCGCCGAGGACGATCTTTCCGTGGTAATTAGCTGCAGATAACCCAGTTATAAGCTCTGGTGGGGAATAACCTTTGAATAAAGCCGGGGAGATGCGTTCGTACTCTACAGGGGATAAGCTTCCAGAATCTACTGGGGAGGATAATTCAACCCTCCTGGGGAAACTTTTTGGACTGTACTGGGGAGTGGCTCCACTAGGGTGTCTAGTATTCCGCCGGGGAACAATCTTATATTAATACTGCCGGGGATGCTTGTTAAGGAATATCTGCATACTCCGTTGGGGAATGTTGAGATTTTCTGGGGATACCCAACTTCCTTAAGGCTGACAGTAGACTAACTCTGCTTGGGGAGAGTGCCGCTGACTTGCTGGAGATATTGTGCCTTTCCAGGGCAGATGGGAGACCAACTCTGTTTGGGAGGGTATTGCTGAACTTTGTCTTACTCTACAGGGAGTGAAGGTATCTTGGTTACATTCTTCAGCCGAACTTACCTTGGTGCCTTGGTGGACAGAGCAACTAGATCGCTTAGACAACTCATTATAGCCCCTGTTTCTGATGTCACCTATAATTAATCCTTTGTTTCGCATGCAAATATTTATGAGTTAGAAATTAATGTCAAATGCATATATCAAAAATGAACATTGGACGTTCTTCGCAAGACAAAACAGAAAAGGAAAAGCAATTGGCAATTGGTCTGGAAAAGTGAATTTGTATTGATTTTTGAATTTGCCTGTAAATAGGCATTTTGTGTACAAGAGGCTGACGTCCTAGTAAGAGAACGCCGCCGAACAACATAGAGTTTATACAATTTTGAAAGGGAAAACAAAACAGCTATGTGAAAAATCCACTGGGTTTCAACTCTGCTATCGCCTTTATGTCTTCAAGCATCTCATCACTTTGCTGCTTAGTTGAGATGAAGCTGACTGATCGGTGCCGTCTGAGCCTGACAGTTGATGCCGAATTCTGGATGCAAGGTGATCCAATGAGACATTGTATTACGCTTTATCCCTAACTTTTGCCTGGACCGCCCTTTCGGGTTTTTGGTCCACCGGGATACCCATTTTTGCCCAAGCCGCCTTTTCAGGTTTTCGACTTACCGGGTGTACAGATTTTTTCATTTCATCCCTTATTTTTGCCCGAACCCTTTTAGTTCGCCGGGAAGCCCTTATTTTTTCCTAGGTGTGTCAACCTAGAGGGTCTTTAATTCATGCGTAGTATCTTTTTACTATGTCTGCATTGGTGGGGTGAGGAAGGTCGTCACCATCCATGGTGGTTAGAATCATAGCTCCTCTTGAGAAGATACGTTTAACCACAAATGGCCCTTCGTACGTAGGGGTCCATTTTCCCCTGGGATCACTTTGAGGAAGAATGATACGCTTGATTACCAGGTCTCCGACTTGATACTCTTGTCGTCTGACCTTCTTGTTAAATGCCCTGATCATCCGTTTTTGGTACGTCTGACCATGACAAATAGCAATGAGTCTCTTTTCGTCAATTAAGTTTAATTGATCAAGCCGAGTCTGGATCCAGTCATCTTCGTTCAAACCTGCATCCTTCATTATCCGGAGAGAGAGTATCTGGACTTCAATAGGAAAGACTGCCTCCATGCCATAGACCAAGGAAAAGGGTGTTGCCCCTGTTGATGTCTTTGCTGAGGTACGATACCCATGAAGAGAAAAAGGTAACATCTCGTGCCAATCTTTATAGGTCACTGTCATCTTCTACACAATCTTCTTAATATTCTTATTTTCCGCTTCGACAACCCCATTCATCTTCGGCCGATAAGGAGAAGAGTTGTGGTGCTGTATCTTGAATTGCTCGCAGAGCTCAGTGATCATCTTGTTGTTAATATTGGTACCATTATCCGTAATGATCCTCTCGGGTACACCGTATCGACAAATCAGGTTATGCCGAATGAACCGTGCCACGACGTTCTTGGTTACTGTAGCGTAGGAAGCTGCTTCAACCCACTTTGTGAAGTAATCAATGGCTACCAGGATGAAGCGATGCCCGTTAGATGCCGTAGGTCTGATCTCGCCGATCATATCAATGCCCCACATTGCAAAAGGCCAAGGTGCTGTCAAGACGTTCAGAGGAACCTGAGGAACATGCACCTTATCAGCATAGATCTGGCATTTGTGACATGTCCAAGAATGTTGGTAACAGTCGGCTTCCATTGTGGACCAGAAATATCCTGCCCGAAGGATTTTCTTTGCCATAGTATGTCCACTGGAATGAGTTCCGAAGGTACCTTCGTGTAGCTCTGCCATGATCCTTTCTGCTTCAGTCTTATCCACACAATGCAGTAAGGTTGAATCGTGGTTCCACTTGTATAGAATGTCATTGCTGAGGAAGAACTTTGTTGCGAATCTTCTCAGGAACTTCTTGTCGTTAACAGATGCACCCTCAGGGTATTCTTGAGCTTCAAGGTACCTCTTCACTTCATGATGCCAAGGCTTTTCAGTTACCTCTTCAGCCTCAAGATCACAGCAATGTGCAGGTTCATCCAATTTCCAGATAATGATCCGGGGAGCCTCGTTGTCCCATTTGACTTTGAACATAAAAGACATCGTAGCCAGCGCGTCCGCCAACTGATTCTCCTCTCTTGGGAAGTGTTCAAAAGTTATCTCTTCAAAGTGGGGAATCAATGTCAACACATACTCTTTGTAAGGAATAAGATTTGGGTGTTTCGTATCCTACTCGCCTTTGATCTGATTGATCACGAGAGCGGAATCTCCGAAGACACTCAGAAACTTGATCCTTAAGTCAATTGCAGCTTGAAGACCCATGATACATGCTTCATACTCCGCCATGTTGTTGGTGCAGTTGAAACATAGCCGGGCAATGAGTGGAGTATGAGTGCCTTTTGGGGATATGATCACGGCACCAATACCGTTACCCAAAGCGTTTGAGGCTCCGTCAAAGTGCATAGACCATCGGGATCCTTCCTCAGGTCCTTCATCCGGTCTAGGTACTTCACAATCAGTCACTACCATGATGTTCTCGTCTGGAAATTCAAAGTTCATAGACTGGTAATCGTCCACTGCCTGGTGTGCCAAATGGTCTGCCAATACACTTCCCTTGATTGCTTTCTGAGTCGTGTACTGGATGTCATATTCTGTCAAGATCATCTGCCATCTTGCTATTCTTCCGGACAAGGCAGGCTTTTCGAAGATGTACTTGATTGGATCCATTTTTGAAATCAACAGAGTAGTGTGGGTCAACATATACTGTCTCAGTCGGCGAGCAGCCCATACCAAAGCGCATCAAGTTTTCTCGAGCATTGAGTATCGGGTCTCACAGTCGGTAAACTTTTTGCTAAGGTAATAAATAGCATGCTCTTTTCGGCCAGACTCGTCATGCTGCCCCAGCACACACCCCATTGAGTTTTCCAGTACTGTCAAGTATAAAATTAGAGGTCTTCCTTCAACTGGTGGCATAAGAATGGGTGGTTCTTGGAGATACTTCTTGATTCTTTTGAAAGCGGCCTGACATTCATCATTCCAACGTACTACTTGATCTTTCTTCAGCAGCTTGAAGATTGGTTCACAGGTAGCAGTTATATGTGAGATGAATCAGGCAATATAGTTCAGCCGTCCTAGAAAGCCTCTGACTTCTTTTTCTGTCTTGGGAGTTGGCATCTCTTGTATGGCTTTCACCTTGGCAGGGTCCACTTGAATACCTTTGTCGCTCACGACGAAACCTAGTAGTTTTCCAGATCTTAGCCCAAAGGTGCACTTGTTCGGGTTCAACCTCAGCTTGTACAACTTCAGACGGTCAAACAACTTCTGTAGATGGTCAAGGTGTTCCTCCTCAGTTTGGGACCTCGCGATCATATCATCGACATATACTTCGATCTCATGATGGATCATGTCATGAAATAAAGCAACCATGGCACGTTGGTAAGTTGCCCCAGCATTTTTCAAACCAAAATGCATGACAGCAAAAGGTGCCCCACTGAGTAACAAAAGTGGTCTTCTCCATGTCTTCGGGAGCCATCTTGATCTGATTATAACCGGAGAAGCCGTCCATGAAGGAGAATACCTTATGCTAAGCGGTGTTGTCAACCAGAACGTCAATGTGAGGCAGAGGGAAATCATCCTTAGGGCTGGCCCTGTTCAAATCCATGTAGTCAACACACATTCGGACCTTACCATCCTTCTTCGGCACTGGAACCAAGTTGGCAACCCACTGAGGGTAAGAAGTCACTGCTAGAAAACCGGCGTCAAATTGTTTCATAACCTCAGCTTTGATTTTCTCAGACATCTCTGGACGCATACGGCGGACCTTCTGTTTGACCGGAGGGCAGTCTTCCTTGGTAGGCAGGTGATGAACCACAATGTCAGTATCCAACCCGGGCATGTATTTGTAAGACCAAGCAAAGATTTCCACATAATCATGCAACATCTGAATCAACCGTTGTTTCACACTGAGCCCTAGATTGACACCAATCTTGACTTCCTTTCTGTCTGTCTCAGTACCCAGATTTACCGTTTCCACTGGCTCTTCATGTGGTTGAATGGCCCTCTCTTCCTGGAGTAATAGTCTTGCAAGCTCACCAGGCACTTCGCAATCATCTTCACCTTCGTCTTCGGCTAAGTTGATCGGATTTTCGAAGTCATAACTGGTAGTAGCAGGGTCGTTACCAGTGGGATCCAGAGTGGATTGGAACCTGTGTAAGTGAGTGTGTGTAAATATAGCTGTTTTGCAATATATAATAAATAAAGACAAGGAGCGTAAGATTTGAAATATAAAAAACGTCCAATGCTTTTATTCATGATATATGAAAGTGACAAATAATTAAGCCCTCACAAATCACGCCACGGTGCCCCGGGCAAGACACCGGGCCTTAAAGTTTCAAATTATTGTTCGTTACAAATTCAAAACAAAGGAGTTCATTACTGAGTGACAAAAGTAATAGGTATGAAATCTTTCGCTGTCCAGTTGCTTGGTCCACCATTGGTCGTTGGGTAGATCCAGCTGTCGAATTCAGATTCCTCGACGTCGTCTTCAATAGCATTTACCCCCGGGTTGGTGATGAACACAGGAGGTCTTCCAATCCTTGCCTTACGCACAGCCCTCTGAGCTTCTACAGTGAAACCCAAACCAAATTTGTCAGTCTTTGGAGTGAAATCAGGAAGTCGGCCCCAGTTTGCGCACTCACCCTTCTCAATCACAGCCCGAGCATCCTTTAAGGAAGCCATCTTCAAAGGAGAACCCTCTTCAGTCACAGTCTCTGCTGATGCCAATGTCTAAGGCACCTCTTCAAAGTGTTGAAAAGGAGTCTCAATGAATTCCCCATCCATCTCTACGTACCGGAATGAGTTGAGGTGGCTGACCATGTATTCCTCCTCCCCCTGCACTGTAACAATCTTCCCTCGGACCGGGTACTTAAGCTTCTGATGTAATGTGGAGGTTACAGCTCCAGCCTTGTGGATCCATGGACGACCCAGCAAACAAGAATAGGATGGTCGGATGTCCATCACATAGAAAGTTGAATCAAAAACTTGAGAACCAACCCTGATTGGAATGTCAACTTCCCCATGTACCATCCTTTTCGACCCGTCAAAGGCCCGGACAACTATGTTACTAGGCTTGAGCTCTAAACCCTCACAATCCAACCTGTCTAGGGCCTTCTTGGGTAATACATTCAACGAAGAACCAGTGTCTACCAACACATGGGCAAGAGTAGTGCCCCTGCATTCAATGGAGACATGCAGGGCGTCGTTATGGTTCTTTCCTTTGGCAGTCAGATCGGCGTCAGAGAAGCCCAACCCATTATCGGCAGTCAAGTTGGCCACACAATCGGTAAATTGATCAGCAAACGTTTCTTGTGGCACGTGGGCCATCTTCAAGAAGGAAATCAGGGCCTTGGCATGGGCCTCTGAACACAATAACAGTGGTAGCATAGAGATTTTAGAGGGGGGGTGCCCCAGCTGCTCAACTACATTGAAATCACTCTTCTTGATAATTTTAAGAATCTCTTCCATCTCTTGCTTGGAAGCTTCAACATTGGTTGTCTTTGGTGCCTCCGTCCGGGTAGGCATATCAGTAGCAATCCCTTTGCTCCGAGCGTCAGATGACTCAGAAGCAGGGGTAGAAACAGGAACTTGGTCAGGCAGGGAAGTGGGAACACTTGCAGGTGTGATGACAATAGGTCTCTGAATAGCTGGTGGCGCAATATCAGGCGAGAAGAGCCTGCCACTGCGAGTGACTTTAGCAGGCCTAGTAATGTTACTGACGCCGGTACTTGTATCAAACTCTTGCTTTACTCCAAGGACATAAACATCTGCCCCATAGTGCCACGGGACAACTTTGTCAGATTTATAGGGGATGGGCCCCGGAACAGTGATGATGATAGGAGCAACCTTCGGAGTAGACATGATTTTGACAGGCTTCTTTGAGGGAGCCTTAGGAGGGTTGTTGAAAATAGTGACAATAGAAACTTCTTCAGCAGGGACAGCAGGAACAGAAATCTTCTTGAACAAGATCTCTTTGCTATCCATCAGGTTTTGGACGCCTGACTTCAGCAAAGGACAACCAGCAGGTGAAACAACACATAGCAGGCAACTTTTGCTACATCCCGAAAATAAACCGGCTAGCAACAGGTTCCTTTTGACAGTCAACAACGGAGTAAAAATCTCATCCACAGAGGCTACATACGGGTCCTCCTCAACAACATTCACTCCATGCTGGGGCATGGGAGCAGTCACAACATTGGGCCTTTCGGGCGCTTCGAACTGTATTTCCTTAGCATCAATAAGGTCCTAAACCTTATTCCTCAGAGCCCAACAATCATCCGTAGAATGTCCCGGGCTATCAGAGTGATAAGCACAGCGGGCATTAGGGTTTTACTTTGGGGAGGTTGTGTTTACCACCTTCGGAGCTTCCTTGACAGTTACTAGGTTGGTTGACAGCAGTTGCAGCAATATCTGAGACAGGGTCATGCTGAGCCGAGTGTACTGCCTTTTAGGTCTCTCACCCCTTGGCTGATTGTACTGCTGAGGAGCAGCAGCAGGCTTTGAAATTACCACTGCGTTGACAGCTTGGCGGCGTTCTGGTTTGTTTTGTCTCCTTGGACCATACACAGCACTAGCTTCCTTCTTAAAGGGCTTCTTTTCAGTACTCGAGGAGACACCCTTCTGTATCTTCCCCGACTTGATACCAGCTTCTATCCTTTCACCAGTCAGAATGAGGTCTGTAAACCCTACAGAAGAATTACCAATCAGGTGGTTGAAGAATGGACCAGACAGGGTCCCCAAGAACATGTCCACGAGTTCACGGTTAGTCAACGGTGGCTGCACCCTACCAGCCAGGTCTCTCCACTTCTGCGCGTACTCCTTAAAACCTTCACCCGTCCCAAGCGACATACCCTGGAGTTGGGTACGCGTGGGAGCGAGGTCAGAATTGTACTGATACTGCTTATAAAATGCAGTAGCCAAGTCCTCCCAGTTTCGAATGCTGGCTCCATCCAGCTGATAGAACCATTCGAGTTGAGCCCCTGAAAGGCTATCCTGGAAGAAATGGATCCATAGGTTCTTGTCTGCAGTGTAAGGTTGAATCTTCCTTACATAAGAACGGAGATGCAGCTTAGGGCAGGAAGCCCCGTCGTACTTTGCAAAGGCAGGTGCCTTGAACTTGTGTGGGATCACCACCCCAGAAGATAAACCTAGATCTCCAAAATCCAACCCAGGCACGCGTTGGATCTCCATGGCATTTAACCGGTCCTCCAGCTGTTTGTACCTGTCCTCAGCAGGAGGGTACTGTTCATCATTGAAATCTGTCTCGTTGTCGGAGACCGTAGGACTAGGAACCTCTCTCCCTTGTGGGCTGTCCTTCCCTGCAGAGGAAGTAGCCTGATCAGCCTCATTCTGCAGTGTATTCCCAAACCTCCGTCCAGTGTTAAACAACACAATCCTCTTCTTCTTCTTCTTCTTCTCCTTCAAGAGCAGAGTCTTCAACTCCTGTTGACCCTGGGCTAAGCTCATGACCAGCTCCTGGAACTGGGCGTTCTGGGCCTGGAGGGCCTTGATAGCTTGTTCAGTAGTAGGTTCAGGATTCATGATGATTGAGTGCTGAAATAAACAGCGAAGAAGATTAAGCAACCTGTAGAAAAAAGAGTACCTGTTATGCACATGATGCATGATATGCTATTTATGCAATGCATTCAAGGGTTCGAAAGTTCAAATTCGTTGTAGACAAAAAGGAACACACGTTATATTAAGAAATAATATGTTCAGTACATCAGGGCCTCATGGGCAAAACATTACAAAACACTTAATCCTAAAAGACACTGCGCATCCTCTTTGGAGCGAAATAAGTGTTGAGAGTCTTTTCCTCGTGCAGTAGGCAGGTGAGCTCCAAGACCTTCTTCTCACTGGCATGTAGACTGGTTTCAAGAGAATTCTGTTCTTCCTTGAGTTGGATCCAGCTCTTTTGCATTTCTTCCCAAGATGTTGGCATGTCAGGATGTTGAATGGTGTATGGCACCTCTCCTTCCAAAACTGGCTCTTTGATCACGGGGAGAACATGAGGGTATGGCATTACCAGCTTCTGGGAGCGGGCTCGTACCCACTTGAGATAAGGCTCCAGGGGGATGGAGTTCTTGTGCCCCAATGTCTTACTATCTACCCTGTTGGGCATCCTCCAAGCTCTGATGAATCTCTGGCGAAGTCCTTGTGCATCGTTGTCGAAGTCAAAAACTATGTCAGGAATCAACATGTCATGAGGGCCATCCCTCCGAGCATATTCAAACTGTCTCAAAGCCAGACATGGGTTGTAAGTAATGCCCCCTCTAATAACAAGTAAAGGAACATTAGGAAACTCTCCGCAACGATCAATAATAGTGACATTTTCTCTGGACCGAGAACACCAATGTATATCAGCATGTGTAAGAGTCATTAACCGTTGCGACCATCTCAAACCCCGCTCGTTCTTCAAAACTGATTGTGGAAGGTGCGAAATGAACCACCTTGCCAGGAAAGGAGTGCAGCACATGAGAACACCTCTTTTTCTCATGGTTCGAGTGTAACATGAGTGGAGGATGTCCCCGAGCAACGTAGGTATAGGATTCCTGGACATGAAGATCTTGACAACATTGATATCTATAAGCTGATCTGGATTCGGGAACAACACCAACCCATAGACAAGGAGTGCCACAACTTCTTCAAAGGCTTATAGGTCAAGGGAATTCCAACATTCTTGGGCCTTCTCAAACAGGAACTTTACCAAGAATCCTTTGATACCACTTCTGGTTTCCCAATGCCCCTTGATGTCAGATGGTTGTAGGTGTAATGCTTTAGCAACCTCTTCAAGTTTTGGTTCCCTTTCCGTACTGTTGTAGGGTAGTTGACTGAGAATGGGAACCTTCAGAAGCTGAGAAAACTCTTCCAAAGTAGGTACCAACTGATAATCTGGGAAAGTAAAACAGTGGTGCAAGGGGTCAAAGAACTGGAAGAGAACTTTTATCATATCTTCTTCAATGTTGGTGTGGACCAAGCTGATGAGTCTACCATGCCTTTCACTGAAGGAAGAGTTCTCGGGAATCCTGGATGTAAGCTCCTTAAGCTAAGGAGGGACCCTTACAAGGTTGATCTGAATTATCTTTCTGCGGACAGTTTCCATGTCCTACAAAATAAGAACAAAGATGAAGATTCGAACCCCTGAAGTGGTTAGTAAATACATATGATGCTGTATGATGCTATGATGTTATGATAAGGACACACCACAAGTATTCACAAAAAGCAAACATGATAAGGCACACAAGTCACACCAGACAGCCCTTAGAGTTTAGGCCAGCATGAAGTTCAGGTACTACCCTCTTGAAGTTGGTGGGCTCAAAACCTGTCCTATCAAAGGTAACCGGGTTCTAAGGAGCTCAATATCATTAGGTTGTTTTCTGTGTTCATTGTTTTGATTTAGCCACTGAACTGGCGATCAAAATATTCCAAGAAAACAACCCTCAATGAGTGTAGTATCGAGTATCTACCAACTTCGGACTGCACCAAAGTCGGTCATCTCACTACCCCTAAAGAGGCCATGATGGTCAAGTAAGGTTCCTAAGGTCAGTTGATGCTTCACGACACCACGCGGCGGCCACGTACTCTCCTTGACTTGACTCAAGGGTTACCGGTACTCACCAAAGTGCCACATCAACGTAGCAAACTGCTTCAACCGTGTCGGTATACCCCGCACAGTTCCCTCACAATTATGTTGCTACTTTCTAAAAGGTATTCCCCCAGATCCGGGTTAGGATCTATGAAACTCCAAGGCAGGCCCACAATATTAAAGCAAACAAATCAAGCAATTGAAAACAAGAGTGGTCTAATCCTAAGGTACACCTCACTTTTATTTATCCCCAGCAGAGTCGCCAGTTCTGTGATCGGCGGAAATAGAACTGACTGTTTTTTAAGCTGGTTCGCGAAATGTCGCGGTAAGCAAGAGTCGCCACCATCTTTTATGTTCTCCAACCTGGAAAGGACAAAATCACAGCAAAATTCCTTTTTCGAGATGTCTCTCGGTTGGGGAGGTAGATTTATAGAAAGGGAAGGTGTTAGCACCCTTTCTATCTGTGGTTCTCCACGGGCTCTTAGGTACTTGCTCACTCTATGTTTTCAAAAATTGTTTGCTTTTCAAGTGTGTGTGGGTTTTGAAAAAGTTTTGTTTGAAAAATTTCTAGGTAACTCTTGTATCTGTCCTCAAGAGTGTATGAAAAATTTGTTTGAAAACTTTTTGAAAGTGTAAGTGTGAAAAGATGTTTTTATTTTTTGAGAGAGCAAGTACCCAGGAGAAATCTACCTACTCTAAGGAATTAGGTTGTGTAAGAGTCCTTTAGACAGTACTATCCCACTATTGAGAAGTAGGTAGCACCGTCGTTGGAGTTGTTCGGGTCAATTCGATTATTAGGGACGTGTGTGGTCACCAAAGCAATAGTAGGACGCCTTAGCGGTAACCCTAATGTCCTAGATCCTTTTTATCCGAGGCAACCGTTTCGAGGCAACTGGATCTTTAGACATAAGGGCGACCTCTAAAACACCCTATACTTGACGGCCACGTCGAGGCAACCAGTGAGGCGTACCCTAGGGGTGGAATGTGCATTGTGTTGTTTTTCATGTTAAATTATCTTGTACATGTTATTTGTGAGCTACATATTGGTTTTATTTGTCATACAAGTCTTTCATGCATTTTAACAGTTAAGAGTGCGGAAAAGGTAAATCTAGCTATTACAAGGCGCGGGTATATACATCGCCAAAAACATAACCCGTTTGGAAAATAAAAATGCGAGAAATTAAAAGAAAGCGATAAGGTTCTAATTAACTATTACATTTCTGAGCAGATACAAAATAATGAATTAAAAAAATGAATACGCGTGCGAAAAGAAATTGAATCGGGATGTCCTAGGGTTTTGACCCTTTTTTGCAATTAATGAAATTAAGCCTAATTATTAATTAACTTATTAAAAGAAAAAAATGCTTTTGTGTTTTTTATGTTTTTAATGAAATAAAATAAAAAAAGGAATTAAAAGTGTCAAAAAATCCTAAGTCTAATTCATTTTTATTTATTGTAAAAGAAAATTAAAATTAAACCTAATTAAACTAGATTAATTTAAATTAGTGTTTATTTACAAAATAATTACCTAAGTGAAATTAATAAAAATAAAATATTTACATTTTTTAGTTTTCTGAATTTTTATTGTGAAAATATTAATTAATTAGTTTTAGTGATAATAATAATAATTAGAAGAAAAAAACTTAATAAATAAAAATGGAAAATATAAAATAAAAGAAAAAAGGATGAACCAAAGGGGGGTTCTAGGCCCAGAATGGAGGTTTGCTAGCAGATTCCAAGCCCATTAACCCCAAGCCTACGTTGACCTTCTGAATTCTCTGTAGCACATGTTGACTGGATACATGGTGGTCGTCCACTCTAAGCTATTGGATCGCTGCTTGTAAACACCTGGCGCCTGGATGATTGAGACCTATGGTGGAATGCCTTGTATAGCGCTGCATGAGATCATGTGAAGAAAAGAACAAATAAATATTTTGGGGGACTTGGGATTCGAACCCAGGTCCCAACGTTCCATGCCTGCACGCCTTAGCCACTGAGCCAATTGATTCAATTGTAATAATAATAATAAATGGTCAATATATTAGTAAATCAACGCATATGCCAAAAAAATAAAATAAAAAGCGCGCGATCGTTTGAAATGGCCAATCACGATGTGACACATCATCATCTTCTTCAACAAAATGCTGGTTATTTACCTGCGGATTTTCATCCGCAGGTAGTTTCGTAGGCTATGCTTAGAATCGTCCCTAGGCCTCAAAAAAACATTCCAAGACCATGGTTGGTCTCGTCCATGTCTCCTGAGTTCATCCCTGCTCCTTATTTGTTCTGATTTCACCTGAAAATAAAATCCCTAAAAACCATACAAACAAACCCTAGGCACGGGAATTGTCATATAAGGCCCAAAAATGAAATTGAATGATGCCATTAGGTTAGAAATCAATCAAGGAGTATGAATATGCTAATATTTTTGAGAAATCATGCAAGAATAGAGAAACACGATTCCATATTCAGAGGTGACTTTGTGAGTACTTACAGTGCTTGATAGGTGGTCTTAGGATGCGTTTGTGGTCGCTGTGGCTTCAAGGGATGGCAAGGAAGGATGTCACGTTCTCCTTTTGGTCTGAAAGTGCTTGCAATACTGTTTTCAATCTCACACTTTTTGACAATTTTTCCACTTTTGCTCTGGCCGTTTGTGCACTCTCTCGGTTGTGAATTAGGTTTGTCACGCTTGCTTATGTAGGTATGAATGAAATTAGGTCAGCAACTGAGCTTGTATCTTGGTCTAATTAAGTTTGGGATTCTTGTTGACCACCATTAAAGGACCTTTCCATATTTGGTACAAATTCAAGATTTTATGCACAAAAAGGCTTGGCACGAATTTGGTAGCTGGCATGTGGTATATGAAAGTTGTCCAAATAAAAAAGATGCCCTTCCATTAATTTTTAGATTTTATTTGAATTATTATGGATTTAAAATGAATTAAATCAATAAAAATTAAATAAAATGGAAAAATAAATGTTTGGTCTTGAAATTAATCATGGGACACGTGGGTGGCATGATAAGGCTGAATCAAGTGGAAGAAAGTGGGCCCTTTTGTTAAAAATTGAAGTTTTAAGGATAGTTGACTTTTGCCATTTCACAAAAATTTCCCAACTTCTCCAATGCATATCTTGCTCAATTTTGATCATATGAACATGTTCTTGGACATTTTAGAAAGGTCTTGAAGTCCTCTAACCAATGCCTTTGGTCCCATGTCATTTGGATTTACCAATCTCAAGTTATGGTCTTTGACTTAAAGTGCATTTTTGTTGACTTTTGAAAATGACCTATAATGTTGAAATTGATAACTTTTTTGTGAGAGCATTTCTTGGACTTGGAATGTGAAGATGAGTTGTAGGAAATGTCATCCCCTTCAAAATGAGAATTGGATGGGATTTTTCTGATGAACCATGAAAAAGTTATGCCTTGGTCAAGTTACAGTTGACTTTTTAGCTGTCCCAAAATGGAAACTTTTGCATCTTGATGATTCTTGAGCCATTCTTGTGGAATCATGATCAAGACTTGATCAAATTATGATTGTGTGCTCAAAATAAGATGTTGACCAAAAATTCTGACTTTTGACTACCAAATGACCATTTTACCCCTACAGTTGATTGTGAGGCAATTAGGGCTTTTGACTGTGCAAGTTGATGCTGTGAGTCTTGAAACTTGACATGTAGATGCTTGACAATTTATATAGGCATATGGGACTTGATTGAGCCATTGAAAACCTCAACTTCCTTGAGAGAAGCAAAACCCTAATTTTGACTGGCTTAGGAGGATGTTTGACTGTGCAACCCTTGAATAGCCTTGAACCAACTGAAGATGATTCTTGGGCAAACTTTGAAGAATATGGGAGGGCAAATTTTGGGGTACAACAAGTGACTACAAGATCGTTGAATAGTTGGGGAAGACCCTCTCCAAAATATCGATGCTATCTCTGTAGTTGTGCTCTGAAGCCCATGCTCAGGCTCTGGTAAAATTCCTGAAATCTGCTCATGTACCATAGAAAATCTCTGTTGATCAATTTGTAAATTGTATTTCTAGCCTGACAGCTGATAATAGGCTAGGCTTTTCTGATGCTAACTTAACTCTCGCATGAAGGAACCATAATAAGGCCCTACATGTCTCTATTGAGTGTAGGGGCACTACCTTAACCCATGTATTGGTGGACACAAGTTCCTCATTGAATGTATTGACAAAAGATGCTTTAGACAAACTTGACTGTGAAAGGATTATGCTAAAACCCAATGAAATTAAGATAAGAGCTTTTGATGGTTCAAAGAGAATAGTGCATGGAGAGGTTGATCTTCCAATCAAAGTGGGTTCCCAGATCTTCAACTTTACTTTCTATGTGATGGACATTCGTCCAGCCTATTCCTGTTTTCTTGCACGCCCTTGGATTCACGGAGCAGGCGCTGTTACTTCTACTTTACACCAAAAGTTGAAGTATCCCGTAAAAGGAAAAATCGTTACAATTTGCAGCGAAGAAGAATACATGGTGAGCCATTTGAATTCCTTCAAGTATGTTGAAATGGATGGTGGATTTTTCGAGACTCCTTGTCAGGCCTTTGAAGTTATTCCTTAGACAACCCCTGCTGACAAAGCTACTCCTACCGTTCCTAAGGTTACTAGGATTCCACCAAGAATGGCTTCTTTGAATGATGCTAATGTAGAAGAAGATGGTGGCACTGTTTGAGGTCAGCTTCCCAACATCCCTTACAAGTCCGATAAATTTGGTTTGGGTTTCACCTCATAGGCTCAGAGGGATTTCTGTCGAGCTTGTGCTAATTATGGGAGACTACCAATCTACATCAACAACAATGGAGTTCACAAAAATCAAGTCAATGCTGTGGAAGACGCTGATAGCGACTGTGACATGGACAATTGGATTTTCCCTACTACCGACAATGGGCTCAACAATTGAAAGGCTGAACACTTTATACCAATATCCTTTAGTCAGAAGTAAATTCTATTTTATGTTTTCTTGCTTTCAAGTTTAAACCTTGTGCCTTACCCTGGGGCACAACGGTCCATTTATTAGGGTTGTCATTTTTCATCCGCATATTTTCATTTAATAAATCATTGGACGTTTGCATTTAAATTTTGTGCTCTTTGTCTTTCTTTTACTTTATTGCTTTCAAAATAGCTATATGTTCTTACACACACCCACAAAAAAAATTGCAGATCCATATCCATCCTGGATCCCATTGATAACAATTCAGCTATTGCCAATTATGACTTTGAAAATACGATCTACCAAGATGAGGACGAAGGTGAGGAAGATTGTGAAGTACCTGGAGAGCTTGCTAGACTGATAATGCAGGAAGAAAGAGCCATATAACCGCATGAAGAGCCAGTCGAGGTTGTGAACTTGGATACTGAAAATGATAAGAAATTAGTCAAGATAGGTGCCAACCTAGAAGACAGTGTTAAAAATAGATTAATACATATGTTGTATGACTATGTTGAGATCTTTGCTTGGTCGTACGAAGACATTCCATGGCTTGATACTGATGTTGTGGTTCACCATCTACCGATGAAGGAAGGTTGTCCTCCTATAAAGCAGAAGGTTCGTCGTATGCGTCCCGAGATGTCTGAAAAGATTAAAGCTGAGGTTATGAATCAGTTCAATGCGGGTTTCTTAGCTATTACGTCCTATCCTCAGTGGGTTGAAAATGTGGTACCAGTACCTAAGAAGGATGGCAAGGTGCGTATGTGTATAGACTACAGGGATTTGAACAAGGCAAGCCCCAAAGATGATTTTCCGCTACAGCATATTGATGTTCTGGTTGACAACATTGCTCAGCATAAAGTTTTTTCCTTCACGGATGGCTTCTCTGGTTATAATAAAATCAAGATGGAACTTGAAGACATTGAGAAGACTACCCTTTTCACACAATGGGGAACTTTCTGTTATAAAGTTATGCCTTTTGGTTTGAAGAACGCCGACGCAACATATTAGCATGCTGTGGTAGCTTTGTTCCATGACATTATCCATTATGAGATAGAGGTTTACATTGATGACACGATAGCCAGGTCTCATATTAAAGAAGAACATCTCGACCACCTGCACAAGTTGTTTGAGAGGTTGAAGAAATACAAGTTGAGGTGGAATCCAAAAAAGTGAACCTTTGGGGTAAGATCTGGTAAAATCATAGGTTTTGTCATCATTGGTAAAGGTATTGAAGTTGATCCTGCCAAGGTTAAAGCCATTCAAGAAATGCCATCTCCTCGTACTGAGAAGGAAGTCAGAGGTTTCCTAGGATGATTGAACTACATTGCCAGATTTATTTCCCATTTGACTGCTACTTGTGAACTAGTCTTTAAGTTGCTGAAGAAAGATCAAGTAGTGAAGTGGAAAGACGATTGTCAGATAACCTTTGACAAAATCAAGGAGTAACTCCAATTCTGATGGCACTGGTTAAAGGAAAACCTCTTATCATGTACCATAAAGTATTAGAGAACTCAATGGGGTGTGAATTGGGGAAACATGACGAGTTTGGTCAAAAAGAGCATGCAATATACTACCTTAGCAAAAAGTTTACCGACTGTGAAACAAGATACTCACTGCTCGAGAAAACTTGTTGCGCTTTGGCATGGGCTGCTCGCCGACTAAGACAGTATATGTTGACTCATACTACTTTGTTGATCTCTAAGATGGATCCAATAAAATACATATTTCGAGAAACCCGCTCTCTCCGGAAGAAAAACAAGAATATCAAGAAGATCTTGTAGAAGATGACAGTGACATACAAAGATTGGCATGAAATGTTACCATTTCCTCTTCATGGTTATCGCACTTCAGTACGTACATCAACTGGAGCAACCCCGTTCTCTCTAGTCTATGTATGGAGGCTATCTTACTTGTTGAAGTCTAGATTCCTTCCCCAAGGATTATAAAAGACGCATATTTAGATGAAGACGAATAGACTCAGACTCGACTGGACCAAATAAGTTTGACCGATGAAAAAAGGCTTGCGGCTATTTGTCATGGTCAGATGTATCAGAAACGCATGAACAATGCCTTTAACAGGAAAGTAAAACATCAGGTATACCAGGCTGGGTATTTGGTAATAAAGCGTATTATCCTACCACAAGGTGATCCCATGGGAAAGTAGACTCCCACATGCGAAGGGCCATTTGTGATCAAAAAGATATTTTCTGGTGGTACTATGATACTTACTATCATGGACGGTGAAGATTTTCCACACCCTGTGAACACGGACATAGTAAAAAAATACTATGCATAAAAGAGACCCGCTAGGTTGACAGGCCTAGGCAAAAGTAAGGGCATCCCGATGAACCAAAAGCGTTCGAGAAAAAAATAGGGATATATATAAATAAAACATGATACTTGGGGGAAAAGGAGTCAAATGATTTGTATTGAATGATCATATGATTAGATGGACATAAATAAAACCCTTGAGAAATGGACCAAAGTGCCCCGGGCCAGGCACATGGCTTAAAAGTAATTGTTAAATATTATAGACAAAATGTTCTTGAATTCAATAAAAAACAATAAACAAGTAGATTACTCCTCAATGAAGGAGATGGGCACAAAGTCCTTTGCATGCCAATTCTTCAGTTCTGTTGTAGTTGGATACACCCAATCCTAAAATGCATCTTCTTCATCAGAGTCACCTACAGCGTTGACCTCATAGATTCTGATACGAAGAGGTGGCTTTCCTGCACGGGCACACCTCACTTCCTTCTGAGCCTTGACGGTGAAACCCAAACCAAACTTGTCCGTTTTGAATGGTATATCGAGAAGTTTCCCCCAAGTATCACAACTTCATTCTTCAATTACAGTACAAGCATCTTTGACTGACACCATCTTCGGTATGACTTTAATAGATTTGGACTCATCAGAGGAACATTTGGTAGCAGCAACCATTGGTGGCATGACTTCAAAGGCTTGACACGGGGTCTCAATGAATTCTCCATCCATCTCTACGTACTTGAAAGAGTTGAGGTGGCTTACCATAAACTCTTCTTCACCACAGACGATGACAATTCTTTCCTTGACAGGATACTTAAGTTTTTGATGGAGAGTTGAGGTTACTGCCCCAGCTTTATGGATCCACGGGCGACCTAACAGACAAGAATAGGCAGGACGGATATCCATGATGTAGAATGTGAAGTTGAAGATTTGAGACCTACCTTGATTGGAAGATCTACTTTCCTATGAACTGTCCTTTTTGATCCATTGAAGGCCCTCACGATGATATCACTTGCCTTCAAGACTAAACCTTCATAGTCTAGATGGTCTAACGCCCCCTTGGGTAGCACGTTTAGAGAAGAACCAGTGTCCACTATAACATGTGCTAGGGTGGTCCCCTTGCACTCGACAGAAACATGTAGAGCTTTATTGTGGTTCTTCCCAAGAGGTGTTAGGTCAACATCTGAAAATCCCAAGCCATTATCAACCGTCAAGCTTGCCACGCAGTTCTCAAATTGGTCCATTGTGGTCTCATGGGGGACATGAGCCTTTTTCATAAATTTGATTAATGTCCGAGCATGGGCATCGGAACAGAGCAGCAGTGACAACATAGAAATATTAGAAGGGGTTTGCCCCAATTGTTCCACAATATTGAATTCACTCCTTTTTATTATCTTTAAGATCTCGTCCACCTCACGAGCAGAAGGTTCTCCATCAATAACGTCCTTTGCGGGTACTTCTTTCACGACAGGCTCAACAACCTTCTTTTTCCCTCTTGTATCGGTACTTGGCTTGGAAGCAATAATGTGGGAGAGTGCCTTTGTAACAACTGGTGGCGAGATATTGGGTGAAAAGATTCTCCCAGTTTAGGTTACCTTACTTGAGCCAGCTATGTTACCAACATCATCAGCTTTGTCTTCTTCGATCCAAGCGTCTTATTTTATGCCATGGTAAAACACCTCAGCACCATAGTTCCATGGCACTTCCATGTTTGAAGAGTAGGGAATTGGTCCGAGATTGGTAATTATTAAGGGAGCAACAATTGGTTCATTTGAAATCCTGATAGGACCTTTGGTGGAGATCCTAAGAGGCTTGTTTGAGATGGTGATAATGGAGAGATCTTCACATTTATTAGTCAAACTTTTGGCAAGCGGGGTATTCTCAAATAGAATTTCGTGGCTATCCATTAGGCGTTGAATGCCTTTCTTAAGCTCTTCGCATCCGTTGAGTTGTTTAGTACAGCAAACACAATCTTTTACACAGCCAGGGAAGATCCCAGCTTTCAACAGATTCTTCTTTATGATGTTCAAAGGAGTAGTCAAGTCTTCAACATAGTCAATGAAAATTGTATCTTCAACAACATTAACACCTTTGCCATGATTTGGCATAAGTGTGGTGATTACATTGGGATCTGAAGGAGGATCAAACTCAATAGTCTTGTTATGATCAAGTCCTGAATTTTATTCTTCAAGGCCCAAGATTGGTCAGTCTCGTGCCCGGGGCTACTTGAGTGGTAAGCACATTTAGCATTCGGATTATACTTTGGTGATGAGGTATTAGGGTTGGCAGGAGGATCGCGCAATGTCACCAAATTATCCTTGAGAAAGTGTTGTAAGGCTTGAGATAATGACATGCCTAACCTCGTAAATTGTCTTCTCGCAGTTTCAAATCGTTGGTGATTAGCAGATGGTTTTTGAGTAGGAGTTGGATTTGAGATTCGGACAACATTAACAGACGGATGATCATTCTTCTTGGTACGGGCCCTTTCCCCATACACAACATTGCTTTCCTTCTTTGCAGCAAAAGGTTTATTTACAGGATTTGAAGTGGAGGCAGATGCCATGGAAATCTTCCCACTTTTGATACCTTTTTCAAATATTTCACCGATTAAGATTAATTTGGTGAAACTAGAAGAAGAGAAGCCAACCAATAGATTAAAGAATGGACCAGATAAAGTTCCCATAAACATGTCAATGTGCTCCCTATCAGTCAAAGGTGGTTGAACCCTACTGGCCAGGTCTCTCCACTTTTGTGCATATTCTTTAAATCCTTCATTCTTTCCCATGGTCATATCTTGCAACTGGAACCTTGTTGGCGCTAAGTCAATGTTATACTGATACTGATGGTAGAAGGAGGTCGCTAAGTCCTCCCATGTATTGATACGGGAACCATCCAACTGGTAGAACCATTCTAACTGCGTTCGGGTCAAGCTCTCTTGGAAAAACTGAACCCAGAGTTTCTTATCAGCAGTGTGCGGCTGTATCTTGCGCACATAAGATTTTAGATGGAGTTTTGGAAAAGAAACTCCATCATACTTTGAAAAGACTAGTATTTTGAATTTGAGGGGAATGACAACCCCAGAGATTAAACCCAAATCATTAAAATCTAAACCGGAGACGGCTTGGATCTCGACGACCTTCAATATGTCTTCTAACTGCTTATACTTGACATCGGCAGGTGGATACTGCTCGTCAAAATAATCACCATCAGAGGCTTGATCATTAATACCGTCAGCCTGGGTACTATTAACCTCACCAATCTGGTTCTCGTCTTCCTCAAATGAGTCTTCTACTACCGGGATCTGACGAACTTGCTCTTTGAACCTTCTGCCCATGTTGACCAGGACTCTCTTCTTGGGTTTCTTCTTAACTGCCAACAATGCCATCATATCTTGTTTCCCCTTGGCTAGGGCCAGTAGACTCTCTTGGAATTGAGAGTTTTGTGCCTGAAGATCCTTCACACTTTTCTCTAGATCCATCTTGCTGAAATAAACAACAGAAAGATAAGGAAACCTGTTGTATGAAAACCTGTCATGTTATGATGCATGGAAGATGTGTATGCAAATGATTTCAAGGATTTATGAAATTTAAATTTGTATAGACAAAAGAATGAAAAAACGTCAATTTTCACTAATTAGTTCAAAAGATTACAACATGCCCCTTGGGCTTACAAAATAACTCTCTAAGATAAAAATACTAAACACATCATCTTTGGTGCAAGGTAGGCATTCACACTTTGCTCTTCTTGTAGCTGCTTTGTAAGCTCTAAGAACTTCTTTTCACTAGCATAAAAATGATCTTCGAGAGTATCTCTTTATTCCTTTAGCTGAATCCAACCCTTTTGCAAGTCTTTAAGAGAAGTAGGCATGTCTGGATGGAGGACAGTGTACGGGACATCTCCTTCAACCACAGGTTCGATGATAACTGGTAAGATGGAAGGATAAGGCATCACAAGTTTCTGAGCACGAGCTCGTACCCATTTAAGGTAAGGCTCAAGGGGAATGAAATTCTTATGTCCCAACGTCTTGCTATCCACTTTTCTCACCATCCTCCAAGCTCGTATAAACCTCTGCCAGTAACCTTGATCATCGCTCTCGTAGTCGAATACCACTCCTTGGATGAGCATCTCACGTGGACGATCCCTTCGGGCGTAACCAAACTCTCGTAAAGCTAAGCAGGGGTTGTAGGTGCTACCTCCTCTAATTCCAAGCAAAGGGACATTAGGGAATTCTCCACGATGGTCGATGATAGTGACGTTCTCCAAGGATCGAGAACACCAATGGGTATCTGAATGTCTGAGAGTCATCAACCTATGGGACCACCTCAAACCTTGATCGTTCTTCAACACAGATCGGGGAAGATGAGAAATAAACCATCTGGCCAAGAAAGGAGTTCAACACATGAGGGCTCCTATCTTCCTCATAGTGCAAGTGTGGAGAGAATGTAGGATATCTCCCAACAAAGTAGGCACCGGATTGCGAGACATGAAGATTTTGACAGCATTGACATCTATGAGTTGATCAGGGTTTGGGAATAAAACCATCCCATAGATGAGAAGGGCCAAGATTTCTTCAAAACCTTGTAAGCCTAAAGAGTTCTAACAGTCTTGAGCTTTCTCAAACAAGAACTTGGCTAAGAAACCTTTGACACCACTCCTTGTTTCCCAATTAGTTGTGATATCAGATTGTTGCAAGTGTAGTGTTCGGGAAATCTCTTCAGGTCTTGGATCTCTTTCCGTACCGTTGAAAGGTAGTTGATTAAGAATATGAATACTTAAGAGTTGAGAGAATTCCTCCATAGTAGGCACAAGTTAATAGTCGGGAAAGGTGTAGCAATGGTGTAGAGGATCAAAGAACTGGAAAAGCACCTTCATCATATCTTCATTTGTGCTAGAGGTAACCAAGTTTAGGAGGAAACCATGTATTTTGGTGAATGAAGAATTCTATGGGACCCTTGATGCTATCTCTTTGAGTTGAGAAGGAATTATTACGAGATTGACTTGAATGGTTTTCCTGCGAATAGAAGCCATGTCCTACAAAACAGAACAAAGATGAATCCCAAAAATCCTTGAAATGGTTAGTGAGAATGAGTATGATGTTATGATGTTTATGATGTTATATATAAGTAAGTATACACAAGCAAAGAAAACAAGTCCTTAGGGTTAGGCTTGCATGGAGTATTATAGGTAAGTACCCTCTTGAGATTTAGTTGGCTCAAACCTGTCCTAGAAAAAGTAATCGGGTTTTAAGGGACCTCAATGTCACTGATCTTTTTTGTTGGGCATGGTTTCAGCGCGAGCCTCTTTAATAGAGACCGAAATATCCCAAGAAGTCCTATCTGAATGAGTGTAGTATCGAGTATCAACCAACTTCAGAATGCACCAAAGCCGGTTATCTCACTACTTCCTAATGGCCAAAGTTGGTCAAGTAAGGGTTCTAAAGTCAGTTAGTGCTTCATGACACCACACAGCGGCTCCGTATTCTCCTTGACTATTCAAGGGCTACCGATACCCAAAAATGTGTCACACTAACGTAGCTATTACTTAGACCATGTCAGTATACCCTGCACAATTTCCATAACGTATTGTTGCTTACCTATAAGGTATCCCAAATGCGGGTAGAGGATTATAACAAGCCCAAAAAAGGAACCAAAATGTAAAACAAACAAATCAAACAATGAACGAAAATAAAGGTGATCTAAGGTAACCCCACTTTTAAGTTTTTCCCCAGCAGAGTCGCCAGTTCTGTGATACAGTGGGAGAACTGACTTGGGTGTTTTGCATTTTATCGCAAATGTTGCGGTTAGCAAGAGTCACCACCAACTTTTCTTTTATCCAAAAGGAAAGGCTGAAAAGAACAGGAAAGACCTTTGAGATTGTTTCTTGAGTTCGGGGGGTAGATTATGAAAAGGAAAGGTGTTAGAACCCTTTTCATCCATAGTTATCTATGGGCTCTTAGTTGCTTGCTACATCACTTGCTTTGTTTGAAAATGTGCTTTGTGGTGGTTTTTGAAAGTATTTTTGAAAAGGCGCCTTAGTTTAGGCAAACTTTGTAATGGTTCTCGTTTCGTAAGAACTTATACAAAGTGTTGGACTTTTGAAAATATTTCATGTTTTGAAAGTGTTTGGTGTGTGTTTGCAAGGATGTTTTTTTTGAAAGTGAGCAAGCAACTAGGAACGTTTCTACCTACTAAAAAGTCTTTTTTGTTCGTTTCTCTCTTCCTTTGATATTGCTATCTTACCATTGATCGGTAAGAAGCCTTATCTTTCGATGTAAAAGAATGGACATGGGTCATCGTATAGTCATGATAGCAATGTTGTGAGATATCTTAGCATTTCTCTTTGAGGGACTAAGATCATTTGAAAGGCAACTTTTGAAGCGTCATCGAGGGACTATGATCTTGTAATTTTGATTGTTTTTTCTAAGATACTCCACATGCATAACATGGCCATTTTTGTAAGGAAACCAAGTGGAATTACCCTAAGGGTGTAAGTGTGCAAGTGTTTTTGATTTACATGCAATGTTTATCTTGGGTTAGGTTTGCTAACTTGTTGATTTTAGTCTTGCCATACAAACCCTAATTACTAGCATTTATATAAAGCGATAAATTGCAGAAAATAAAATTACTAAGCTATTACATCATTAGGGGAGGGGGTATACAAATTTACAAATGGGGATTTTGCAATAAAATTCAACCTAATTATCTATTACAACCATATTGAATATTGTACAAAATTGCAAAGAAAATAATGCAAGAATGTAAATGGAAAAAGAAATAATTTTTGTTTGGTTTTTTATGAAAGGGTTTTAACCTAATTAAAGAAAATGATTAATTAAAATTAAACAATATTAAACCTAAACTAATTAATAAATAAATTAAGTTAAAAATGTTTTTTAGGGTTTTTTATGAAAAGGTTTTAACTTAATGATAATAATATGAAAATTAATTAATTAAAAGAAACCTAAGTTTTAGGTTAATTTTAATTTAAAAGAAAATAAAATAATAATTAAACCTAAATCTAAATATTAATTAATTAAAAAAGAAATTAATTTGTTTAAGAAAATGTGTTTAGTATTTTTGTTTTATAAAGAAAAATAAAATGTATAAGTGTAAGTAATAAATAAAAATATTTTTATATTTTTTAATAATAATAATAATAATAATAATAATAATAATAATAATAAGAAGAAGAGGAATAATGAAAATAATAAAGAAAATATGAAAATTAAAATAAAAAGGAAATGAAATAATAAAGAAAATAATGGGCCAGGGGTGCAAAAGTAAACAGAGGTTAGAAAAAAAAGCAAAAATGGAAGGCCCATCTGTTTGGAAGCCCAGCGCTGCAAGCTGAAACAAAAAAGAATGAAACAATGTTGAAAAATGGGAAAAGGTAGCGCTAGGTGTTGAAGCCATGACCTCTAACATAAACGCACGCAACCTTTGTCACTGGGGCGGCTGTACATCCGTTAACTTAACTGAAATAATAAATACATAATACAAAACAAGTTCTAGAAATGAACTTCATCTTCAACCTCCAGCCATGGATCCTGTAACTTCACCATTTCTCAACAAAAATGAAAGATGCAAACATGAAAGTTGCTCCATTTTTCCACACGAATCCAACCATATAAATAACTAAAGCTATAAATCAAAGATGAATGAGAATTTCTAAAAGTACCAAATTCTGACCTAATTATTTCAGGAAGTCAAACTCAAAATTCTCACTACTCAAGCAATATAAATGAAATCTATGGACATGTATAGTTTCAGGGCAGTGATGTCTACATTTTATCTTCACAAATGCAAGTCTAACAATGCCTAAATGAGAAGATAGACGTTCAAAAAATATACCTCAAAACTGGAAATCGTGAAATGAGTTTGAACTTGATTCAAGGTGATGCAATGACCAGGTTAGCTTCCTTGAGTCTCTAGGAAGCTAATGCAATGCTTAGCTTGAGTTGAGAGTGGTTGAAATGGCCCGGAGAAGTCAAGTTGAAGACTCTGTTTTTTGGTTATTGAGGTTATGCTAAATGGTGTTACAATTATGGAATAAGGATGGGGATGAGTTGTATTTGATATGTAGGAGATTTTGGAAGTGAAAGGCCAAGAAATGCACGAGGGAAATGGAAGTTTGATATGTAAAGTCAGAACTTACACAAAAATGGTGTTTTGAGGCAATTTCTGGCTAGAGGGAGTTTGGGAGTGTTTCAGGGTGTTCAAGATCGTGTGTTAGCTCATAAATAGTGACTCAATTTATAAGCAACAAGTTTGGAGACTTGTTGTTGATCAGAATTCAAAAACAAATGTTTAAACTCAACATGTGATTTTTGAGAAATCCAAGTTTCAAAGTCTTGTGTACTTGCTAATGTAGAGTGGTTATGCTTTAAACACACTTGCTTCTGTCTTTGTAGATGGAGTGCGATCTGAGGGAACAAGTTAGAGGCTCAAGAATTGACTTTGTGCATAAAGCTTGCTTTTCAAGAATGGCATTATTCACTTTCTTCCCAAAATGGCAATGTGAATTGGATAAAGCTTAAACCACTTGGATTATAGCTCAAACATTTGTGTAATCCATTAATGATGGATAGATACACAAGTTAGAATGCCTACAAAGTAAGATTATGCAGCCTAACATTGAAATTGCATTATGTGTTCATCAAGAAATGACTTGTAATTCAAGAATGAAACCCTAACTTCTTGCCTTCGATTATCCTTGCTCAAATATGATCTCAATGAGTTCTGGGACATTTTGAAAATCTTCTAACATCCTATACAACCTCTATGTTGGACAGTTTTGAAAATTCATCTTGGAACTATGTGAAAAATTTTCCACGAAGTTAGGTCAAAATCCTGCCTAAACTAGGGAAAAATTTGACTAAGTTTTCAAGTTTCATGAACATGTCTTCTTAAAATCATAACTTGAAATCCATGCATTTTTAGAAGAAGTTGTGTTCTACAATGTTTTAGATCTCATTGATATCTATAACTTTCATGTTGGAAGTTCCTTTGAATCATCTTGCATCATGGTGTAAATTAGGCTCAAAGTTGTGAAAAATAAGAATTTTCCAACACTTAGAAAAATTTCTAAGTTTAGAAATTTTGACTTTTCAAAATGAAATCTTGAGTTTTTGATTTCTTGATGAACAAGTTTCATATTTTGACATGTCTTGATGAATTATGATCTTTGATACTTGATTTTGATCAAAAAGTCAAAGTTTGACTTTTCAGTGTACAATTGACTTTTCATTAGTTGACTGAAAATCAACTGTCAATCAATTGATCTTAAGAGATGTTTTGAGCCATGCCCTTTAGGTCAAAATTAAGAATTTGAATCCTTGAGATCATGTCTCAAACCAATAAGTCATTTTCTAGGTCAAAAATCAGAAATTGCACCTTCTCAGTAAAAACCCTAATTTTGACCATTTTGCCCTTTTGATGATCTGATCAAATTTCTTGAGGAATTATGGTCCAAACTTTATCAAATGACATATATGAATTCATAATATTGATATGGATAAAAATTATGAAGTTTGATTGCAAATTGACCACATTTGACTTTTTCTCCAATACAATTAATTTTAGGTCAACTGAATTGACTGAGCAAAAATGTGATCCAAGACTTGAAACTTGACATGAGAAATATTGAGGATCCAAAATGATCCATGAAAGTCATATGGGGCATTAAAAGTCCATCTGTCCTTGTGCAATCTCAAACCCTAATTTCCAGTCATCAGTGCTTGAGGAGGTGTCTTGAGCTAATCAACCCTTGTGCAGTCTTGAATTAAGGGAGATCTTGTGAGAGATTAATTGAGAAATGAGAGGAAAAATTTTGGGGTACAACACCTGGGATAAGGTCATGTTGATCCGAGTAAATTGTCTTCTGGGCGCATCCGGCCTGCGCTGATTATTTCGTTGTTGGTTTGAGGCAGGATTGAAAATCATAACATCTCCTACCGTCGAACTACGCTCAGTTTTATTGTGATTTCTTTGGCTATAAGCAGAATTGACCTCCTTCTTTGTAGTGAAAGGTTTCTTTGCAGTACTGGAGGATGCATCTCTCTGTATTTTATAACTCTTGATCCCAGCTTCTAGTTGTTCACCAGTCAAGATCAATTCAGTAAATCCAGCAGAAGAACTTCCAATCAGATGGTTAAAGAACGACCAGAATAACGTGCCCAAGAACATGTCCACCAGCTCCCTATCAGACAACAGAGGCTAAACTCTTCCGGCAAGGTATCTCCATTTTTGGGCATAATCTTTAAAACCTTCGCCGGAACCCATATACATACTTTGCAACTATGTACGAGTCGGGACGAGGTTAGAATTATATTGATACTACTTGTAGAAAGTATCAACCAGACCTTCCCAATTATGAATGTTGGTTCTCTCCCATGGATAGAATCATTCCAGTTGAGTCCCTGACAAACTTTATTGGAAGAAATGTACCCACAAATTCCTATCAGTAGTGTGGGGTTGAATCTTTCTGACATACGACCTTAAGTGCGGCTTAGGACAGGAGACACCGTCGTACTTAGAAAATGTAGGAACTTTGAATTTTTGCGGGATGACCACCCCTAAAATCAGTCCTAGCTCCTCAAAATCCAGCTCGGATATCCGCTGGATCTCCATAGCATTGATTCGATCCTCTAGATATTTGTATTCATCATCAGCAGGAGGATACCGCTCCTCAGAATAGTCAGGTTCATCTTCCTCAGACCCTGGATTGTTGTTTTCATCCATTGGTTTCTCTTCTTGATTGTCCCCCTTGTGATACGGTGGCCAGAACCAGAACTGTTTTGGAATGCTGGTTTGCAATTTGCGTTTGTGTTTGCAAAATGTCGCGGTAAGCAAGAGTCGCCACCGGATTTTATTTTATCCAAGAAGGAAAGGAAAAAAGCACAGAAAAATTCCTTTTTCGAGATTTTCTGAGTACGGGGGGTAGATTATAGAAAGGGAAGGTATTAGCACCCTTTCTATCCGTAGTTATCTACGGGCTCTTATGTACTTGCTCATCATTTTGAAAATTGCTTCTTTGTATGTTTGTGTGATTTGAAAAGTTTTTGTTTGACTTCGATTTAGCCCTTGCTTTTGTCTTCAAGAGTGTTACGAAGTGTTTTTGAAAACATTGTTTGAAAAGGAGTGTAAGTGAAAAAGTTTGTTTGTTTTGAGCAAGTACTTAAGAGCTAATCTACCTACTCGAAAAAAGAATTGTTCTATGCTCGTTTCCTTTAGACAGCGCTATCCCACTATTAGTGAGTAGGTAGCACCGTCGTTGGAGTTTTAAGGGTCAATTCGAAAGGGACGTACGATCACTAAAGCAATGTTAGGACGTCTTAGTAATAACCCTAATGTCTTAAGATCAATATTCGAGGCAACAATTCCGAGGCAACCTTTCTGAGGCAACTTTGATCTTCGAGACAAAAGGGCGACCACTAAAATACCTTGTACTTAATGGCCGTTTACCGAAGGCAACCGAAGTGAGAGTATACCCTAGGAGTGCGCATGTACGAGTGATTCAATTTCAGTTTTATCATCTTTGCACATTTAGGGTTTGCTAACCATTTTAAAGTTAATCATACATTCTTGTCATGCAACCCTAATATCATACATCTAACAGTTAATATTTTGCAGAATTTAAAATGCGGAAAGTAAAGCTACGCTATTACAAGGCTTCGGGTATTTACATATCCAAAAACAAACCCTTAAAAAAAACGATAAATGAAAGTAAAAGGTCCTAATTAATCTATTACAACTTGTGAGCAATTACATCAATATGGTGAAAATAATAATAAAGCGTGAGCGAGGAAATTAAGAACGATAAGAAATTAGGGTTTTGACCCCTTCTAACCTAATTGGAAGAAAAAATTGTTTTTGTTGTTTTTGACTATTTTTAAGAAAAAGAATTAGGTTTTTAAGTTAAATACAAAAATAATTAGTAATTAAACTAATTAAGGAAAATGACTAAATTTAACCTATTTTTGTGTTTTGGTTATTTTTTAGGAAAAAAAGAAAGTAGAAATTAAATTATTAAAACCCTAATCGTTCTAATTAATTTATTTTTATTTACAAATAGAAATTAAAATTACCTATAATTAAATAACCTAATTCAATTAATTTTTGTATAAAAAAATAAATATCCTAAATCTAATTGGATGAAAATATTTTTGTGATTTTTTTTGATAAAAAAGAAAATTAATTATGTTAGAAAAATAAATAACTAAATTAAATAAAACAAAATATAAAAAATAAAGGAAAGAAGAAAATTGGGCCTGAAAGTAATTTTGGAGGGTGTGAATATCAAATCTGGGCCCAAAACAGGTTGGTCCATGTTGACTTTCATGCTCCCATGCTTTGCATTGACCAAGGTCTATGACGGTCCTTCATATGCTAGCCTTCAGATCTGGCTTCCAAGAAATCCAATGGTTGGATGTTAAGGATGTATGGTGGTCTTCACACACAAGCACACGCCTGATTACTGAAAAGAAAATAATATGAAGCAAATGGGGGGACCTGGGATTCGAACCCAGGCCCCAAGGCATTTTCCACATGCACCAATGTCAGTTGCGCTGCGTGTTTAATTTGTACATAGAATAAAAAATAATCATAATATATAATAACGTGAAGAAAGGCGCCAAAATTCAAATGGGCCAATACGGTAGCGCCACGCCAGTCATCTTCTTCCTTTCTCCGTTGGTAAAAGTCACAGACTTTGACCTACGGACGTACGTCTGTAGCTACAAACCCTGTGATTCTTAAAATCAAACACAAGCGAGATAAATAACTTTTAAGGCCATGAATCGACTCGTTTGGACCTTCTGAGCGTGATGGTGCCCCTTTCATGGCCCAATTTTACCTGTACACCAAGATCCCAAATCGAAGCAAAAAACCCTAACAATGGCAAGCTCTAATACAATCCATGAAAACACAATTAAATGTTATGGATAGTTTGAAAATGCTTCAAGGAGTAAGAATCTATAATGATTTCATGCTATAAGTGTCAGAATGATGCAATTCGAATTTAAGAAAAAGCCATTGTCGTGGCTGACTTACAACGAGTTACAGTGCTGGAAACTCGTTCTTGATTGGTTTCGCTTGCTTGCACTCCCAGGAAGCGAATGGGATGGCTAGGAAACCTTGCAATTGCCTGGAGCTATGAATTCGACTAAGCACTTTTTGTGATTTTTTTCAAGTTTGGTTCTTGTTCTTGCGCCTCTCTAACCTCTTCCTTTAGGTCTGCAAATGTTCCTTATGTATTGAGGATTGGATTAGGGTTGCCAAAGTCCATTCAATCTTTGTCCATTATTGATCTTGATCTTGATTTAATTTCCTTAAAAATCCTTCCAAAAATAGGCTAAAACCAATCTTTTTGTGCACACCAAGGCCTTGCACGAATTCAATCTTTTTCTAGCTGGATATAGGACCTGAAACATGCACAATATCTTGAGATTTCAATGTTTAAGATTTTCTCATGATTTGTTTTGATTAAAATTGATTTAATTCAAATAAAAATCAAAATAAATAATAAAAATAAGATAATGACAAGTTGCAAGGGCTAGGGCTCGTGGACCATGCTACCAACTCAAGACAAATGCAAAAAGTTAGGCCCATTTAGCAAAATTTGCAATTTGAGGCATAGTTGACTTTTGACAATTTTACAAAAAAGGTCAACTTCAACAATGCATAACTTCCTCAATTTTGACTCTTTGAAGGTGTTCTTGGACTTTTTAAAAATCTTGAGATGTCCCCTAAGAAAAACTTTTGGTCTCATCTCAATTTGGTATTCCATGTTCATGTATAAAGCTTTGACAAAAAAGTGTTTTTGTTGACTTTTCAAAATGACCTATAATGTCCAAATTCATAACTTCTTGTGAGTGCATATTTTGAACTTGGGATATGAATATGGATTGTAGATAATTTCATCCTCTTAAAAATGAGTTTTGGATGGGTCATTTCTCATAAAGTATGAGAATGTTATGCTTGGTCAAAGTTGAGTTGACTTTTCCTACAAAACCCTAATTTAGCATCTTTTGGTTCTTGATGAATTATGAGCAATCCTTGATGAATCATGATCAACCCTTGATCAAATGATGAATGATACTTAAAAATGGGGATGTTGACCAAAAATCTTGAAGTTTGACTGTATGTGGGCCACAATTGACTTTTGCCCTAGCACAATCGATTTTCAAGCTTTTGAGTAATTGACTGAGCAAACTTTCTCTGTAAGGCTTGAAACTTGACATGGATGATATTGAGAACATATTAGGACAAATATGAGAATTTGGGATCCCTTGGACTCAAGTATCTTGATGAAACATGAAACCCTAATTTGAGGTAGACTGCCTTAGGAGAGAGCTTGTCTGGTCAACCCTTGGACTTCCTTGAGCAACTTGAAGATCTTTCTTAAAATGTTTTGAGAAATATGGGAGGGAAAATTTTGGGGTACAACACCCCTCATTTGACGGGGTTGCGAAATCTATAGCTCGCTTAACTGGTCCTCTAATCCTTCTTCCTAAATTCAATACACCAGCTGGTTTCTTTGCCTTCTAGGTCTTATCTTTGAGGATAAGAGCTTTCACATCTTCCTGACCCTAGGCCAGAGCCAGGAACATTTGCTGAAACTGAGCGTTCTAAGCTTGGAGGTCCTTCACTGTCTGTTCGAGAGCCATTTCTTTTGCTAAAATAAACAACGAAAAGAATAAGAAACCTGTCTTGAAATACCTGTTTATGCAATTAAATGCATGATATGCTTATGAAATGTTTTCAAAGGCCTCATAGGATTCAAACTCTTTTAACTAAAATATAAACAAAGACTTTTTATTAGTAAGTTCAAATTAAATCAAAGTTTACAAAGGAATAACAAATAAGAAACTTCTAAGATTCCTAAGTCTCCCAAGGACGCTTCCTTTTGGTGCTAATGTAGGCATTGAGATTCAGCTCTTCGTGAAGCCTCTTTGTTAGTTCCAGCACCTTTTTCTCACTGGCATAGAGTTGGGACTCAAAGGTATCTCGTTATTCTTTGAGATGTATCTAAGATTTTTGCAATTCTTTGAAGTTTGTTGGCATATCAGGATGCAAAATGATGCGAGACTCGACCCCTTGAACAATAGGCTCTGAAATCACTAGTAGGATAGCAACATACGATATCATAACATTTTGAGCACGAGCTCGCACCCATTTGAGGTATAGCTCCAAAGGGATGGAGTTCTTGTGCCCTAGAGTCCTGCTATCAGTCTTCTTAACCATTCCCCAAGCGCGGATGAACCTCTAATTATAACCTTGCAGGTCATTTAAATAGTCGAACATAATACGCTGAATACACATATCATAAGGACCATCCCTCCGGGCGTAACCGAAATTATGTAAAGCTAAAGAGGGATTGTAGGTGATGCCTCCTTTAATGCAAAGTAGTGGCACATTGGGAAATACTCCGCAGCGATCAATAAAAGAGATGTCTTTTTGGGAGCGAGGACACCAATAGATGTCAGAGTGAGAAAGAGACATTAATCTTTGGTTCCATCTTAAACCTAGCTCATTCTTCATTACTGACCGAAGAAGGTGAGAAATAAACCACCTATAGAGTAGAGGTATCCAACACATAAGAGTCCCTCGCTTCTTCATGGTATGAGTATGGAGTGAATGCAGAATATCCCCGAGCAATGTAGGAACTGGATTGTGAGCAAGGAAGATGTTGATGGCACTGAGATCTACAATCTGGTCTGAATTGGGGAACATAACCAACTTGTAGATCAAAAGATCTAAAACATCTTCAAAGGCATGGTAACTCATAACGTCTAGGAATAACTCGGCTTTCTTCATCAGAAAACATGTGCGAAGGCCCTTAACTCCACTCTTTATTTCCCAATTAGACTCAATGTCAGATGGCTTCAAGTGCAAAGCTATGGCAACATCTTCAACAGTTGGATCTTGTTCTAAACCGGTAAAGGGTATCTGCTTTAACATAGGCAAACCAAGTATTTTGGAGAATTCTTCCATCGTAGACACCAACTGATAGTCTGGAAATGTGAAGCAATGGTTTTTAGGGTCAAAGAACTGGAATAAGACACTCATCAAACCCTCGTAAAAATAGGCAGTGACCAAACTGAGTAAGTGACCATATCTCTTGTTGAATGATGAACTCTCAGGAACTTTTAAAACCATTTATTTGAGTTTGGGAGGAATCTCTACAAAATTGATTCAAATGGTTTTTCTGTGAGCTGAATCCATAACCTACAAAACAGAGGAGAGATAAATACACAGGACCTTGAAATGGTTAGTGTACATGACATGTTATGATGTTTATGATGTTATGATTACGTTTTGAAATCACAAGTATATCACACACACACACAAGCCACATAGAGACCTTAGGCTTAAAGGCTTGCATGAGTTTTAAAGATGAGTACCCTCTTGAAGTTTCAGTTGGCTCAACTTGTCCTATTAATAGTAACCGGGTTCTAAGGAGTCTCATATCATTGACCATTCTTTTAAGCATTGTTCTAGCTCAAGCACCAAAGTATTATGGCCAGAATATCCTAAAAGTAAAATATCAATAAGTGTAGTATCGAGTATCAACCAATCTTCAGTCGGAACCAAAGCCGATCATCTCACTACTTTCTAATGGCTTAGGATGAGTCAATTAAAGGTTCTAAAGGTCAATTAGCACTTAATGACACTATAAAGAAGCCTAATGTTATCCTTGTCTGACTCAAGGAACATTAGTATAAGCCAGAGTATCACGCTAACATAGCCATCACATCATCCATATCGGTCTACGCCGTACAACTTCCATGATTTATTGCTACTTACCTAAAAAAGGTGCCCCAGATCTGGGTGTAGGATCTTTTAGTAACAACCCAAACAAAACCCTTAAAAGTAAAGCATACAAAGCAAGCAATTAAAACAGTTTTAACATGAACTAACTCTTAAGGTAACCCCATTTTATAAGTATCTTCCCCAACAGAGTCGCCATTTCTGTAATATGGTGGCAGAACCGACTATTATACTGGTTTTGTGTTTGTGTTTGCAAATGTTGCGGTAAGCAAGAGTCGCCACCGACTTTTCTTTTATCTAAATTAAGTAAAGGGTGAAAAGAACAGAAAAATACCCTTTCGAGAATTTTCTGAGTAAGGGGGGTAGATTATGGAAAGGGAAGGTGTTAGCACCCTTTCCATCCGTAGTTTTCTACGGGCTCTTAGATGCTTAGCTCTTTTTTTTTTAAAATACCTTATGCTTTTTGTGAGTTTTGAAAAGATGTTTTTGAAAATGCCTTAGTGCGGAGATTCACTTTATGATAACTCTTGTATCAGTCCTCAAGAGTGTTGACAAAGCAAATGTTTTTGAAATGTTTTGTGTAAGTGCAAAAAGTTTGTTTTTGAGCATGCATCTAACATCTATCTACTTGTAGTCGAAAAAGTTGTTCTTTTCCTCCTATCCTTTAGACAGTGCTATCCTACTATTAGTGAGTAGGTAGCCATATCGTTGGATGTTTGAGGGACAATCGAAGGGACGTACAGTCGTAAAGGCGACATATAGAGACGCTTTAGCAATTTTGTTTAAGGGACGAGATCATTTACCAAAAGGCAACTGTAGGGTCATCGTGGGACTATGATCTTTTGTTTTAAGGGTCTTTTGCTAAAGCATCCCTATTCTCGAGGGACATGATTGTTTTATTTCTGAAAGCCAACCAAAGTGGGGTACCCTAGAGGTATATATGTGCAATGTGTGTTATGTTCAGTTATTTTAGTCTTTTTGTTAGGTTTGCTAGCATTTTGATTTTAATCTTTGCCATACAATCCTATTAGTCATACATCTAACTGTTAATATGAAAGCAACAAAAAATACAGAAAGTAAGGGTCCTACGCTATTACAACCAAAAATAAAGGAAAGAAAAATGGAAAATCAAAGAACAAATTAAAGAGGGGAAGTGAGTCCTTCGATCCAGGCAGTAGACTCCTTCAATTCACCCTTCTTTTGATTTCTTTCGATTGAGCTTGGAAGCTGACGTGATCAACCTTTAGTTGTACCCTTTCTTGCTTCTTTCGATTGGGGTTGGGAGCTGACGTGATCAACCTTCGATTGCATCCTTTATTGCTTATTTCGATTGAGGTGTGAGCAACCTTTGATTGCAACCTTCTCCGCTTCTTTCGATTAAACTATGAAGCAATATGGATCTACAAATCAGCATGAGTGTATATCCTTCGTTCACACCCTTTTTGTCTTTCATTTGAGTCTGTACAGGTTAGTTCCAACATATATTTGGACAAAAAAAAGGAAACAAACGAAAATAACAACAATGAAGAATATAACTAAAAGGCTATTTACATATTATGCTGAAATGAAAAAATAAGTGAAAGGCTATTCACATGCTAAGCTGAAACGAAATAACAAATGAAAGGCTATTTACATGTTATACTGAAATGAGAGATGCAAGGTCAAGAGGACTTACCTTGCTTGAAACTGGAACTTGTGTGTGGACCGGAGTTGTTAGATACTCTTGGATTCGAAAGGAGAGAGGTAAGTGTGGTGTGATCTTGTGGAATTTTGAGAATTTTTGGTATGCTTCTCTTAGGTTGTGTATGCGTGTAAGGCAATATGTGTGTAGTTTCTGGGCGTGTGTATCTTGTGTGTCCTGGCGAATGTTCTCCTCCCCTTTTTTCTAGCAAATGTGTGCGGATTTATATTTACAAGGATGCGGGGGTACATGAAAATGACAAGGGACAACCATTTAACTAGGATTTGAAAGCCATGAGACAAGAATCCAACATATTGAAGGTTGGCCATATTTGGATAATTCTTGCCATTTTGAAACCTTGAGTGAACCTGGACACATTTGACTCTTTTGAATACCTTCCAGCCTTGCTCTTCGATTGGCCCTGAGTTTCTTCCTTCGAATGGCTCAAGTATTTACCTTTGATTGACTCTGAGTTACTTCCTTCGAATAACTTAAATTCTCATAATTAGCACCTCTTCGATTGAGCCCCTACTCAGCTAGCCCAAACGAAAACTCTTTTATGGCCAATCAAAGCTTCCTTTGGCATGAATGTACTCGTGCAGGAAGCTTGAGTACGGCAATATGTGGGATTTTGGGCCAGCAAGCATCTTTGCATACTTCTCTTTCGTTTTGACCAACTACATCCAATCTTTGACCAAACCCCTTTTTCAGACAACGCTATGTGTCCTTCGGATGGACCTTTGAATGCTTCTTCAAATGGATCATTTACATGTCCTTCAAATGGTCCTTTTGCCTGGTGTGTTGGAAAGTTGTGGGGTCTTGGCCTTGTGCATTGAAAGAAAGCACATAGAAAGTCTCTGCCTTATGCATTGAAGGAAATCATAGAAGAAATCTTTTCCCTTGTGAATCGAAGGCCAGTTGAAAGGAGCCTTGGACTTAGTGAATCCAAGGAAAGCATGAAGAGGCCTTTGCCTAGTGAGTCGAAATAAACATGCAGAAGGCCACTGCTAGTGAATCAAAGGGAACTTGTAGGGGGTTCTTACCTAAATTAAACATGTACCAAGGCTTGCTCGAAGGGGAACCAATGTGCAATCGAAGCTGATGGGCCAATGCTTGATCGAAGGGTTTTAGATTCCCAATCAAAGCTTGTTGACATGCCAATTGAAGGACCCCATTGACATGCCAATCGAAGGACATTGTTGACATGCCAATTGAAAGAAAATGTTCACATGCCAATCGAAGGACCATTGGTTTGACATGCCAATCGAGGGATACTATTCAGATGCCAATCGAAGGACATTGATCAGATGCCAATCGAAATATACTGTTGACATGCCAATCGAAAGACACTTGACCATCATTCAAAAAATTTAATTTTCTTTAGGAAAGTGTTTGTAACCACCCACGTAAGAGAAAACCTTAGGAAACATGAGAGGGAAAATTTTGGGGTACAACAACAAGTATTAAAGCTATTTGGTTTAGCCAATTGATTAACATCATATTCAGAATCAGATTTCTCGTCATCTTTTCCATCTTCTTTTGGCACAAACCCATCAGACACAAAATGAGAGTGTAAGGTGGTTGGTATGTTTTCCTTATTATATTTAGATTTATCACGAGGATCATAACCAATACCTTTAAGTCCATTTCTGCTTATACCATAGATCATAGAAGCTATCACGCTTCCCCTATGCTCTTAGCTATAAATTTCTGGAAGGCTTTGTCATATTTATTAATGACATCATCAGTACTTTCAAAGGCTTCTAGAAGAGTTCTCGTGCCATTAAGGGAGGAGTTTTCATCTTTTAATATAAAGTTATCTTCAAAAATTTCTTCCTTAAGCTTACTGTTTTTAACATATACAGATTCATGGGTCCTTTTGAGATCCTTGAATTGAATCTTAAGTAACTCATGTTTTTCCAAAATTTCAACTATGGAAAATGTTAATTCAGAATGAGTAAGATCAGAGAATACCATTTGCGGAATATTTCTTCTGTTTATGAATCAACTTCATCTTCTAGGGGGATTACTTCACTTGATGTTCCAACATAAGCCATCAGCGCCGCATTAGCACGATCTTCATTTGATTCGCAATCATAAGAGTCTGAATCATCCCGTGTTTCCATTAGCCCTTTATTTTTTCCTTTGAGAGCTTTCTTCTTTGGTATGTCCTTTAGAAGCTTAGGACATTCATACTTTTAATGTCTTAGCTCATTACACTCATAACAAGTGGATTCATTGCCACTAGACTTCCTTTGACCAGAAGTTGGTTCGAAGCAACCTCCAGTCCTTCTTGAACTTCTGAACTTGTTTCCTTGATTTCTCTTCCAGAGACAGTTAACCCTTTTGGACAGTAGAGACAACTCATCTTCTTCATCATCACTATCTTCTTCTGAATCCTTTATCTCTTCTGCTTGAAGAGCTTTGGACTTCCTCAGATTTCTTGTTGGACTTAAGCGCAATAGATTTTATCTTCTTCTGTAGTTCATCTTGTTCTAGCTCAATCTCGTGACTTCTCAAAGAACTTATTAGTTCTTCTAGTGAGGTGTTGTTCAGATCCTTTTATTGCAATTGGTTTTTAAATCGGAGTCGCCACCCTTAATTTTTATCCTAAGGAAGGGAGTATAAAGGAATAACCCTAAAAAAAGTTCAGAGGTTCTAGGACTGACTCAGTTCTAGACGAGGGGAAGGTGTTAGGCACCCCTCATCTACCTTGTTCACAAGGATACTAGGTTTAGAAGTGCAATTTTAGAAAATAGGGTTTTATTTTTCATTAGGGGAGCTCGCCAAGATTTTGGATCGTATGCCTACATATCCTCCTAGGAGGAATCAGAGTCCCATTTCGTAGTTCGCAGTTGGTTTGTGATTTTTATGAATTACACAGATATTTTAATTTCCCTTGCAATTAGCCCGGGTGTATGAATAGAGGAAATTTTGGACTAGACGCACAATTGATTAAAATATGCTCTGTAAACCTTTTCTAAAAATTAATTGTTGAATTAATTTATTATGAAAAATAATTTGATGTTTGTTTGAGTATTTTTTATGTGTTAATGATAGAAAATATCTTATTTAAATGCATGATTAAAAATATAATTTAATGCAATAAATAAAATATATTATTTATGAGTTGAAAATAAATAACTTGATTTATAATAAATAATAAATATACTATTAAAATATAAATATAAAATATAAAAAAAATAATTATAATAAAATAATAAAAGAAAATTAAGTTAAAACGCAGGGGGTGTAAATATAATTGAGGTAGTAAAATAATAGGGTGCAAGTATTAGGGCCCTGTATTCAGATTTTGAACTCAGCCCAAAAAGGCAGGGGTGTGTTTTCTCACATGTTAGCAAAAAAAAACATGGGGTTCATTTTAGATACTTGGCCAGGCCCAAGATAAATGGGAGAGAGTCAGTGTGGACTCCGTGTAAGGAGTCACACGGTAATATGGCGGGGCACGCGCTATTCAGGGGCGTGTGATGCTGATCGTGAGGCTGAGATCGACGGGGGCATGGTAACACAATGGGGTGGCGCACGTGGGATTAAAAAACTTAATATATTTTGTTTTACAAAAACAAAACATACTATCTCGCTATCCCTCTCTCTCTCTCAGCCTCGTCTCTCTCTGCTTCCTCTTACCCCACAAACCCTAGACCCTTTGTCCGACCCAACCGCGGAGGTGCAACATGAAGATGTGAAAAACACAAGAAGGGGGGGTTGAATTGAAAACTTGGATCTAAAACAGCTTAATGACACAGTATTTTTATCCTGGTTCATTTGATCTCAAACTACTCCAGTCCACCCGTCAAGGTGATTTCGCCTCTCTCCAACGAGGTCTTAATCCACTAATCTCAACAAGATTACAAAAGCTACTTTAACAACTGTTGAAGTCTTCTTGAGTACAACCGCAATCCGGTTAATCTCAAGGATCTCTTTTACAATATGATTAAACAAAATGTGTTATTGTTTTTCTAACAAAAATGGTTTTATCACAACTGTGATAAATTACACAGGTTTAGCTTAGAATAAAGAATGAATTTCCTTGAGCTTGAATATGCGTGGTTGATGATCTTAGCAAATTTTTGTGTGTACGTACGTGCTTCATTTTGCAAGCTGACTTGTTTATATAGGCAAAGTAATGACGTTGTCCATAAAGCAATTTTAATGTTACTAACACACTTTCCTTTTGGAGAAGATTCTGTCTGAAGAAAGCCGTTGGCATTAATTCTATCTTGAATGTTCAGTAACGCTTCAGAGTCTTTTCTCCTTACTGTTGATGACGCTTCAGAATATTGATGACTTGGTTTGATATGTTCTTGTTTAGAATCAGAGTTTACTATAATTGAGCGCAGGTTCTGGTCACCAATCTTCAGCGTATAATCTGATTGCTTCAGCGTGTAATACTTTATGGCTTATCTTCTGATGCTGATCTGATCAGAACTTCTGCATACATAAAACATATTTTTAAGGAGCATATTTGTTCTTTGTATTTATTCTTTGTATTTATTTATTCTTTGTATTTGTTATCATCAAAACTCTAACCAAGGGTTGTAGAATCAAACTATGTTCTAACACAACACCCAAACCTTTCACTTCTTCTCCGATTCCATTACAACCTAACCCTTAAACAAAATACAGAAACATCAAAATAAAAAAAGCTGAGGGTTTGTTACCCCAATCGTGCCTTTCTGTGTTCCTTTTTTTATCTGATTTCAATTGCTAATCCCTCCGTCATCTTTTCGTGTTTGAAAATTTCAATAGCGATGGTCGCGATGGACAGTGATGAGGATGAAGCGGCGCAATGATTGGGATTTAGGGTTCCAGATGTTGGAACCCTAAACGGGAGCGACGACAGACTCGAAGACACGACCGAGCCTCTTCTATTCTTAGTTAATTTTTTTATCATAATTTGTTCTCCTCTCTATAATATGTCCCCCCCCCCCCCCCATTTCTGTAATTCGTTTTAGGTTTTTATAGATTTTTTTAGAAATTTCAATTTAGAAAAGAGACAAGTTTGTCTATAAATTTGATTTCAGAATTGATTAGGGTTTGAATTAGTTTTAGGAAATAAACTAATTTGTCTGTATTCTGCTTCAGGTTATAAATTTGTATTAAAAACCTATTAATTTTATTTCTGTTTTAGCATGATGATGTTCTGGAATTTTTTATGAAAAAAGTTCTTGATTCAAATTCATTGCAAAACACATTATTTGTCCTCAATCCGTACAGTAATTGTTTTTTTGTTGGTTAAAACGAGCTTCAATCCTCTTTTGATTCCAACATTACATGTTACTCAATTGAATTGGGCTTGTAACATGTTTGGATTTTGTTTGGACCTTCTGGGCTGAACCGCATGACAGGAAAAGCCTCCTTGTTTTTTTTTCTTAATGAGACTTCAATAAATCATATGACAATAATAATAATAATTGAACCGGGCTTAGTGTTTTGGGCCTGCCTTTTTTTAAAATAATCCAAATTGATATAATCAAAGGTAAATTAGAATAACAATAATGTACATTTTTGCAATATTTTAGAACAAGTCAAAAATCAAAGCATGTCAAGATTTAAACAGGCCTCCCTATTGGGCCTGAATCATCTTTTTCAATTTCAGACACAGGCTTGCGTTCTATTTTGGGTTTTAAAAAAATTTGTTAGTACTATTAACAAAACAAACTTTTTTTAAAAAACCAATCAAAAGAAAAAACTGAAATGGGCCTTGCAATCATAATTCATTGGCCTTCCATCAAAAAATTGTTTTATACATCTTCTTATTTATCCAAAACCTAAATGGGCTTTATAATTCAATTGCATTGGGTTTCAAACAAAAATAAATTGTTTTATACACCATTAAATCTAAATGTGCCATTTTGATTTAGAAATGACCCAAAATTTCTTCAATAGCATGCACCTCTCTATAAAAACACACTCCTTTTAAAAAGAATGAAACCTTAATGGACCATCAGATATTGATGGTCCATCTTAGATCAATACACCTTTTCCTTGTTTAAACCCACATGGAAAACAAAACCTATATGATATGATTTAATTAGAAACCTAAATATAATATAAGGGTAGAGCAAATTTGGGGGTATGACATCTGCCCTATTTAATCAGTTTTCGATCGAATAGTGAGAGAATATGTAGGTCTAACATGTTTTGATCGTAAATTTATTAAATATTGGAAGACCCCAAAATTTTTCCGAAGGATTATAAGAATATGTTATACAGCGTTTCCATGAATGTGAAAAGTAGGCGTAGATGAAGATGTATCATCTAACCAGCATTCACACCAAAGTAGATTTGACTTAGATATGACGAAGTGGATAACCCGTTAATATCTAAGAAGAGATTGTTTGCATATTTACCATAACCTAGGAGGTAAAATAATACATGTTTTGCCAAGCTGACTTACTAACGCTTGGAGATTAATATACAAAGTTTTGGTTTGATTTTATTTTGTTTGTTCATCGCAACCTAGGGGATGAATAAAATGAAGTCTGGTAACATATTTCTGCGTGGAGTCTGATGTAATGGATTATGCAAGTTTATTCACATATCTATCGCAACTTAAGGGATAGATTTTTGAAAGAGATTAATACCTACATCGCTGCATGGAGACTGAGGCAATGAGTTATATCAAGGAAGAAGTTTGATAACAACATTGTTGCATAAAGACTGACGCAATGGAACAAGTTTGATAATGACATTGTTGCATGGAGACTGAGGCAATGAGTTATATCGAGGAAGAAGTTTGATAACAACATTGCTGCATGGAGACTGACGCAATGGAACAAGTTTGATAATGACATCGCTGCATGGAGACTCATGCAATGGAACAAGTTTAATAATGAAATCGCTGTATAGAGACTGGTGTAATGAGTTGAACTATAGATTTCACACATTGCTGCATATAGACTGACACAATGGGTGGAATTGCTGATTTCACAACATTGCTGCCTAGAGTCTGACACAATGAGCTAGATCGCGAAGAAAGAACATATTGCTGTGTGGAGGCTGACATAATAAGTTAAATTGCACACATTGTCTCATAGAGACTGACACAATGGGTGGAATTGCTAATTTCACAACATTTCTTCCCGGGGTCTGACACAATGAGCTAGATCGCGAAGAAGGGAACACATTGCTGCGTGGAGACTGATGCAATAAGTTAAATTACACATTTTACATATTGTCGCATAGAGACTGACACAATGGGTGAAATTGCTGATTTTGTAACATTGTTTCCCAGAGTCTGACACAATGAGCTAGATCATGAAGAAAGAACAAATTTTTGCATGGAGACTGACACAATAAGTTAAATTGCAGATTTCACACATTGTCGCATAGAGACTGACACAATGGGTGAAATTGCTGATTTCGCAACATTGCTTCCTGGGGTCTGACACAATGAGCAAGATCGCAAAGAAAGAATATATTGCTGCGTGGAGACTGACACAATAAGTTAAATATAGAAATTTTCACACATCGTTGCATAGAGACTGACACAATGGGTGGAATATATAGGAAGTTATTGTGAAGGATCCACATCTTAGATAACTAAATCAAAGATGAGAACGAATTTTACTGGTTATATGTGTTTTTAACCAAGGTAATAATATGATGGAAAGCCCAAGCATATTGGTTCTGCCCAAAGCATGTTTTGAGAAATGCCATGTGTGATGCATGTGCATGATGTCTTAGATTGATATGGAACCCAGAGTGTATATGTACTGAGTGTGTGTACCCCAAGTATTTTGAAAATGTTTTTGACAATCCTCCTTCGTTAAACCATCAGGTTCTTGTAGTCACCTACTTCCCAATGTTGTTTGTTGCCAATTATTGTATCTCTAAGTTGATTTGAATTTGGTGAAAAGTTTCAACAAGATTTTGATGTCTGTATCGTAGGTGCAGGCTTAGGTATGGACGTAGACATGGACGTTGGCATGGACGTTGACATAGTCGTGGATGTAGGTGTAGGCGTGGAAATAGGTGTGGATTCTCTTTAATGTTTTTATAACCAGAGTAAACTTTGATGCTCTATCATATGCTCTTTGGTGTTTCCGTATGTTAGATGCACCAAATGTAGTGAATGGCCTTGAGATTTTAATATGGTTATGGTGTACACCATGCTTGATTTGAGGCCCCCTTTTATTTTCTTTAAAATGGGAAATCTACTGCCAAGAATTCCAAGGAATCTAGTGCCGAGATTCTGTTGAGATATTACCTTCTGCCGAGGTCTTCGGATAATCAACTTCCGTGATCAACCAGGGGAATCTACTGCTGAGATTTGTTTATGAATTACCTTCTGTCGAGGTATTCTGGATAATCAACTTTCATGATCAACTATGGGAATCTACTGTTGAGATTCGATTGTGAGCCACCTTCTGTAGGGGTCTTCTGGATAATCAACTATCGTGATCAACCAGGGGAATCTACTGATGAGTTCTATTGTGAGCCACCTTCTACCAAGGTCTTTTGGATAATCAATTGACGTGATCAACCAGGGGAATCTACTGCCTAGATTCATTTGTAAATTACCTTTGCCTTCCGGATAATCATCCGCCGTGATCAACCAGGGGAATCTACTTCCGAGATTCAATAGTGATACCTTCTGTCGAGGTCTTCCAGATAATCATCTGCCGTGATCAACCAGGGAATTCTATTGTCGAGATTCAATTGCGAGCCATCTTCTTCCAAGGTCTTCTGGATAATCAACTGACGTGATGAACCAGAAAAATCTACTGACTAGATTCATTTGTAAATTACCTTCTGCTGAGGTCTTCAGGATAATCATCTGTCGTAATCAACCAGGGGAATCTACTACCGAGATTCAATAATGATACCTTCTGCCAAGGTCTTCCGAATAATCTTCTGCCGTGATCAACCAGGGGAATCTATTGCCGAGATTCAATGTAGAATTGATAATTTGATCGACAATAATGATTGTCTTCACATAAAAACGAGGTTTTATGATATTCATGCAAATTTGATTGATGCATGAAATGTAATTATTTATTGGTGCATGTGATGGATAACTTAGATATGTGTAAATGGATGTCGGATTTTGTAATACGAATTCATAATTGGGCTTTTTGAGATATGCTCGACCCGTGCTGTCGGACTTTATGAGATGGATGAGATGATAAGTATAGCTTGATTTTGGATCGAAGAGCCTTAATGCCTGTTTTATGTAGCCTTATGCTTTATGATTATGACTTGAATGCTCTTTTTTGAATGGTACCCCTGTGATGGATCGTGGATGATTAAAGTGTGGGAGTTTTCCTATGCAACAAGGTTGCTTGTCACATGATGGTTGAGTGTTGTGTTTACATGATCTCTCGATACTCGATTCGAACTTGAACATTGCTTGATGTAAGAGAAAGATCCACTGGAGGTTGTGAAAGTACACAGAGAGCTTTCCCCTGTGTGGACCGTTTTCCCCTAATTTATTAGTAGGGTCTTGGAGGAGATTCTCTTTGATATGAGCTTGGAAATAGTTTGATCATAATATGAATGACCCTACTATTTTGTATTATGCCCCTGATTAAAATATTCTTTAAAATGCTTGGCTTTGATGGACCCTTTTGTATCAACTCCTTTTGCTCGAGCCTCGCACTAGTTTGCCCTAACATTCAAATTTTGAAAGATGTGCCCCCTCAATATTCAGGATCTGAAGGAAGTACCCTTAGAAAGAACTTAGACCTCACCATGAACTTATCATAGATTACCCCAAGTATTCGCAGCCTGAAAAGTTTGTACTTGAAGTTGCTTGAAGGGGAATTTGGACCCTACGCAGTATGATGAACCTGGTATGTACTTCCCCAACATTTGAATCTTGGAAGGATGTCCCTGATTATCAATTCCTCGAGAAGCTTGTTAACATGGGGAAACCGAGTGATACCCTGTTGTGATATGACTTGATTAAGGAATTCTCCTTTGAAAGGCATGCCCCTGATTGAACAATGTTTTTGAAATGAGACCCAAGTTAATTAAATCTTAGAATGATCACCCCTAGTCAATAAGATCATTATGTGATATGCCCCTACGGTCATTAGTCTCACTTATGATTATAGGTTTCTTCTCTATATTCTTTTCCCCTAGTTAGGAGCTTCCTGGAAAAGATGGCCTTTGATCAAACCAATTTTGAGATCTACTTGATGCTAAGTATTGATTCGTAGATAAAATTGTACATTTTGAAAAAGTAATTCCGTTTGATGCACATGCAAGTTTTGAAATCGAAGTTTGATTATTTAAAAGAAATGGATTATTAGAAATGGATATTCGAAAAAGTGAAGTAGTTAGAAATAATTTTAACAAATGTAGGAGTCAGTTTAACACAAATTTTTCCGAGTATGCTTTCATAGTGAACTAGCTTCAATTAGGACTTTTGAAGGTTGTAACGTGGCCACGGTTCGTGGTTTAAGAAACAAAATATATAAGGCTCAAAATTTATTTATCCCACCCATTCTCCTTGATATTCACCAGTTCTAATTTCAATTAATGCAACAAATCCGTTTAATTCCCAAGAGAAATTTCGTAGTCGCGCAGATGATGAGAAACATAGATAAAGATTCAAACACCGATGAAAAGCATTGATAATATCCAAGCATTGATAAGATCCCAACTTTGATGAGAAGCCTTGAGGTGGCATCCACAAGATTATTCTCCAATTTATTATTTTCAATCCCTTATTTTTTCATGGAACAGTTTTTTTTGAATTTTTTTTCCGATCCACCGGGATGCTCTAACTTTTGCCTAAGTCATGGATTTTTATTTCCTTTGACTTAAAGGGCTTTCTCTTTTTTATTTTTGAATTTATTTGTTTTTATTTTGAAAATTGTGACTGTCATGCTGATTATTGTAAGCTTCATCTGCATCATCTCCTCGATGTCAATTGATGTATTGAGGAAAAAGATGTCGTGGACTTTGTCTTCGTTGATTCCTCAATCTTGGATGATGAATGCGGGGAAGATGATGTGCTCGAATCTTTGCTTAAATCGTTCTCTCGATGATGTATCGAGGAAAGAGATATTCTTAAACCTTTGCTCAGATCGTTTCGACTCTCCTGGGATTTGAATGCATCGTCGAATTAATTGAAATCTACCCTAGCCCTGGTTAAGATTAAAGGTTTTTTTTTTAAAATAGAAAGAACTCTGAATTCTGGCTCGAGGGGGTTAACTACAAATTATCTTCTTATATCTTCACTGTTTAGGAAGTGAGATAATGCCTTACATCTTCAACTAAGCCTTACTATTAAAAAACATACGTCATCAAAATTTAGTTAATTTATTATTTTCATCATTCTCCCTCGAAATTTGTTAAAGTTGTGAAATGAAAGATAGAAAAGAAGAATATAAAGTCACTGATTATTTATGGAATGAATCGATTTCAAAAACATGCATGCTTATTTTATTAGAATCATTGATCCAAAGATACAATTTTTATAACAAAAATGCTTAGCAAGAAAGAAATTACGTATGATAAAGCCTAATTATCCTAGGAATGAGCTTATTTAGTGATCCAACAATCAGGGAGAGGTATTTCCCACCATATGTGGGCCATATTCTTCAAAAGGTAATTACCCATTGTCAATTAGTTCTTATACCAATTCTTTGAATGAATTGCACTCTTCCATTGAATTCCCCGCTACTCCATCATGAAACTCACATTGAACATCTGATTTGTACCAAGGAGGAAATGAAGACTTCATGGATCTAGTTTGACGGAGGAAATGAAGACTTCATGAATAAAGTAATTATTATTTTTTTAAAATGAGCTTTAATCCTCTTTTGATTCCAACAGTACATGTTACTCAATTGGACTGGGCTTGTAACATGTTTGGACCTTTTGGGATGAACCGCATGACAGGAAAAGCCTCCTTGTTTTTTTCTTAATCATACTTAAATAAATTATATGACAACAATAATAATAATAATTAAACTGGGTTTAGTGTTTTAGGCCTGTCTTTTTAAAAAAAAATCCAAACTGATATAATTAAAGGTAAATCAGAATAACAATAATGTACATTTCTGCAATATTTTAGAACAAGTCAAAAATCAAAGCACGTCAAGATTTAAATAGACCTCCCTAATGGGCCTGATAGTATCTTTTTCAATTTCATACATGGGCCTGCATTCTACTTTGGGTTTTAAAAAAGTCGTTAGTACTGTTAACGAAACAAACTTTTTTTAATACCAACCAGAAGAAAAAACTGAAATGGGCCTTGAATTATTAATTCATTGGGCTTCCATCAAAACAATCTGTTTTATACATCTTCTTATTTATCCAAAACCTTAATGGGCTTTATAATTCAATTGCATTGGGTTTCAAAGAAAAATAAATTGTTTTATACACCATTCAATCTAAATGGACCATTCTCTCTATAAAAATACACCCCTCTTAAAAAGAATGAAACCTTAATGGACCATCAGATATTGATGGTCCATCTTAGATCAATACACATTTTCCTTGTCTAAACCCCCATGGAAAATAAAAACTATATGATATGATTTAATTAGAAACTTAAATATAATATAAGTGTAGGGAAAATTTGGGGTATGACACATTTTCATACTTGAGTGCACTTACCATAGGTCTCCATTTGGATGGCAAGCTTTTGATAATCTTCTTCACATGATATGCCATTGAATAACCTTTGTTTAGAACTCTCAGTCCTGCAAACAAGGTTTGAAATCTTGAGAACATGACTTTAACGCTTTCATCATCTTCCATCTTGAAGGCTTCATACTTATGAATCAAGGCCAACACCTTATTTTCTTTGACTTGATCATTTCCTTCATGAGTCATTTTAAGAGAGTCAAATATAGACTTAGCAGAGTATCTATTTGTGACCTTCTCATACTCAATATAAGAAATCACATTAAGCAAAAATGGTTCTTTCTTTATGATGATTCTTGTAATATTTCTTTTGATGATCAATTATAGCTCTCCTAACTTTTTCTTTTCCAGTAGCATTTGTGGGAGATACGTAGCCATCAACTACTAAGTCCCAAAGATTAACATCATGACCTAGAAAGAAACTTTCTAGTCTATATTTCTAGTATTCAAAATTTTCACCATCAAAGATGAGAGGTTTTACATTGTAGCTTTTGTCGTTTGAATCTGAAGCAACATTAGTTGGTGTGAGTTCAACCATTGTGTTTCTTCAAAGAAAAACTTGTCTGGATATTTATCTGACACAATTAAGTGTTTGATAACTATCAATACCAGAACCAGAGCTCTGATGCCAATTGAAGGTGTGAGAAACACAAGAAAGGGGGTTTGAATTGGGTTTCACCAAAATAAAATTTGAATCTTTTTCTTTGTGAAAGACCAAGTTAACTTAGAACATAAAAATAAATTAACACAATTATTTTTATCCTGGTTCATTGTTAACTAAGCTACTCCAGTCCACCCCGCAAGGTGATTTGTCTTCAATAAGGACTTAATCCACTATATCCAAACTAATTACATAGAATCCACAATAAGTCAGATCAACCTTATTGACACCCCCAATAAATTAGTTGATCCGTATTGCAAATCTACTCAAACCGCAACAAAAGTCTTCTTGAGATCTGACCTTTACTTGGTCTCTCAAGGAATCAACAACAGTTGAATACTTTCAATTTATTACAGTTTGCTTCTTCTAAGTAGATTACACAGACGTTTCAGTACAAGAAAGACACCTAAGTGTTTTACAGCAGGATACGAGCAACAACCCCTTGCTTATTTACAAAATTATACACAGAAGATTTCTCTAAAGAGTTTGCACAGTGCTTTGGTGTAGTTTTGCTTGAGCTTGATTTAATCTGATAGATTTGTGTAATATTGATTATTTTATTTCTTCAGCTTCCAAGTCTTTCTTTCATAGCTTGTAAAAGAGATCCGTTGAAAGGGTAGAAAGGTAATCGGAATATAATGTTGTTTGTTCTCAACAGTCATAATGAGAGTGGTCATAATATAGTACGAAAGGACTGTCCTTATGCCACCCTAGATGATAGAGATCACATAGCACTTTTTGTACCTTTTGTACACCATCACACATTAACCATTTAAATTTTTTACCTTTAGAGGCTTTAGATAATTTGAATGTTTGAAGCTTGTTGTAGAAGAATCCTTCTTAAGTATTAGAACCCATGTTTTAGAGTCTTCAGAATTTGTCTTTTCAGAACCTCGTCTTCAGAATCTTCAGCACTTGGTTGTAAGAACTTGTTTTTCTTCAGATCATCAGAACTTGTTCAGCAGAATCCCGTCTTCATAATCTTCAGAACTTGTAACACACAAAAGCAAAGCTTTAGAAGACCTCCAAAACTTAACCATAAAGTCACAATCAGAACTTCTTGTATTAATGTTCCTAAGACCTGTTGTATAATATGAATTACAGAATCTTGACTTCAACTATAGCATGTAACCACATGTTTTCAACCAGCAGTGTTTATGTTTAGAACCTGATGACGTCACACACCTTGATACCAGATCTAGAACATTACAGCAACAGCTACACACTAGAACGAAACCATTAGAATATAAAATTGTTCTTTATGATATCATCTAAAGTTATCCTCAAAATCTGAATGCCAAATGTAGAAACACTTGTTATTCTTACGCTGCTCACACAGTAAGCAGATCCATCTATCTGAATGCACATATGATAATATTATTGGAAATGTAATTTAGTTAATGTCTACAATTCCCAATGCTTATTATTTATTAGGGCCTTTTGACATTTTCTATTTTAGTATAAATATGCTACCTAGGCTATCAATATTGTAACTCATTTCATTCCTCTATTTGAATATACAATAGCAGTCCTCTTTGTTATCATTCATTGTTCATTCTTCTTCTCCCTTTCATTACCTTGCACCAACAAATTGGTATCTAGAGCACTTGGTTCTGTTTTTCCTGGGAAACACGAGTGTTTATGAGCTGTGTGTTTGATTTTGGTTCATTGATTTTCTGTTGAAATCTTGAACAAAATCTGAATAGAATTTGATTCTGTGGGTTGGGAAGCAGTGTGTTTGAAGATCTGAAAAATCCGTGCAAGGTTTAAAATGAGTGGAGACGGTAGTTTGAACACCAAACTTCCAGTTTTTAATGGAAAAAAACTAGAACAAATGGATGATAAAAATGCGTGTGCTGTTTGGTGTACAAGATGTTCAGGATCTGGTTACAGATGGTTATGTACCAGCTGCAGCAGATGCAACTGAAGAATAGAGAACTACTGAGAGGATGATGAGGAAGAGGGATCAAAAATCTCTGTTCTATATCCATCAGTGTGTGGATGAAAGTGTGTTCGAGAAGATTGCTGATTCAACAACGTCTAAAGGGGCGTGAGATTTATTGGTGAGATGTTCTGGTGGTGACGCATCAGTAAAGAAGGTGAAGCTTCAATCCTTACGAAAGAAATATGAGAACTTGAACATGAAGAGCAGTGAGAAAGTTTCTGAATATATCTCCAAAGTGATTCTGATCACTAATGAGATGAAGGCGTGTGGAGAAACTCTGACTGAACAGGTAATCATAGAGAAGATTCTGAGGTCGCTTACTCCTCAGTTTGATTACATTGTTGTTTCTATTGAACATTCTAAAAATCTGGAAACTATGAGAATAGAATAATTACAAAGCAGCTTAGAAGCACTGGAGTTACGTCTGTCTGAGAGAACTTCTGAGAGGGAAGCTGAGCAAGCTCTGAAGGCTTCTTTTGTCAAGAAAGACCAGAAGAAGAATAGACGTGGTGATAGATTCCAGAAGTCAGAAGCCTCAACTTCTGATGATAAGAAATATCATAAAGGAAAGGAAAGGTATGACAAAATGAAGGCTCAATGTTACTCTTGTAAACAATTTGGCCATTTTGCCAGAGATTGTAGGTCAAACAGGGAAAGGAAATCAGAAGAAGCATATATGGCTAAGAGAAACTCTGATGATGAACCTGTACTACTAATGGCTTCTGATTCTGATGGAAAATGCTCAGAAGATTGGTGGTATATGGACACTGGCTGTTCAAATCATTTAACTGGAAACAAACAATGGCTGACAGACTTTGACTCCAAAAGGAGAACAAAGATCAGATGTGCTAAGGATAAGTATCTTAATGCAGAAGGTATGGGAGATGTCAGAGTTAGAGTGAAGAATGGGAAAGACATTCTGATCAAAGACGTTTGGTATATTCCTGGTATTAGAAGCAATCTGATGAGCGTAGGTAAGCTGATTGAGAAAGGTTTCTCAGTTGTTATAAAAAACAATCTTCTGACGTTGTATGATTCCAATCAGAAGTTAATTATGAAGTCTAAACAAGGAGGCAACAGAATATTCAAGGTAAATGTAGAAACAGCTGAAGCAACGTGCCTTAGTGCAGAAGGCGCTGAAGGTTACAGTAAGCTGTGGCATAAGAGGCTGGGGTATTTGAACTATAGAAGCTTATGGCATCTATGTTCTAAGAAGCTTGTACATGGTATTTCGAAGATTGTGAAGCCTGAGAATTCATGTGAGATATGCATGAAAGGAAAGCAACCTAGATTTCCATTTACATCAGAAGTAGCCCCCAAAGAGAAGCATGGTCTGGGAGTAGTACATTCTGATGTGTGTGGACCATTTCCAGTACCTTACTTGGAGGAAACAATTATTTTGTGTCTTTTGTGGATGAGTTCACAAGAATGACACGGGTAACACTCATCAAGTTCAAGCATGAAGTGTTTACTGAGTTCCAGAAATTCAAAGTGAAGGTTGAGAAGCAGAGTGGTCAGAAGTTAAAAATTCTGAGAACAGATGGTGGAGGTGAGTATAAATCTACAGTATTTCAGAAGTTCTGTAAGGAGAATGGAATAGAACATGAGGTCACTGCTCCATATACTCCTCAGCACAACAGTCTTGCTGAAAGAAGAAACAGAACTTTGCTTGATATGACCAGAAGCATGCTGAAAGAGAAAAAGCTACCTCACGTGCTATGGGGAGAAGCTGTTGCCACATCATCATATATTCTGAACAGGTTTCCAACGAAGAAACTGAAGGAAGCTGTTCCTTTAGAGAAATGGACTAGAGATAAGCAGAGTGTCAGTCATCTGAAAGTGTTTGGCTCTGTCTGTTACAAACACGTTCCAGAAGCTAGAAGATAAAAACTAGATGATAGAAGCAAAGTAATGTTGCTGGCGGGGTACCACAGTACAAGTGCTTATAAGCTTTATTGTCCATAAACTAATAAAGTTGAAGTCAACAGAGACGTTGTGGTGAAAGAGTCTGAAGCATGGGATTGGACCAAATCTCAACCTGATTCTGGTGTAGTGCTAACACCAGAGTTATCCTCTGAAGATGTTTTAGAAAGTTCAAAAGATGCATCTGATTCTGAAGATCCAGAAAATTCTAAAGATGAGTCAGAAGAAGATTCTGGAAATGGATCTGATTCTGATCCAGATGCTGGTAATGATCCAGAATTTGGTGGTGATCATAGTTCTGGAAGGGAAAACTCTGAAGGTGGTAACTCTGAAAGTAGTAGTTCTGGTGCAGCTTCAGAACAAGCTCAAAGACCATAGTGAAATAGACAAAAACCCAGAAGGTTTGCAGATTTTGACATGCTGCAGGATAATGAAGTTGACTCTGAAGGAGAAGTCGTTCAGTGTGCCATGTTAGTAGATTCTTAACCAGTGGGCATTGAAGAAGCTCTCAAGAAGAAAGAATGGCTTAATGCCATGAAAGAAGAACTTGAGGCAATAAAAAGGAACAAAACTTGGAAATTGACTAAACTTCCAGATAAGAAAAAAGCCATCAGCGTCAGATGGGTTTTTAAGTTGAAACTTAAGCCAAGTGGTTCCATTGACAAACACAAAGCTAGACTAGTAGCTAGAGGTTTTCTTCAGAAACCTGGGCTAGATTATTTTGAGGTGTTTGCGCCTGTAGCTAGACATGAAACAATCAGACTGGTGATTGCTTTAGCTGCAAACAGAAATTGGCCTTTAATGCATCTGAATGTGAAGTCAGCATTTCTGAACGGTCCATTACAGGAAGAAGTTTATGTGTCACAACCTCCAGGATTTGTGAAAAAGAATCAGGAAGGGATGATATACAGGTTAAATAAACCTCTGTATGGACTGAAGCAAGCGCCCAGAGCTTGGAATTTGAAAATTGATTCATTTTTCAAGAAGCAGAAGTTTCAGAAGTGTGAGATGGAATATGGAGTTTATGTACAACACTCTGATAACAATATGATTCTGGTGTGTCTCTATGTTGATGACATCTTGCTAACAGGTAGATGCCCAGAAGATATAAAGAAGTTCAAGGAAGTTCTGATGAATGAGTTCGAGATGACAGATCTAAGAAAAATGACATATTTCCTAGGGATGGAGATTCTGTACTCGAAGAAGGGTATCATTCTGTATCAGTTAAAATATGAACAAAAACTTCTGAAGAGATTTAAGCTGCAGAATTGCAAAGTTGCTGTGACACCATCAGAAACCAATCAAAAATTGGATTCTGACTCTGATGGTGATTCTGTTGATTCAACAACCTTCAAACAATTGGTTGGCTCTCTAAGGTATTTATGTAATACTAGACCTGACATTTGTTATGCAGTTGGATTAGTCAGCAAATTCATGAGTAATCCCAAGTGGTCTCATTTCCAAGCTGCTGTCAGAATTCTAAGATATATCAAGGGAACTCTAAGATATGTAGTGCTGTTTCCTTCTGAAAGTAAGACATAATCAGAATTGGTAAGTTATTTTGATTCTGACTGGTGCGGAGACAGAGTGGACATGAGAAGTCCTTCCAAGAAACAGTCTGTCGTGGCTCTGTCAACATGTGAAGCTGAGTATATCGCAGGCGCTGTAGCTGCTTGTCAAGCAGTTTGACTTTTGAATCTCCTGCATGATCTGAAGGTTGAAGTTGAGAAACCTCTGAAGTTGATGATTGATAATAAGTCTGCAATTGATCTTGCCAAGAAATCATTGCTACATGGAAGAAGCAAGCACATTGAGACGAAGTATCAGTTTCTCAGAAGTCAAGTTCAAAAAGGAGTGTTAGAAGTTCTGCACTGTAGCACTCAGAAACAACTTGCAGATCTTCTGACAAAGGCAGTTAAAATAGACTAATTTCTTCATTTGAAAGATGAAATTAGTGTTGTTAGTTTCTGATAGAAATATCTAAATTAAGGGATGATATTGAAAATGTAATTTAGTTAATGTTTACATTCCCAATGCTTATTCTTTGTTAGGGCCTTTTGGCATTTTCTATTTTAGTATAAATATGCTACCTATGCTATTAATATTGTAACTCATTTTATTCCTCTATTTGAATATACAATAGTAGTCCTCTTTGTTATCATTCATTGTTCATTCTTTTTCTCCCTTTCATTACCTTGCACCAACAAATATCGAGGCATTTCAGCATGGATCAAGTGAATTCACCGCAGCTTTCATCACCCAGCCCTTGTCGCTACATTGGTACTTAAATAAATTTTTTCAACTGCGTTAGACTTTGAGATGTAACAAGACTTTTAATGATTCTGTTGCAGGATGTAGATGAGAAGCTCTTGTACGATACTTTCAGTGCATTTGGAGTTATTGTTACTAATCCAAAGCTTTTACTCTGGAAACTTCATTTCATCACACCTAATAGTGTAACAGTTGCGTCATTTAAGTAAAAGTATCCTGCTAGCAACTGTAGCTAATGCTTTTATACATTGCCAAATAATTTATTTCACACTGCATGCATCAATACCGTGTTAATGGTTTTCTGATAATACTGAATTTACATGATATAGGCTGACTGAAACTACTCTAGGAGGGAAATTTTTTTTATACAACAGGTCTGACAGATAGTGCACGTTGGAAAGACGTTGTATACGAGCTTAAAGTTATGGGTGTCTGACAGATATGGCACAATAGTTATGCTGAAACCTCTACTCTTCTATTGATATTGATGTAGCTCATTTTGATATTGATATTGATGTACATTATTTTGAAATAGCCTAAAAAATTAGATGATGGAATACATGGTCAAGAAGTTGTATAATTAGAAATTTGTCATTTTTAAATGTCCAAGGATGATGTATTACACTAGATTAAATAATTGACATTTTAGGGCAATTTAACTTTATTACAATTATTATTGACATTTTTATTTAAATTTGTATAGATAATTAATTTTGTATCTTACAGGTTACGGGTAACTACCGGAATAATCTGTTTTTTCAAAATTAACAATATTTTTTAGAAATAAAATATTTACTTTTAAATATCATTTTTCTCCAATTCACAGTTTTTTTTCTTGTTTTTTTTATGATTATTTAATATAATTATATCTATATAAATATAGTTAATTTTACAAATAAGTAAATCATTTCAAATTTTGCATTTATATAAAAAAAAATGTACATTTGAATAATTAAACTTTTTCATGTATAATTAATTTACATAATCATTACTAAAATAATTATTAGGTCATTTATGCTTATTATTCATATAATTCAAAATATAATACATCAAATATACGAATACCCGTGCGATGACACAAGTCTCTTATTAGTACCCATTCAAAACGTTAAAGGATGTGGATTCTCTCACTTATAAAGTGATCAATTTCCACTTTTTTAATCAATATGAGACTTCCCTGCACTTGTTTCTTAAAACTTTCAACTTACACTTGATTTTCTCAACAATAATTAAAATCATTACATCAATTTATAAATAACTTATGAAAAAAAAGAACGTACTCCCAAGACAATACTTGACATTAGAACGAGTGTGAGTACAACCTAACCAGACAAAATGATTTTGCTAAAACAACATGACCCTAAAGAATAGGGAAGTGATAGAATGTGTATTTATATTCGTATATAAGTTTCACATCAACTATAACAAGTAATGAACTGTAAATCTCTCTATATATAAATCTCTCAATATCTTACATGGTATCACTTGAGGTAACAATTCAAACCTAATTAAAGTCGCAGCCACAATAGCTCTTTGTAGCGGTAGAAATATTGAGACTAAACCATTGGATTGGCTTAACTCGTACAAATCAAATAAAAATTGCCACTGCGCTTTATTATTTCCAAAGGAAATAGGAAAAGAGAGAATAAATGCAAAAAGAGGGAGATAATCTAGGTATGGAGGTTGGTTATACAAAGGAAAGGTATTAGCATCCTAAACATCTATGGTACTCCGCATGAACCTCTTTAAAAATCTGTGTATTTTAGCTATAAAAGGCGTAGACAAAAATAAATGGTGGAGTTGAGAAAAGAAGTATTTTTTACAATTTTGCACCCGACGCGGTTGTGATTCTTTAGTGCCTACGTACCACCTTCCGTGCAATAGGAGATCAGGGTACTCGTAGTTCACCTCAAAAATTTTAAAACAAATGTGTGTTGGTTAATTTTAAGAGAGGAGACATCATCGTTGTATCTGAGTGGAAAACATACTTACTACTCACAATTATGAGAAAGAAGCATTTACGTTATCTCAAAGTGGAGGATATAAATTGGATTTAAAATCCATCACTCAACACCCAAGTGGAAAATAGTTCTCTTCACTACATACCATAAAAGTATAGTAGCTCGCATCACTATAAGAATCGACAAAAGTCTAATCTTTTGAGAAAAAGTTTTAAAGTAAAAAGTCAAAGTGGCATAATGGTTTGAGTGAGGTTAATGACTTTTAGTCATTCAAAATATGTCAAAGTATGGTTAAATTGATTAAAGTTTGATTAAGAAAAGAGTTTTGAAAATGTATGGACCTAAGTCCAAGTTTATTATGAAAGTGGTTCAAGTTAGAAAACAAGAAGAGCTTTGAAAAGGAGGGAGAAGATTTTTGAAATTAAAGAAGATAGGAGGAGATGAAGAGACTATTCTAAAGCATAAAGTAAACGCTAAGGAAAAGAATAGTCTAACCAATAAGTAGCCAACACTTGACATAAGAAGTTAATGCAAAATTCTCATTCTTTAGATTGAAACCAAACAAGCAAAAATACTAAACCTCTGAGAAATACCAAACTTCAGATGAATTAAGAACCAAGAAAAGTCTTCATTGACTAAAATTGATCAGAGTAACAACTGTATACAGAGGAATTTTCAATAACATACAAAGCATAAAAATCAGAATAATCTGCACACAAAAAAAATTCAAACCAATGCCTTGGAGTAAGCCCCAAGGATTTCAGAAGATCTTCACCAAAATATCAACTAAAGATCATAGAGTTCAAAGGTCTTAAGGCTTCTAATCCTAAGTCCCAGGAATCCACAACTCCATAGTGTAAGGATAGTAACCAGACAGTCCAAGTAACCTTAAAGCTTTGAATGTTCAAGTTGATTATTAAGTATCTTTAAAAAAAAAAAAAGCTCAAATGACCAAAGATAAAATAACATAAAGATAAATGCTCAAGTGAGCAAAAGGAAAATAGCATGAGATGTAAATGCTAAAAAATAAATGGTAATTAAAAGTAAAGGCACGAAATAAAGGCATAAAGTAAAGTTAATTGTTAGTGAATTAGAAGTTAGAGGTCAAGTACAAAAGGTTAGTTGAATGACCATCTTAAAGCTCGCTTTTGAAAAATCATTAGAAGATTGATAAAATTAAAGCCTCTCAACAACAAGTTTCATTTTATTTTTGTCAAGTATATCATTCATTTCAAGTGCTCAAGGCAACTACATATGATCAACGATATTCAAATGATTCACTTAGACTAAAATTCATGGATTTCATTATAGGATTGATATAATCAAAGCCTCATAATAATTAATTTCAAAGTTATTGGATCCAAGGTTTCAAATTAAACATACTTGGGCTTGCAAACATAGGTTTGGGCCACAAATTTTCATTTTTCGAATCGGGACAAATTTAGCGTTATGTTAAGCAATTGTAAGTGGACTTATGTAGAAGCTACGCCTATTTTGAAGCTGGTAAATAGTAATCTATATACCAAACATGTTAGATAAATTATATGTAAATCATTCTCCAAAAAAACATGTAGCACAAGTAAAAACAATAAGGGGATACAATGAAGAAGGAGGGAAATGTATCATATGAAACTAGGGTTTCCAATATCATCAAAATCATTCACCCATTTTTATGGATTTGGTTTTTCAACCTATCAACACCCAAGATCCAATGAGGTTGAGGAACTTGTCCCAAAATAACACTCACGTGTCTCCAAATCAGGACCAATAAAAAAATAATAAAATGTATTTAATATAAAAAAATTTAAATGATTTATAAAAAGGAAATAATTGGTAAAATACACAACATGTATTAAAACACAAAATAAAAATCCTAAAAAAAATATCAGAGGTCAAACATGAGTCAACAAGTGTTGACAATTTTTTTTAGAATTTTTTAAAATATAAAGAAATAAGAAAAATAAACTAAAACTTGTAAAAAATAGTAAAGTAAAAAATAAAAATAAAAAAGATCACCAATATTTGTCAAGAGATCATTGGATCCTACCATAATTTTTCCAGAGTTTAAAATGACCAAAAAATATTTTTAAACAATTAAAACAAATTAAACAAAGTGAAAAATCATAAAAAATACCAAATCACAAAATAAAATTGTGGAAAAACAAAAATTGGAAAGATAAAAATCAAAACTATTTTTGATAATTTTTAAACAATTTTAGAAGTTGATATGAATTATTTATGAATTTTTGAAGTTTAAAACAATTAAAACAAAAATCAGAAAATAAAATAATAAACTAAAAAATATGGACCATCTGATCATTATCAAAACACGTTGGTAATCAAATCCAAGGGATCTGACACGCTATGCATGTTATGGTCATTAGTGAATAACACACTGAATTATTAATTTAAAACAGATTTTGAAAAAATGTGTGGCATCATGTTATTGATTGAGAGATGAATGTCATCGTCTTTATTCTCCAGTCACACGTGAGTTGCATGTTCCACAAACAGTAAAATTGGAAGCTCAAACTGGTGTCATTCGCTTCGTCTCATCAAGACGGTTCCAATGGTACCCTCGCGGAAAATTTATATTAACCATAGCTCACTCGATTTGGAGAAAACTAGAAGAAAAAGTGAAAACGAGTTTTGAAATTAAATGATCAATTCTCCATGAAAATGGAAACCAGAAGAAGAATTTTCTTTAGAGAAGAAGAGAGTACTTCTTAGAAACTCATTTGAAGTGAAATGTTGAAGAATTCTACTTGAACAAAGTCTGAGAATTTTGCTCTGAAACTTCACTTGACTAGCACGGTTTAGAGCATTTCAAGGCTTGGTTCTTCTTCTTTTAGCTTTAGTGAAGTTCAAGGATGAAGAATGAACAAATATATTGGATTAATAAAATAAGGAAAGAGTGAATTCAAAAACTCAAAATTGTGAGCTATGGAGAGAGTTTGACAGGGTGATTTTTCCTGTTTAAGCTTGAGGAAATAAGTGGAATGTGTCCCTTATTTATATCTGAGCATGATGGAAACAAAAATTGATAGAAATGATCAAGTGTGAGTGGAATTCATGTGCACTTGCATCATGATCAAAGTGTGACTTGTAATCCATCAAAACTCACTCAATTTATGCGTTTTGATGATTAAACAAGTCTGAGCAAGTTTGTTAAACATGTTTAATTGAAAAATTCGCACAAAATTGGTGATTAGAAGCCACTTATGGAAATCAAATCCTAACTTTGAGAGAAAACTTCAGTTTCTAGGTAGTGATTTTGTAGCCATGATGCAAGCAACTCAGGGACCTTTATGGTGCAATCTTGGATTCTTTGGAAAGCTGAATGATCAATCTTGACAATGTGCTTTTAAAGTTTTCATTTGGATGTTTGAGCAAAACGTTATTCAACTTTGAAATCAAGAAAAACACACGGATTTTTGTACTTAGAAATATTTCTAAGTGTTGAGCTTCAAAATGACCTATAATGTTCTTCAAAATTACATGTCCTTCCATTCATAATTAGCTCTTGATCCTTGAAGATGAAATGAAGTAGACCTCTTGAATTGAATTATGGAATTGAGATCACTCAAAAATCATAAAAAGTGAAAGAGTTATAATCTTTTGAAGATGTTGAACAAATTTGGAGAAATTCACAAATGACCTATAATCTTTTTAATTATTAAACAAATTTTCAAGCATTTTCAAGTCTTGCATATTGAACCAAAGTTGTAGTAGAAATCCCAAAGATCATGGTAGAAAAAGAATAAGCTCAAGGAGTGTTATGGAAATTTTTTTTGATATATTTGTAGATAATTTTATGTTCTTGGCACTATACTTTTGATAATTAGTAGTGTTTAAGTTGTAAATAGATGTAAATAAGCAATTATATAGTTTTTAAAATACATCACTTTGTTTACTTAGTTTTTTTTTGCTCATTTTGTAGGTTTTGGTGTTGGAACATTGGAGCATTGGAACTTTGGGCATGCTAGATCCAAGAGTGTGGTGCAACAAGTCAAAAATGAAAGTTTTGTTCATCCTAGCACGCTAAGTGCAAGTTACAGTGCGTTTTTGGTGTTTTGCGCATTTGGAAGAATGGAGTTTTGTTTGGTCCCGCTAAGCGGCCTCGTCCTGCTTAGCACGGTCCACTGATCCAAAATTATTACTTTTTCCGTTGAGCCCACTTAGCGTGCCCTGGCCGCTTAGCGGGACTCACTTTTTGGGAACTTGTATAAATAGCCACCTTTGAAAAATTTTGGCCACCAACTCTTGTACAACATACACAAATCAGATTTTTAGGGCTAAGAAACCATTTTTATCATTTTGTAACTCAAGATCAAAGATTTCTACCTCAAATCTTTGATATTTTATTGTTGATGTTCATCAAGCTTCATAATTTACTTGTTGATCAAACTATCATGGTGATGGGTAGATAAATCTTTCTTGGTGTCAAGATTAGAAGTAGATAACCTTCCTTTTTGTATGTATTTAGCTTGATCATTTGTATGTGAACATGTTGATGATAAATATATGGTAAAAAATCTTGTTTTATGGTTTATATTTTAGTTGATCATTATTGAGAAGTGTGTTCATCTCTTGACCTAGGTTTTCACTTATCAATGAACAATTTCTAGACATAGTTTTGTGAGTTGATATTCACTAATATTGTACTTTCAAAGTTATCAAATTGATAGTTAGGTAGAGAGATCATCTAAAGATCAATTTGATAAAACTCACATTTTGTTTTAGAGATGAAACATCTTTAGAGGATATGTGATTATTTTATGATTAATGAGTTCACATACTTGATTGAGAAAATACGCCCTAAAGAGATTATCGAGCCCTAATCTTAACACGCTTTTACCAAACATTTGAAACCTAAAATTTGGTTTCCTTAAACTTGTTATTTTGCATGAAACCGACATTTTCCGTTACTAAAACCAACATCTAACCCTTTTATGAAACTTAAGCTTAAAACTATTATAACTGTAGAACGACAATGATATCACACCAATCCTTGAGGAAAACAATAAATTAAATACTTGTGTTGAAAATACATACAATAAAAATGGTGTCGTTGTCGGGGATTGGCGTTTTATATTTCCAGCATTGCAATAGTTCTATTGTTTTAAGTTAAATTATAACATTTTAATATCTCTTGTTTTTTTTCCACTCGTTTGGTTAGTGTTTTCAGACTTTTGTTTATGCGAGGAAGTGTTTCTGAAGACCAACTCCTTATTGATCATGAAATCAAAAGGATTTGCAGAAGACTTAATAGCAAGACACAAAGGAGGAGAAAGCTAGCTAAAGAAAGGAAATAAAGAGAGGAAGCATCTACTTCTTCAAAAATCCAAAATCTAGAAGAAGTTATGGAGGATCCACCACCTCCACCTAGAGGTCCATGCACAAATAGTCCTAGACGAAATGCTCAATTTGCTCGCCAAGCCAATGCGAGGAATTCATAGATGAAACTAGCATACTACAACTTTTGTACGTGAATCCTTTCAATGGCATGGATCATGAAGACCTGTACTACCGTCTCACAAAATTCTATGAGATTTCCGGTTCTGTGGGAGCTCCAGAAGCTTAAGAAGAACAAGTCTTCAAGAGACTATTCCCTCATTCTTTAGTGGGGAAATCCAAAGATTGGTATCTTGACCAACCCACTCAAACCATGACGGAATGGAATGTTTTAGAAGAATTTTTTTAAGAAAGATACTTTCCTCAATCTAGGTTTATGGAAGCCAAAACCACAATCTCTATGTTTTCTCAAGGTAGTAATGAATCTCTCAATGAAGCTTGGGATAGGTACAAGTCAATGTTGAGAAAGTGTCCTAGCCATGGTTTTGAGGAGAACACAAAATTACATATTTTCCGCAATGGTATTCAACCTCAACTGAAACTATTGTTGGATGCTACAACGGGTGGTTCATTAATGTCAAAAACTTCGGAGGAAGAAATTGAAATCATTGAGAGGATGGTGATAAATGATCATCAAGTTCAACATGATTGGGGGACCTCAGAAAGGAAGTCAGGAGTTCTTGAATTAGGAACAAATGATGCTATCCTTGCTCAAAAAAAATTACTTTCTCAACAAGTGGAGGAGCTTACAAAGCAAATGGCCAAACTACCTAACAAATCAAAGAGATGCAAGAAATTCTGAGGAAGCAAATACGACAAATAGCTTGTTGTGAGTTATGTCAAGGTGATCATCAAACCATACTTTTTCATCCCGTGGGAGAAGAAGCAAATTGCATGGGAAACCAAAACCAATATCAAGTTTATCAACCAAGACAACAAAATTATCAAAATAACCAAGGTTACCTTCAAAGGGGTAATCAAGGTTATCAACAAGGTTGGAGGCAAGATGGTGGAAATGTAAACCGACAAAATCCAAACCAAAATACCACTCAAACTTCACAACCTCAAAGTAGTACTTCAAAGATGGCAGAAACTCTCACCCAATTTATGCAAATCTCGATGGAAAACCAAAAGACAAATGAAGCGGCAATCAAAAAATCTTGAGAACCAAGTTGGGCAACTTGCAAAGCAACTATCCAAACAACAAACGGGGCCATCTTTTTCTGCAAACACTCAAGCAAATCCGAAGGAGCATTGCAAAGAAATTGTAACAAGGAGTGGAAGAGAAGTTGGTGGAGAAGAAAATGCAAAGAAGGGTGACGAGGTTGTTGAGGAGGAGATTGTGTTAGAAGAGGAAGTAGAAGATGAGAAAGTTGTAGAAAAAATGGTGAGGAGGAATTAGTTGAAAACAACAAATTGGAGAAGGAAGAAGTAGAAAACAAAAGATCTAGAAGAAAAAATGATAGAGAGGAAGGGGAAGGGAAAAGTGAATACTATTCCGGTTCAGAATTTGTCGTATCCTCATTCTCCTACCAAGAAGGATGACACTAGGAAATATGCTCGATTTATGGATATATTTAAGCAATTGCAAATAAATATTCCATTTTCTGAAGCTATGGAGAAAATGCCTATGTATGCAAAGTTCATGAAAGATATCCTTACAAAAAAGAGAATATTAACAAATCAAGAAGTTATCATGGTTGACGCAAGTTGTAGTGGTATCATTCAATGAACTCTACCAAAGAAGGAAAGTGATCTGGGAAGGGTTACTTTACCGGTTACCATTGGTGATGTTTATGTCAGTAAGGGATTGATAAACTTGGGTTCTAGCATTAATTTGATTCGTTTGTCTATTGTGATAAGATTGGGGAGCATCGAGATGAAGTCAACAAAGATGACACTTCAAATAGCTGACAAATCCATTACCTGTCCTTATGGTGTATCTCAAGATGTGCTAGTGAAAGTGGATAAAATTTTCTTCCCAGTTAATGTTGTTGTGATTGATATGGAGGAATACCATGATGCACCTTTGATTCTTGGCCGACCATTCATGAAGATCACAAGAATGATGATCGATATTGACGATGGTTTGATGAAGATCCGAGTTCAAGATGAAGAAGTAAGCTTTAATCTCTTTCAAGATATGAAAAATTCTAATGATAAATGAGTTCTTTTTAGAATTGATGCTATTGAAGAAGCTATTTGGGATGTTTCTAGTGAAGTTAATCTTTCAACACCTCTTGAGAAAACATTGACTAATATGATTCAAGTTCTTGATGTACATGAAGAGAAGGAATTGGAAGAAGTTAAAATTTTGAATAAGGAAGCTAAAGAAGAAAAATCCTAACATGAATTGAAGATGTTTTCATCTCACTTAAAGTATGTGTTGCTTGATGATGGTGGTAACAAACCGGTAATCATTAGTAATGCTATATCGGAGAAGGAAGAGCATTATTTAGTTCAAGTTTTAAAATAAAATCAAAGAGAAATTGGTTGGGTTTTAGAGAATTTAAAAGGAATAAGCCCAACTTATTGTATGCACAAGATTTTTATGGAAGAGGACTTCAAGCCGGTAGCTCAATGCCACTTGAATCCAAAAACGAAAGAGGCAGTGAGAAAGTAAGTTGTGAAACTATTGGGTGTCGAGATAATTTATCCTATTTTTGATAGTACTTGTGTGAGTCTGGTACATGTGGTTCCAAAAAAGAGTGGAATGACCATAATAAGAAATGAAAAGAATGAATTGATTCCGACAAGAACCGTAACGGGATGGCAGATGTGTATTTATTACCGGAGGCTTAATCAAGCAACTAGGAAAGATAACTTCCCTCTTCCTTTTATGGACAAAATTCTATAAAGGTTATCAGGTCAAGAGTTCTATTGTTTTTTGGATGGGTATTCCGGGTATAACCAAATTTCAGTAAATCCGAAAGACAATGAAAAAGGGCTTTCACTTGTCCGTTTGGAGTTTTTGCATTTAGGATGATGCCCCTTGGTTTGTGAAATGCACCAACAACTTTTTAAAGGTGCATGCAAGCTATATTTTTTGATATTATTGAGAAGACTATGGAGGTTTTCATGTACGACTTCTCCGTTTTTGGGGCATCTTTTGATCTTTGTTTGAAAAATTTGGATACTATTTTTAAGAGGTGTGTGGACTCCAACTTAGTGCTTAATTGGGAGAAATGTAACTTCATGGTTATCGAGGGAATTTCTTGGTAACAAAGTTTCATCCAAGGGGTTTGAATTTGACATGGCCAAAGTGGAGGTTATTGAGAAATTGTCACCACCATTGAACGTGAAAGGAATCCAAAGTTTTTTGGGTCATGTGGGATTCTACCAAAGATTTGTCAAAGACATTTCCAAAATTGCAAGGCCATTGAGCAAATTGCTCAACAAAGATAAGTCTTTTACTTTCGATGATGCTTGTTTGATAGCTTTTAAGAATTTGAAACAAAATTTGACAACCACACCCATAATCGTAGCACCAAATTGGAAAATGGATTTTGAACTAATGTGTGATGTCAGCGATTATGTCGTTGGTGCAGTTATTGGTCAAAGAAAAAGAAAAAAATTCCATGATATACATTATGCTAGCAAAGTTCTTAATAAAGCACAAGTTAACTATGCAACCATTGAAAAAGAATTGTTAGCTATAATGCATGCATTGGAAAAATTTAGATCCTACCTCACTGGGTCAAAGGTTGTAATCTACACTGACCATGCGGCAATACGGTATTTTCTTACCAAACCGGATTCTAAGCAAAGACTTATTCGATGGATACTTTTGTTGCAAGAATTTGATCTTGAAATTCGGGACAAGAAAGGGTCCGAGAATTTGGTAGCGAATCACTTATCCCGTTTGGTCAATGTAGAGGTTACTAACCAAGAAAGTGAGGTTAGAGAATAATTTCCAGATGGAAAGCTTTTTATAGTACAAGTTAGACCGTGGTTTGCTGATTTTATAAATCACAAGGTATCTTGATTGATACTGAAAGATCTAACTTGGGACCAAAAGCAGAAATTCTTAGAGGATCTAAATTTTATGTGTGGGATGAGCCTTACCTTTTTAGGCTTGGATGTGATAATTTGTTAAGGAGATGTATGTCGTTGGAGGAATAAAAAATTATACTTTGGCATTGTCATAATTCTCCGTATGGAGTTCATTTTAATGGTTTGCGTACGACAACGAAAGTCCTTCAACCAGGCTTTTATTGGCCATCTTTTTTCAAAGATGCACATTTGCATACTAAGAATTGTGATAAATGCCAAAGGAGTGGAGAAATTGGAAAAAGATATGAAATGCCTTTGAATAGTACGTTGGAAATAAACATTTTTGATTGTTGGAGCATAGATTTTGTAGGATCTTTTCCCCCATCATTTTCAAATTAATTTATCCTTGTTGTAGTGGATTATGTTTCTAAGTGGGTAGAGGCGATGGCTTGTTCTAGGGCAGACGGAAAACAGTTATTAAATTTCAAAAGAAAAATATTTTTTCCAGTTTTGGAACTTCACGCGTTTTAATTAGTGATGGTGGATCATAATTTTGTAATACACCTCTTGAAAAAGTTTTGGAAAACTATGGTGTAAAGAATAAAGTGGCGACTCCGTACCATTCACAAGCTAATGGACAAGCCAATGTTTCAAATAGAGAAGTTAAGAGTATTTTGGAAAAGACCGTGTCAAGTTCACAGAATGATTGTTTGCTTAAGCTTGATGATGCTTCGTGGGTGTATCACACCGCTTACAAAGGTCCTATTGGGTTGACAACATTTCAAATGGTGTATGTCAAAACTTGTCACCCTCTGGTAGAAATTGAGCAAAAGACTCTGTGGGCATTAAAATTCTTAAACTTTTATTCTAACTTAGCCGGAGAAAAAAGAAAAATTCAATTGCAGGGTCTTGATGAATTGCGCAATGATGTGTATCGCTCCAATAAGTTGTATAAAGAAAAAGTCAAATTTTATCATGACAAGAAAGTCCTCCACAAAGACTTCAAAGTTGGCCAAATGGTGCTTCTTTTCCATTCCCGGTTAAAACTTTTTATGGGAAAGTTGAAGTCCAAATGACCGGGTTTGTTCGTGATTAAAGAGGGTGAAAGATTATGGAGCAATTGTGTTGGAGGATCCCATCTTAAAGGAAGTTTGGATTGTGAATGGCCAGCGGTTGAAGGTTTACCTTGGAGGCAAGGTAATTAGAGAAACAAGTGTGGTCCGTCTTGGGGATTTTTGAAATCAACGTAGATCATCGAGCTCTAACAACGTTAAACAAAGCGCTCTCTGGGAGGCCCCCCAACTTTGAAAGTAATTTTGTCTTTATCCATGTTAGTAATATTAGGATGATGTGGTTCTGAAAAAAACAGAACAAAACCTGCTGTCTGTTCTGTTTTTAGCATATTTTCTCAGCCCACTGTAACACAGTGGGAGAACTTACTTGGGTGTTTTGCGTTTGATCGCAATTGTTGCAGATAGTAAGACTCGCCACCGAATTTTCTTTCATCCAATAAGGAAAGGGTGAAAAGAACATGAAAGACCTTTGAGATTATTTTCTTGAGTTCCGGGGGTAGGTTATGAAAAGGGAAGGTGTTAGCACCCTTTTCATCTATAGTTATCTACATACTCTTAGTTGCTTGCTAGATCACTTAATTTTGTTTGAAAATGTGCTTGTGATGTGGGTTTGAAAGTATTTTGAAAACGTCTTTGTAATGATTCTTGTTTTTATAAGAACGTGTACAAAGTGTTGATTTTTAAAATAGTTCAAAGAGGTGTTTGTGGAATATGTTTTTGAAAGTGATTTTGAAAAGTGTCTTTGTAATGATTCTCGTTTCTATAAGAATGCGTACAAAGTGTTTTTAACTTTTAAAAATGTTTCAAAGGAAAGTGTTGGTGTGAAAAATGTTTTTGTTGTGAGCAAGCAAGCAACTATGAGCAACCTACCTACTCAAAACGTCTTATGTTTTTTCCTCTTCCTTTAGATGTTACTATCTTACCATTGATTGATAAGAAGCCCCATCGTTGGATGTGAAGGGACGAACGTGGGTCGTTTGTATAGTCATAGAAGGCAACCTATGGGACGTTTTAGCAATGTCGTTTTAGGGACTAGATCGTTTACCAAAGGCAACATTGAGGGTCATCGAGGGACTACGATCTTTTATCGAGGGTCTTTGCTAAAACACCCATATTTGAGGGTGTGATACGGTGGGTAGATTTATAGAAAGGGAAGGTATTATCACCCTTTCTATCCGTAGTTATCTACGGGCTCTTAGGTACTTGCTCATCATTTTCAAAATTGTTTTCTTTGTGTTTATGAGTTTTGAAAAGTTTTTGTTTTAACTTCGATTTAACTCTTGCTTCTGTCTTCAAGAGTGTAAGGAAGTGTTTTGAAAACTTTGTTTTGTAAAGGAGTGTAAATGTGAAAAATTTGTTTGGAATGAGCAAGTACTTAAGAACTAATCTACCTACTCGAAAAAATAATTGTTCTGTATTCGTTTCCTTTAGGCAACGCTATCCCACTATTAGTGAGTAGGTAGCACTGTCGTTGGAGTTTGAGGGTCAATTCGAAAGGGACGCACGATCACTAAAGCAATGTTAGAACGTCTTAGTAATAACCCTAATGTCTTAGATCAATTATTCGAGGCAACCATTCCGAGGCAACTTTTCTGAATCGGGGCTTTGATCTTTGTTTAGACAAAAGGACTACCACTAAAGCATCATATACTCAATGACCATTTACCGAAGGCAACTAAGTGGGAGTGTACCATAGGAGTGCGCATGTGCGAATGATTCAATTTAAGTTTATTTATCTTTGCACATTTAGGGTGATCTAACTGTTTTAAAATGAATCATACATTCTTGTCATGCATCCCTATATCATACATCTAACAATTAATAATTTGCGGAATTTAAAGTGCAGAATTTAGACTACGCTATTACAAGGCTTCGGGTATTTACATAGCCAAAAAGAAACCTTTTGAAAATAAAGCGATAAATGTAAATAAAGTTCCTAATTAAACTATTACAAACTGTAGGCAGTTACATTAATATGGTAAATAATAAAAATAAAGCGCGCGATAAGAATTAAGATCGACGAGAATTTAAGGTTTTGACCCTTCTAACCTAATTAAAAGAAAAATTATTTTTTTTGTTGTTTTTAATAAAAGAAATAAGTTTTCTAAATTAAATATGAAATTAATTAGTTAATTAAATTAATTAATAAAAATAATTACATGACCTATTTTGGTTTCTTTGGTTATTTTAGGAAAAAATAAAATATGATTAAGTTAGTAATAAAACCTATGTATTCTAATTATTTTTAAGTTATTTACAAAAAGAAATTAAAGTTTTACCTAAAATTAAAATTTAATTAAGAAAAAATCCTAAATATATTTTTATGTGATTTTTATATTTGTTTATTGATAAAAAAAATAAAAGGGATTAAAAGAAATAAATAAAACGAATAAAACATGAAAATAGAGATGGGCCTAGTAGCAAAAGTAAACAGGGGTGCAATCATCAGAAATCCCTAGGCCCGAATCTTCGAAAGCTTCATGCTTTAACTGTGGTGTTTTTTGATTCTTGCGTGGAACCTATGATTCCATAACTGTTCTATATAAACTCAAACAAACATTAGCATACCATAAAATGTGATTAAAATTAGAGATTCAAAGTTTAAAATTTTACCAAATCGGTGTTGTCAAATGGGGGGCGTGCTAGGTGTGTGATGGATTGCTCTTGGGCCTTGTAAGACTCTTGAGGACTTCAAGAGGATGGTTTGAGGCTTGATGTCAATTGAGAGAGACCGGAACCTCAAGATATGACTTTCACCAATTCTTTGATTTCTGGAGAGCTTTTTGAAGAGCTTTTAGAGAGCTTTTTGAAGAGCTTTTTGAAAGCTTTTTAGAGAGGAATTTCTTCCCTTTCAAGCTTGTATTACTCTATATTTATAGAGGATAATGAGTATACAAGAAAGCATGGAAAGAATCTCCCTCATAATGTTGTGTTTTAAGACCATGATCAAAATTTGAAAAAAATGCCATATTTGATGCTTTTATGCCATTTTCACATGTGGATGAACCTGGACATATTTGAAGAGTTATTGCACGAAATCAATTGACATAAACCAACATAAAACTTTCCCAAAATGGATTCACATCAAAATTTATATTATTTCTATTATTTATTTATTTAATTTTGAATTTTAATGAATAAAATATCAAAATAAATAGCATAAATAGTAGAAAAATGTATGAGTGGGCTTAGAGATCGGGGACCATGTTAGGAATGAGTTTCAAACTTGAAAAGATAGGCCCATTTGGAAAAAATCCAAGTTTGGTCAATATTTGCTTCATGCATTTTTTCAAAAATTGTCCAACTTTGACAATGCATATCTCTCTCTATTTTAACCTTATGAGGGTGTTCTGGGACTTTTTAGAAAGCTTAAGATGTCCCCTAAGAGACCTCTTTTGTTTCATCTCAATTGGATCTTCCATGTTCATGCACGAAGCTTTGACCCAAAAAGTGTTTTTGTTGACTTTCCAAAATGACCTATAATGTCCAAATTCATAACTTCTTGTGAGTGCATATTTTGAACTTGGGAGATGAAGATGGATTGTAGGGAATTTCATCCTCTTAAAAATGAGATTTGGATGGGTGATTTCTCATAAAGTATGAGAAAGGTATGCTTGGTCAAAGTTGATTGACTTTTCCTGCAAACCCCTAATTTAACAACTTTTGAGTCTTGATGAATTATGAGAAATCCTTGATGAATCATGATCAAACCTTGATTAAATGATGAAATATACTTCAAAATGAGGAGGTTGACCAAAAATCTTGAAGTTTGACTGTATGTGGGCCACAATTGACTTTTGCCTTAGCATAGTCGATTTTCAGGCCTTTGAGCAATTGACTGAGCAAACTTCCTCTAAAAGGCTTGAAACTTGACATGGATGATCTTGAGAACATATTAGGAAAATATTGAGCATTTGGGGTCCCTTGGACTCAAGTTTCTTGATGCAACATGAAACCCTAATTTGAGGTACACTGCCTTAGGAGAGAGCTTGTCTGGCCAACCCTTGGACTACCTTGAGCAACTTGAGGATATTTCTTGCAATGTTTTGAGAAATATGGGAGGGAAAATTTTTGGGTACAACAACTTCCCCTGTTCAATCTTCTTAAACCTGAAGATTTAGATTGGCTTTCGTGCCTTTCATGATCCGAAGGTGGAAGAGGATTGAACACTAGACTGCCCAGAAATTTGCACTCGCATGAAGTGGTAATTGTCTTGTGATGTCGGGAATGGGCTTACAGATGGAAGTTGGAAATTGCTGACGAGGGGGTGGGCTTAAAGATGTAAGATTAAGATTGCGCCTAAGAGGGGGGGTGAATTAGGTGATGGTCGATTTTTGACTTATTTTATACTTTCTGGTTTTGATTTAGTGCTTTGAAAACTGTAAAGTGCAGAAAGTAAAGAGACACGGAGAATTATCCTGGTTCCTTCCACAACCCGGAAGTACGTCCAGTCCCCTTGCAAACACGCAAGAGATTTTACTATATTGTTAGAACTTTTACAAGACTCTTCCTAGTCTTATCCACTAAAGAACCTAACAAATAACCAAGAACACCCTCTTGGATTTCCAATAAGTCTAATGAGAACAATCCTCTCAAAAGATACCTCTTGTTTCCAATAATGGACAACAAGGAACAAAAGTAATCTAATACTTAATTCCAACAATCCTGGAAATAAGTTACACTTTGTATGTTTTTATGAAGTATGATTTCTTGAAGTTTCTTCTTTCTTCTCTTGTAAGCAATTCAAACTGTAACACAATGGTTAGATAATGCTCAAAGATTTCTGTTCTTTATATGTGTGAAAGTGCAGAAAATCTTTGTTCTTAAAAGTTAAGAAATATGAAGTTTGAATATTTTACAAAGTTCAGATTTTATTGCAAGAGAAGAGAGTTGTTTTTGATTTGAAAATATTTTGCAATATATAGTAATCAAGATACCTTTCCAAAAGGACACTTTTCTGTTTGTGAAACTTGACAAGATGCAATGTTTGATCATGCAACTATTGGAGAAAAGGTATGAAGGATATCTTGAAACCATTTCAGATTTTTCAAAATTTTCAATGTGCAAATCGATTAACATAACATGCAAATCGATTGCACGTGTTTGTAACGTTCAGAATTTCAAAAAGTTTGAAGTGTAAATCGATTAGCATGTTGTGTCAATCGATTTACAAGTGTTAAAAAATCAGTTTGTTCTGTGATCAATCGATTTACACAACATGTCAATCGATTGCTGGCAGGAGCAAACAGTTTTTGAAAAAGCATGTGTAAATCGATTTACACAAGATGTTAATCGATTTACAGCAGAGAAAAACTTAAAAATTGTTTTGAAATATAATTGAAGTGATGTGGCAAGTGTGTATATCATTTTTGAGCATTTCTAATCACTGTAGTTTAATTGAGAATTGATATACTTGATTGCTTGCCAAGTTCCTTGAAGCTTTGAGTGAATGATGCTTTAAGATGATTTCCACTTCTTTTCCTTCTTTCCATAATGCTTGTTTGTCTTTCATCAAACTAGTTTGTTTGTCTTTCATCAAAACTAAAGTTGAGTTGAGGCTTGAGATTACATTCTCCCCCTTTTTGATGATGACAAACCATTTTCCTTTATGTGTTGATCAGAATTTGAGCAAAAGGTGTTTTCTCCCCCTGAGAAGATTTCTCCCCCTATGGAGAAAAAGCTTTGAAAGATTGCTCTGTAAAGACAATGAAAACAAACAACCATAAAGTGCTATTACATCCTTCTCCCCCTTTGACATTATCAAAAAGAAGGGAAAGATGCAACAAGAGAGTATACCAGAAAGAAATGTATAGGAACATGAATGAAAAAAACACAAAATATTCAAAATTATCGAACAAAGTTTTAAGAACACAATACATAAAATGAACAGAACAAAACAAGACAAAATCCATAATGATACTTATACTAAGAATTTAAGAACATTGATCAAGAACATTTTAAAAAGGTCCTTGATAAGGAAATTGTTGTTGAAGAGGTGGTTCGGTGTATTGAGGAGGCGGAGGTGCAGGATTGGTTGGGTCGTATGGAGGGATATGAAGATGTGAATAAAGATATGAAAATTGTTGGTTCACATCATTCTGAAAAGCATCTATCCGAGATGAGGTAGAGTCATTTATCTCCGTCCATCGAGCATTGATGTTAGAATTCAGAGAAGCAAACTGTTGCGTCATGAAATCCATAACATCTTGATTTGTGGGACCAGAAGCAGCAGCAGCAGGAACTTCATGGTCTTCTTCATCTGCATTTTGACCTTCATCGCCGACCACATCTTCTCCAATGTAAGTTATGGTTTTTGCTTCAGCGTTGAAATGAACACCCATCCTTGAATCAACATTTTTGATGGAGATCCTAGTGGAGATTGGATCCATTTCAATTCGCTCAAATCCAGTGAAATCTATATCATAAGCTTCCATAATCCTTGTAATGAAATATGCATATGGTAGAAAGGTGGCCCTTGCGGCAACTTTTAGCATATGCATCACAATCAATTTTGCCCAATTGACCGGGATTCCATTTTTCCTTGCATAGATGATTTGAAGCTCTAGGTCGGTCACCGTACAATGATTCCCTGCTCTAGGAAACAAAATATACACCAGAAAATAGTGAAACAACCTATCATCAATATGGAAATTTCCAGCACTCCATGTGTCCCTAGCTGGAGTAACCCCGCCAAGACTGCGAATCCGCTTGGCACGGTATTCAGATTCAGATAGCCTTCCAATGCTATAGAAAAATTCTCGCTTCTGATAGTTTTCCCAAGCAGCATCTTCTGGATCATAAAGGGTACTTCCAGAATATGGAATGTTCAAGATTCTGCCAAGAGTTTTGGAATACAGAGGGATTCTTTTTCCAAGGACATATGTATAACATTTGTTGTTGTCATAGCACATGTTGCTGTAGAAAATTTTAACCAGATCCGGGTAATAGAAACCATGTGAAGATATTAATGGTTCTAACCCATAAGCAATGAAATCTCTTTGAAATGAGAAGCATTCATCTGGAAAAGTAGATAACATACCAAACTTTGGAGTGGAGACGATTTTCTTTTGAAAATGCTTGAGGAATCTGTCCCGCTGTGGATCCGTGAGGTACTCGAGCACAGAGTTTTCAGATGATGACGAAGCTGGCTTCTTTCCTTTCTCTGAGGCAGAGGCTTTTCTCTTGGGAGCCATGGATCTTGTTAGGGTTTTGAAAGGAGAGATATAGAGTTCTTTTGTTATGTGAGAGAGTGTGTTGGTGTGATGAGATAGTGAGGGAGTTTTGGTGAGATTAAATAGTATAGTAGGGTAAGTGAGGTTTTATGAGGTTTTAATTTTGTAATTTTGGTCAAGGTTTCATTGATTGGGCAATAGAAAGGTGGGAGGTTGAGAGGCAATGAATGTTTGACCAATATATTAAAAGCTCATTATAAGTATCACATGTTAAAACAAAATACATTGCATAGAGAAAATACATAAAAAATGCTTCAGATTCTGTGGTAAATCGATTTACCCCTTGGTTAAATCGATTTACACAGAACATTTTTCATAAAAAGTAATTTTCGTTCAGTGGTAAATCGATTTACATATTGTGTAAATCGATTTACACACAAGATTTTATTAAAAAACTGATTTGCTTCAGTAGTAAATCGATTGACATATTGTGTAAATCGATTTACACAGAAGATTTTATTAAAAGAAATGATTTGCTTCAGTGGTAAATCGATTGACATATGGTGTAAATCGATTTACTTAAAGAGAAAATTTAAAAAATCATTATTTTTAACATTTGAAACAATGTCTAACCACATATATATGTACATTAAGGTATAGTCAAGGATTGAGTGCACCTTAAATATCTTGTTCATCGAGGATTCCAAGTTCACGACGAATTTTGAAAAATGCATCCTTTGCAAGTGGTTTTGTGAAGATGTCCGCGAGTTGATTTTGAGTGTCCACAAATGTGATCTCGACATCTCCTTTGAGTACATGGTCTCGGATAAAATGATGTCTGATGTCAATGTGTTTCGTCCGGGAATGCATAACTGGATTTTTCGTAATATTGATCGCGCTTGTGTTATCACATCGAAGAGGAATGCATCCAAGGTTTACTCCATAGTCAAGTAATTGTTGTTTTAGCCAAAGAATTTGTGCCCATCCACTTCCAGCCGCAATGTATTCTGCTTCGGCAGTGCTGAGAGCTACGCTTGCTTGCTTTTTGCATGACCATGAAACCAAGGCATTTCCAAGAATGTGACATGTTCCACTTGTACTTTTGCGATCAGTTTTGCAACCTGCATAGTCAGCATCAGAATAACCAACTAGATTGCACATACTACCTTTTGGATACCATAATCCGACGTTGGTTGTTCCTTTGAGATATTTTATTATGCGCTTGACTGCTGCAAGGTGAGACTCTTTAGGATTGGCTTGATATCTTGCACATAGGCAAACGCTGAACATAATGTCAGGTCTACTTGCTATTAAATAAAGGAGTGAGCCAATCATTTCACGATACTTAGTTATGTCAATAGAATTTCCTGATTCATCTGGGTCAAGATAGGTGCCGGATCCCATAGGAATTGCACTTTCTTTGCTACTTTCCATCTCAACTTCTTTATAAGGTCTTTGCAATATTTTGATTGGTTTACGAAGATACCATGTTTGAGTTGCTTAATTTGAAGACCAAGAAAGAAATTCAATCTTCCCATCATAGACATCTCAAACTCTCCTTGCATCATAGACGAAAATTCCTTGCACATATTTTGGTTAGTTGAACCGAAAACAATATCATCTACATAGATTTGTACAAGTAAGGTATGATGATTAACATTTTTTATGAAGAGAGTGGTATCAACTTTACCCTTTACAAACCCTTTTTCACATAGGAATGCGCTTAGTCTATCATACCAAGCCCTTGGTGCTTGCTTCAGCCCATAGAGAGCTTTCTTCAGTTTGAAGACATGATTAGGATGTTTGAAGTCTTCAAATCCGGGAGGTTGCTTTACATAGACTTCTTCATTTATGAATCCGTTGAGAAATGCGCTTTTTACATCCATTTGAAAAAGTTCAAAGTCCAATGAGCATGCATATGCAAGTAATAGTCTTATTGCTTCCAAACGTGCTACCGGAGCAAAAGTTTCTTCAAAATCAATTCCTTCCTCTTGGTTGTATCCTTGAGCAACTAGTCTTGCCTTGTTTCGAGTGGTTATTCCATTTTCATCCATCTTGTTTTTGAAAACCCATTTGGTTCCAATGATACGTTTATTTCCTGGATTAGGAACAAGTTCCCAAACTTCATTCCGCTCGAATTGGTTTAACTCTTCTTGCATGGCAAGGATCCATTGATCATCTTCTAGTGCTTGAGCCACTTTAGTAGGTTCAACTTGAGATACAAACGCCATATTTAAGCATGCATCCTTAAGATTTAGTCGAGTAGATACTCCTTTGCTAATATCTCCAATTATATTGTCAATTGGATGATCACGATGAGTTCTCCATTCTTGAGGAAGATCATCATCATTTTCATTTTGATGTGAAAGTTCATGTGTTTGTTCCGGATTGACAATTTTGCCATCTCCGCAGGAAATCTCATGAGATAAATCTATAGAATCATCATCATCACAAATAGCAACTTCCTCCTTGGAGGTGTTAGATTCATCAAAAGAAACATGCATTGATTCTTCTATAGTTAAAGTTCTTTTATTGTAAATTCTAAAAGCTTTGCTAGAAAGGGAGTAACCAAGAAAGATACCTTCATCCGATTTTTCATCGAACTTACCGAGATTGTCTTTGTCGTTGTTAAGGACAAAACATTTGCACCCGAAAATATGAAAGTGAGAGATATTTGGTTTTCTTCCTTTGTAGATCTCATATGGAGTTTTCTTTAGTATAGGTCTTATGATCACGCGATTGCTTACATAACATGCCGTGCTTACCGCATCCGCCCAAAAATATTTAGGCAAACTTGAGTCACTTAGCATGGTTCTAGCAAGTTCCACCAAAGACCTATTTTTCCTTTCAACTACTCCATTTTGTTGTGGAGTTCTTGGTGCTGAAAAATTGTGGAAGATCCCATTTTCTTCACAAAATTCTTCAAATAGACTGTTTTGGAACTCTCCACCGTGATCACTTCGGATTGATGTTATCTTTGATGACTTCTCATTTTGAACTTGTTTTGCATATCTCTTGAATGCCTTGAATGCTTCATTCTTGTGTACTAAAAACAAAGTCCAAGTGAAGCGGGAAAAATCATCTACAATAACTAATGCATAAATGTTACCTCCGAAGCTTCTTGTTCTAGATGGACCAAAAAGATCCATGTGCAACAATTGAAGTGGTCTTGTTGTTGAAACCACATTCTTTGGTTTGAAAGTTGATTTGGTCTGTTTGCCCTTTTGGCATGCACTACATAATTTGTCTTTGATGAACTTCATCTTTGGTAGACCAATAACTAAGTCATGCTTAACCAATTTGTTCAAGTGCTCCATGTGAATGTGAGCAATCCTCTTATGCCATAACCAAGCGTCATTGTTGTTTACCATAAGACATTGTACCTTCATAGACAAATCATCTAGAGTAATCACAAAAATATTGTTAGATCTTATACCTTTGAGTTTTACCTCATTGGTTGCCTCATCCATAATAAGGCATTCTTCTTTGTTGAATTTGATCTTGAACCCTCTATCACAAAGTTGACTTATGCTAAGAAGGTTGTGCTTTAATCCTTCAACATAGAGAACATCCTCAATTTGAATGGATGGAGGTGTGCCAACTATTCCAACGCCAAGAATCTTTCCTTTGGTGTTGTCTCCATAGGTGACATACCCTTTGGCTTTATGTACTAGATATGAAAATTGGTGTACATCTCCTGTCATATGCTTTGAACATCCACTGTCAAGATACCAAACATTTGAAGTGGATTTCAAGCATACCTACAAAAACAAATTATTTCTTGTTAGGTACCCAAGTTGCCTTGGGTCCTTCATAGTTAGTTCCCTTTTTCACCCATGCATAATGTCCACTAGCCATACTGAAATTTCTAATATAGCATGCATTTGGTGTGTGTCCAATAATACCACAGTAAAAACAATTTGGAACAAATTTACTCTTGTATCTAGGAATTTGTTTTCTTTTAGATACATTAGCCTTTTTATTTTGATGATTATGAACAACTTGCTTCTTTTCTACTTTCTTGGGATTGGAACTATTACTAGCCTTTACAAAAACAGTGGGATTGTTACTTGGTTTCTTAGTATTCACATAACCAAGACCTCTTTTATCATTAGGATAACGTTGTTGGCTTAGTAATCCTTCCAATCCTATTTGTCCTTTTTCATATCGTTCAATGACTCTTTTCAATTGAACAATTTGAAAGACATTTGATTCACACTTGGAGCATGCAAAGTTTTCTTTTTCTTTTATAAAATTTTGTTTTTGAAGATCAAAATCTTTAGTCATGGTGTCAATTTTTTCTAGACAACTTAGAAGTTCTTTTTCTTGTTTTGACACCTTTTTGTATAAACTTTTGCATTCTTTCAAGAGTTCATCAATTGCACCTTGAACATCATCATCAAAAAGATTAAATTCATTACTAACCTCTTCTTCATTGTCGGAGTGATGCGATGCCATTAAGGCTAAGTTTGCACATTCGTCGCTTTCCGATTCCGATGAACTGCTCATATCATTATCTTCCCATGCTATGTAGGCTTTCTTTTGTTTTGAGTCCTTTCCTTTGAATCCATTTTTCTTTGGGAGATTTGGACAGTTTGGCTTGATGTGTCCTTGCTTTCCACATTCATAACATGAGACATCTTGAGTTGATGTGGAGGCTTCTCTTTTCTTGAAGTGCTTTCTCTTATGTGCATGAGATCCGCCTTTGTCATTTCTGCCAAAAAACTTTCCAAGTCTTTTCACTAGAAGCATGAAATTTTCATCTTCTTCCGGATTGTCTTCTTTTACCACTTCTTTTGAATCAATTTTTAAGGCAATGTTTTTGGACTTCTTTTCTAGATTCTCATGTTTTTCAAGTCTACCGAGTTCCGTTTCGTATTCTTGAAGTTTGCCGAATAATGTAGCGGAAGTCATTGCGGAGAGACTCTTCTTTTCCGAGATTGCCGTTACCTTTGGTTGCCATTCCCTAGTCAATGATCTAAGGATTTTCAAGTTGAGTTCATCATTTGGCAAGGTTTTACCAAGAGCAATTAAGTGATTTGTCAAATGCACAAATCTCTTTTGTAAGTCAAGAATGGATTCTCCGGGCTGCATTCGAAATAGTTCATATTCTTGACTCAAGGTATTTAGCCTTGATCTTTTTACTTCAGCCGTTCCTTCATGAGTTTGAACCAAGGTATCCCAAATTTCCTTTGCTGTTGTGCAGTTTGAGACACGAAAAAATTCGTCCATACTGAGAGCACCTTGAAGAAGGTTTATTGCCTTTTTGTCATAGAGAACTTTCTTTTTATCATCGTCGTCCCATACAGTTTTGGGCTTTGCAGACCCAACGCCATTGATTACCGTTATTGGGATAAATGGACCATTTTCAACAGCATCCCATACTTCCTCTCCTTGTGCTTCTAAATGCGCCTTCATGCGTATTTTCCAAAAGTCAAAATATTCACCACAAAATAGAGGAGGCTTGTTGTTACTACCACCATCTCTGAAAACTGGTTGATGATTTGCGGAAGCCATACTGGATCTCTAGGAGCAGGTTACCTATAACCTGCTCTGATACCAATTGTAAGATTAAGATTGCGCCTAAGAGGGGGGGTGAATTAGGTGATGGTCGATTTTTGACTTATTTTATACTTTCTGGTTTTGATTTAGTGCTTTGAAAACTGTAAAGTGCAGAAAGTAAAGAGACACGGAGAATTATCCTGGTTCCTTCCACAACCCGGAAGTACGTCCAGTCCCCTTGCAAACACGCAAGAGATTTTACTATATTGTTAGAACTTTTACAAGACTCTTCCTAGTCTTATCCACTAAAGAACCTAACAAATAACCAAGAACACCCTCTTGGATTTCCAATAAGTCTAATGAGAACAATCCTCTCAAAAGATACCTCTTGTTTCCAATAATGGACAACAAGGAACAAAAGTAATCTAATACTTAATTCCAACAATCCTGGAAATAAGTTACACTTTGTATGTTTTTATGAAGTATGATTTCTTGAAGTTTCTTCTTTCTTCTCTTGTAAGCAATTCAAACTGTAACACAATGGTTAGATAATGCTCAAAGATTTCTGTTCTTTATATGTGTGAAAGTGCAGAAAATCTTTGTTCTTAAAAGTTAAGAAATATGAAGTTTGAATATTTTACAAAGTTCAGATTTTATTGCAAGAGAAGAGAGTTGTTTTTGATTTGAAAATATTTTGCAATATATAGTAATCAAGATACCTTTCCAAAAGGACACTTTTCTGTTTGTGAAACTTGACAAGATGCAATGTTTGATCATGCAACTATTGGAGAAAAGGTATGAAGGATATCTTGAAACCATTTCAGATTTTTCAAAATTTTCAATGTGCAAATCGATTAACATAACATGCAAATCGATTGCACGTGTTTGTAACGTTCAGAATTTCAAAAAGTTTGAAGTGTAAATCGATTAGCATGTTGTGTCAATCGATTTACAAGTGTTAAAAAATCAGTTTGTTCTGTGATCAATCGATTTACACAACATGTCAATCGATTGCTGGCAGGAGCAAACAGTTTTTGAAAAAGCATGTGTAAATCGATTTACACAAGATGTTAATCGATTTACAGCAGAGAAAAACTTAAAAATTGTTTTGAAATATAATTGAAGTGATGTGGCAAGTGTGTATATCATTTTTGAGCATTTCTAATCACTGTAGTTTAATTGAGAATTGATATACTTGATTGCTTGCCAAGTTCCTTGAAGCTTTGAGTGAATGATGCTTTAAGATGATTTCCACTTCTTTTCCTTCTTTCCATAATGCTTGTTTGTCTTTCATCAAACTAGTTTGTTTGTCTTTCATCAAAACTAAAGTTGAGTTGAGGCTTGAGATTACAAAAGATGCCATCTGAAGGAGTGTCAATCGCATAAGAGATTCCTTAGCGAGAGCTTGTATACCTGTCGTTGAGGAAGATTCTGCCGGGGAGGGTTGATCTTTGTTGAGAGAAGTAGAATTTTAGGAGCTTCGGTCGTCCGTATTCCAATGAGGAAACATCTCTGTTGAATTTTAGGAACTTTGGTCGTCCGTATTCTACTGAGGAATCATCTCAGCTGACATTTAGGAACTTCAGTCATCCGTTGTTCAACTGAGGAATCATCTCTGTTGACATTTAGGAACTTCAGTCATCTGTTGTTCAACTGAGGAATCATCTCTACTGACATTTAGGAACTTCAGTCATCCGTTGTTCAACTGAGGAATCATATCTGCTGACATTTAGGAACTTCAGTCATCCGTTGTTCAACTGAGGAATCATCTCTGCTGACATTTAGGAACTTCAGTCATCCGTTATTCAACTGAGGCAAACATCTCTGTTGACATTTAGGAACTTCAATCATCCGTTATTCAACTGAGGAATCATCTCTGCTGACATTTAGGAACTTCAGTCATCCGTTATTCAACTGAGGAATCATCTCTGCTGACATTAAGGAACTTCAGTCATCTGTTATTCAACTGAGGAATTAACTCCGGCTCGAGGAAGCGGAAGTGAACTACATGTCTAGTTGTGTACAGGCTGCACCGCGACCTACTAGGGAAAGGTGAAATCGATCGTGTTTGATAGGACTGGGTCTTACAGTGTTGTGGATTGCTGTCTGGAGATAAGAGAAAAGAAACCTGGATAGTAGGGTTATGAGAAGGAACCTGGGTAAGGTTGCTTCGTGAGGAGTTTGGATAACACTGCGTCTGAAATGAGAAGGAACCTGGGTAAGGTTGCTTTGTGAGGAGTTTGGGTAAAATTGCGTCTGAACCAAGAAGGAACCTGGGTAAGGTTGCTTTGTGAGGAGTTTGGGTAAAACTGCATCTGAACCGAGAAGGATCCTGGGTAAGGTTGCTTTGTAAATAGTTTGGGTAGAACTGCATCGGGACTGAGGAGGAACCTAGGTAAGGTTGCTTCAGGATGAGTCTAGGTGAAACTACATCAGGAAAGAGAAGGAACCTAGGTAAGGTTGCTCCAGGATGAGTCTAGGTGAAACTACATCGGGAAAGAGAAGGAACCTAGGTTAGGTTGCTCCATGATGGGTTTAGGTGAAACTACATATGAACTGAGAAGGAACCTAGGTAAGGTTGCTCCATGATGGGTTTAGGTAAAACTACATCTGAACTGAGAAGGAACCTAGGTAAGGTTGCTCCATGATGGGTTTAGGTAAAACTGCATATGAACCGGGAAGAAACCTAGGTAAGGCTGCTTCATGAGGAGTTTAGGTAAAACTGCATCTGAACCAGGAAGAAACCTAGGTAAGGTTGCTTTAGGATGAGTCTGGGTGAAACTACATCGGGACCGAGAAGGAACCTGGGTAAGGTTGCTTTGGGATAAGTCTGTGTAAAACTTCAGGAGGAACCTAGGTAAGGTTACTTTGTGATAAGTTTATGTAAAACTTCAGGAAGAACCTGGGTAAGGTTACTTTGTGACGAACCCGTGTAAAGCTGCATTTAGGAGAAACCCGTGTAAGATTGCTTCGTGACGAACCCGTGTAAAGTCTGTTTAGTTTCCGGAGTTAATCTTGAACTTGCAGGAAGTTGTTGATGATAACCATCTTTCCTAAAAAGTTACATGATTAATTGTATATGATGCATGACATGCATTGTATGATGATGTTCTCAAAATAAATGAAATTATGTTGTATGCAATATGTATGCGCACGTCATGATATATGAACATGAAATACTATTGTGGTACGTCCGAGTTTGGGAAAATAAATCCATGACTGTTGTTGGAGAATAAAGAGTTTCGCTCGCTGGAGATAACGACCGAAGATGATTGGGAGAATAATCCTGCAGGAGAGAATAACTCTGTTGGGGAATGGACTGACGAGGAAATGACTCTGTGGGGAGTATATACTCTGCTAGAAGATCTGCTGATTTGGAGAAATAAAACTCAGATGGGGATGAATTACTGTTGCTGGTAACCATGAACCCTGTTGGGGATTGAATTTCTATCTGTGAAAGGAATGAACTCCGCTGGGGATGATTTTCCAATGGCGACTTCACTAGGGATAATATTTTAGACTCTACTGGGGATAATCTTCCAGACTCCACTGGGGATAATCTTCCAGTGCTGGTTATAGATAAACTCTGCTTGGGGAGAATCTTACCGACCCATTCGTGGTTGCGAGCCTCAGTTGGGGAGAATTAACACCACTGTCCTTTTCTTACTCTTCGGGGAGTGTAGATGTTACTGAGACGTCGGCTAAGGATATGACAATGACTTTGCATCGAGACTTTTCTGCCCCTGTATCTGCGGGAGAAGGTGCCTGCGGAGGCCTTGTGGATCGAGTATTATTCCAACCTATGAGGTGCTTGGTAATTGCCGATTGAAATGACAAATCTTCTTCTGGTAGGCAAGTGACGAGATGACGGGACATAGTCGTACGCTTTAATCCCTAAATTTTGCTTGGACTGTCTTTTTAGATTTTCAGTCCACCAGGATACCCTTTCTTGCCCAAGCCGCCTTTTCAGGTTTTCGACTTGCCGGGTGTACAAATCTTTTTTTGTTTTTATCCCTAATTTTTGCCCGAACCCTTTTGGTTCGTCGGAATGCCCTTATTTTTGCCTAGGCCTATCAACCTAGTGGGTCTTTGTTCATGCGTAGTATTTTCTGACTATGCCCATGCTCTCAGGGTGTAGGGAGTTGTCATTGTCGTTAGTGTTGTGTTTCCATACTACCAGAAGTTATTCGTTTGATCATACAAGATTCGTTGCTGGAATTCATGTTCAATGCCCCAAGTGATTCAGATGGAGATTTTCCCTTGGTTATTTGGCATCTTTGAGAGACTCCTTGAATCTTGACTTGACTGCCCCAGATGATAGACAATGCTCATGCTGTGCCCCTTGGTTGGAAGTGTTTTTTCCACTTGAGGTGACCCTTTTTATTGAAAAGGTTTTTGTTCACTAGATATTCGTCATGCGAATTTCTCTGGTGTTGAACAAATAGTCACATGCAAACAATGTTATTTTAAGAATGCAAAGCTTATGTCTGTTTTGAAGTTCTTTGAAAATGCAGTTTTCAATAAAACAAGCAAATTTTTGTAAAATGTGATGTCAACTCAGGATTTACAGCAAGCCCTACAGGAGTTAGGATACCTTTTGTAACAGTATGCTTTCAAACTAACCCATGCTTCAGCTAGGACTTTTAAGGGTTATAACATGGTCTGGTTCACGGTTTAAGAAAGAAAGGATAAAGGCTCAAATTTTATTTGTACCCACCCATTCTTCGTGATGTTCTTCGATCCTAAACTCAGCTAATTATGCATTTAGATCCCGTTTGAGTCTTTGCTCTGATATTCCAGTGATGGTTCAGATACTGACAGTTTATTTTGAATAGGAAGTCATTTATTTTTTGTTGAGGGTTTATAGGACCTCTTTCTTTTTTATTTTATTATCCCTGTCTTTTTCCTGAACTGTTTCTTTTTGTGATTACAGTCAGCGGGATGCCCTAGTGTTTTTTCTTAAGTCTCCTTCATAGGTTTTGACTTAATGGGCTTTTATTTCGAGAGATAATGACTGCCTGTCTTGATGATTATAGGGAACCATCACCATCTTTTGTTTCGGAAGGACGTCTTTGATGCCATTCATTGTGTACGAAGTGGCAGATTGTGACTGAATACGCCTCTGAATTAACTGAGAAAACTACCCTGCCCCAGGTTATAATTAAGGGTTTTAATATGTGTGAAAAGAAAAACTCCTACTTTTTTGGCTCGAAGGGGTTGACTAGGGATTATCTTCCTTATAACTCCATTGTTTAGGATTTGAAACAACGCCTGTACATCGTCAACAAGGTCTATTCAAAAGCATACTGTAGAGATTGTGGTATCATTTTCGTCATCCTCCCTCTAAAGGCTTAGAGTTTTTTAATCGAGAGTTGAACATCACAAAAAGGAAATATGAAGCAATTTAAGCATAGTGAAAATAATTAATTTAAAACAGACACGTGTAATGCATTAATGAAATAAAAAAGTTTGACATGACAATAATTGTTTGAATAAGCAAAGAAAAATACAACTTCAGAATTCAAATGAACAAAAGTTCTTTCAATCCTAGCCATATTTTGGCAAGGGAGCAGTGATCACATTGGGAGTCTCAGGAGGGTCGAATTCGATCTCCTTAGCGTCAATCATATTCTGAATCTTGTATTTCAGCGCCCAACAATCGTTAGTATCGTGCCCCGGGCTACCGGAATGATAAGCACACCTTGTATCTGGGTTGTAGTTAGGAGAAGAAGTCTTAGGGTTTGGATGAGGCTTTATCACCGTAATCAAATTCATCTTCAACATGTGCTGCAATGCTTGTGACAATGGCATGTTGATTTAGGTGAACTTCCTTTGAAGTCTTTCCCCCTTTGGCTAATTATTTCGTTGTTGTGGTCGTTATGTGCGTGCCAAATTAGAGATCAACACTGCCCCCATAGATTGGTGGTAGTCTGCCTGGCTATGCCTCTTCGGGATGTGCACAACATTGGCTTCCCTCTTGCCACCAAATGACTTCTTCTCTGTACTCGAAGAGGTATCTTTCTGGATCTTACCACTCAGGATCCCAACTTCTACTCTTTCTCCAGTCAGAATCAGTTCGGTGAAACCCACTGACGAGCTGTCGATCAAATGATTGAAATAGGGACCAGACAAAGTCCTAAGAAACATATCCACCAACTCCCTATCAGACAGAGGGGGTTGGACTCTTCCAGCAAGATCTCTCCACTTCTGAGCGTAGTCCTTAAAGCCTTCGCCAGTACCCATAGACATACCCTGAAGCTGAGTACGCGTGGGAGCAAGGTCAGCATTATACTGGTATTGCTTGTAAAAAGCAGCAACAAGGTCCTCCCAGTTGCGAATGTTAGCTCCTTCCAGTTGACAGAACCATTCAAGTTGAGTCCCTGACAGACTATCTTGAAAGAAATGAACCCAAAGATTTCTATCAGTAGTATAGGGTTGAATCTTTCTTACATATGAGCGGAGGTGTAGCTTCGGGCAGGATACCCCGTCATACTGAGCAAAGACAGGAGCTTTAAACTTGTGAGGGATCACCACCCCAGATGCCAATCCCAGATCTCCAAAGTCCAACCCAGGTATCTTCTGAATTTCCATTGCACTGAGCCGGTCTTCAAGTTGCTTATATATATCCTCAACAGGAGGATACTGGTCTTCATCAAAGTCTGTGTCATTGTCAGAAACAACAGGGCTAGGACCCTTTCTTTCCTCTTGATTCTCTCCCCCTCCAGATGAATGGGACAAATCAGCCTCCTGTCGCAAATTGTTCCCAAATTTGCGACCCATATTCAAGAGGACCACCTTCTTCTTCTTCTTCTTCAAGGTAAGAGTCTTCAATTCTTGTTGACTCTTGGCCAAGTTCAAGAACATTTCCTGAAACTGAGCATTCTGAGCTTGAAGAGCCTTGATGGCTTATCAATAGGTGTTTCAGAAGACATGATTGCTGAAATAAACAGCGAAGAAGATGAGAAACCTGTAATGGTACCTGTAATGCAATGATATGTATGATATATGTATGCAATGTTTTCAAGGATCTCGCGGGGTAAACAAGAAACTGTTAGAATTTGATTGAAGAAACTTCGCGTTTGTTGAGAGTCCTTATTCAAGAGTCAAGCTCACCATATCGAGTGGGTCATAGCCACTGACTCAAATTATCGTGTTTTGATCTCTAGATGACATTGGCTAGAGGAAAATAAATCCCGTTTGCCCCTTGCTAGACGTTTGATTTACCATAACCTGCATCACAAACCTTTGAGATCCTTGAAATGGTTAAGTAAATGTTAAGGCATGATGTTATAATGTGTATGTTATGCGTTTAAGCAAAAGTACGAGGTAATGTAAACAAGTAAATCCGGAAAGAAATCCAAGGTATTGGATAAGGACTATAAACAAAACCTGCAAGGAACTCAAGTTGTTAGATAACAAACATGTGCAAGTAGTTCAACTTGAAAGCACAAAAGTCACACAATAGCCCTTAAATTTCAGGCTTGCATGGAGTTTAGGTATTACCCTCTTTCAGTTTAGTTGGTTCAACCTGTCCTAGTAATAGTAACCGGGTTCTAGAGGTTCTCAATATCACTGACCATCCTCGATCAGTCATATTTCAAGTTTAGCAACCTTTTCTTGCGGCCGTAATCATCGCGAGAGTATGGTCTCAATGAGTGTAGCATACTGCTACTTTTCTATGGCCAAGTTGGTAAATTATAGGTTCTAAGATCAGTTGATGCTTAATGACCCATTAGCAGCCCCATACTCTCCTTGTTCCACCACAAGGGATATCGGTACCAACTAATGCGTCACACCAACGTAGCTACTGCTTCAACCGTATCGGTCTACGCTGTACAGTTCCCTCACAGTCTATTGCTACTTACCTAAAAGGTATCCCCTAGATCCGGGTTAGGATCTATAGTAACTCCAATACAAAGCCCGCAAAATAAAGCAAACAAATCAAACAATTGAAAATAATATGATGAACTATTCCTAAGGTACACCCCACTTATTAACTCCCCAGCAGAGTCGCCAGTTCTGTGATACGGTGGATAGATTTATAGAAAGGGAATGTATTAGCACACTTTCTATCCGTAGTTATCTACGGGCTCTTAGGTACTTGCTCATCATTTTCAAAATTGTTTTCTTTGTGTTTGTGAGTTTTGAAAAGTTTTTGTTTTAACTTCGATTTAACTCTTGCTTCTGTCTTCAAGAGTGTAATGAAGTGTTTTGAAAACTTTGTTTTGTAAAGTAGTGTAAATGTAAAAAAATTGTTTGGAATGAGCAAGTACTTAAGAACTAATCTACCTACTCTAAAAAAGAATCGTTCTGTATTTGTTTCCTTTAGACAACGCTATCCCACTATTAGTGAGTAGGTAGCACCGTCGTTGGAGTTTGAGGGTCAATTCGAAAGGGACGCACGGTCACTAAAGCAATGTTAGGACGTCTTAGTAATAACCCTAATGTCTTAGATCAATTATTCGAGGCAACCAATCCGAGGAAACTTTTCCGAATCGGGACTTTGATCTTTGTTTAGACAAAAGGACGACCACTAAAGCATCCTATACTCAATGACCATTTACCGAAAGCAACCAAGTGGGAGTGTACCCTAAGAGTGCGCATGTGCGAATGATTCAATTTCAGTTTATTTATCTTTGCACATTTAGGGTGATCTAACTGTTTTAAAATTAACCATACATTCTTGTCATGCATCCCTATATCATACATCTAACAGTTAATAATTTGCGGAATTTAAAGTGTGGAATTTAAACTACGCTATTACAAGGCTTCGGGTATTTACATAGACAAAAACAAACCCTTTGAAAATAAAGAGATAAATGTAAATAAACGTCCTAATTAAACTATTACAAACTGTAGCCAGTTACATCAATATGGTAAATAATAAAAATAAAGCGCGCGAGAAGAATTAAGATCGACGAGAATTTAAGGTTTTGACCCTTCTAACCTAATTAAAAGAAAAATTGTTTTTTTTGTTGTTTTTAATAAAAGAAATAAGTTTTCTAAATTAAATATGCAATTAATTAGTTAATTAAATTAATTAATAAAAATAATTACATGACCTATTTTGGTTTCTTTGGTTATTTTAGGAAAAAATAAAATATAATTAAGTTAGTAATAAAACCTATTTATTTTAATTATTTTTAAGTTATTACAAAAAGAAATTAAAGTTTTACCTAAAATTAAATTTTAATTAAGAAAAAATCCTAAATCTATTTTTATGTTATTTTTATATTTGTTTATTGATAAAAAAAATAAAAGGGATTAAAAGAAATAAATAAAATGAATAAAACATGAAAATAAAGATGAGCCTAGTAGCAAAAGTAAACAGGGGGTGCAATCATCAGAAATTGCTAGGCCCGAATCTTTAAAAGCTTCATGCTCTAACTATGGTGTTTTTTTATTCTTGCGAGGAACCTATGATTCAACCATCCATAACTGTTCTATATAAACTCAAACAAACAGTAGCATGTCATAAAATGTGATTAAAATTAGAGATTCAAAGTTTAAAATTTTAAAAAACCGGTGTTGTCAAATGGGGGGCGTGCTAGGCGTGTGATGGATTGCTCCTGGACCTTGTAAGACTCTTGAGGAATTCAAGAGGATGGTTTGAGGCTTGATGTCAATTGAGAGAGACTAGAACCTCGAGATATGATTTACACCAATTCTTTGATTTCTAGAGAGCTTTTTGAAGAGCTTTTAGAGAGCTTTTTGAAGAGATTTTTGAGAGCTTTTTAGAGAGGATTTTTGTCCCTTTCAAGCTTGTATTGCTCTATATTTATAGAGGAGAATGAGGAGACAAGAAAGCATGGAAAGAATCTCCCTCATAATGTTGTGTTTTAAGACCATGATCAAAATTTGAAAAAAATGCCATATTTGATAATTTTATGCCATTTTCACATGTGGATGAACCTGGACATATTTGAAGTGTTATTGCATGAAATCAATTGATATAAACCAGCATAAAACTTTCCCAAAATGGATTCACATCAAAATTTATATTATTTCATTATTTATTTATTTAATTCTGAATTTTAATGAATAAAATATAAAAATAAATAGCATAAATAGTAGAAAAACGTATGGGTGGGCTTAGAGGTCGGGGACCATGTTAGGAATGAGTTTCAAACTTGAAAAGATAGGCCCATTTGGAAAAAATCCAAGTTTGGTCAATATTTGCTTCATGCATTGTTTCAAAAATTATCCAAATTTGACAATGCATCTCTCTCTCAATTTTAACCTTATGAGGGTGTTCTGGGACTTTTTAGAAAGCTTAGGATGTCCCCTAAGAGACCACTTTGGTTTCATCTTAATTGGATCTTCCATGTTCATGTAAGAAGCTTTGACCCAAAAGGTGTTTTTGTTGACTTTCCAAAATGACCTGTAATGTCCAAATTCATAACTTCTTGTGAGTGCATATTTTGAACTTGGGAGCTGAAGATGGATTGTAGCGAATTGCATCCTATTCAAAATGAGCTTTGGATGGGTCATTTCTCATAAAGTATGAGAAAGTTATGCTTGGTCAAAGTTGAGTTGACTTTTTCTACAAAACCCTAATTTAGCAACTTTTGAGTCTTGATGAACTATGAGCAATCCTTGATGAATCATGATCAACCCTTTATTAAATGATGAAATATACTTAAAAATGAGGATGTTGACCAAAAATATTGAAGTTTGACTGTATGTGGGCCACAGTTGACTTTTGCCCTAACACAGTCGATTTTCAGGCCTTTGAGCAATTGACTGAGCAAACTTCCTCTGCAAGGCTTGAAACTTGACATGGATGATCTTGAGAACATATTAGGACAATTTTGAGCATTTGTGGTCCCTTGGACTCAAGTTTCTTGATGCAAAATGAAACCCTAATTTGAGGTAGACTGCCTTAGGAGAGAGCTTGTCTGGCCAACCCTTGGACTACCTTGGGCAACTTGGGGATCTTTCTTGCAATGTTTTGAGAAATATGGGAGGGCAAATTTTGGGGTACAACAGAGGGACATGACTATTTTCTGATGCAACAAGTGAGGTTACCCTAGGGGTGCATGTGTGTGAATAATGTGTTTGATTTGCATGCATTTAATCTTTGATTGGGGTGATCTACTTGTTGGTTTTATCTTGCCATACATCCTAATTACTAACATTTGTATAAAAGCAATAAAAATGCAGAAAATAAAGCCTGTATTATTACAACCATATTGAATAGCAATAAAATGTAAAGACAAAACAAAAATAAAAAGGAGAAAAAAAGAGCATTTTGATCTAGGCAAAAACACCCTTCGGTTCTACCCTTCCTGGCTTCCTTCGATTTGGCCTGGAAGTAGTAAGGACATGTCTTTAGATTTCACCCCTTTCCCGTTTCTTTCGAATGGGACCTGGAAGTCAATATGGCCATCCTTCTGGCTGTCTCTTTTGTTTGGGGCCAGGAAGTCAGTGTTGACACCCTATTGGCTGCTTCTTTCATTTGAGGCCTGGCAGTTAGCGTGAGAGGCAGCCTTCGATTCCTCCTTCTGGTTGCTGCTTTCAATTGGGCCAGGGACTCAGTGTGAACACCTTTCACTTTTCCCTTCTTGCTCCTTCGTTTGGACTGTGAAGCAGTAGGAGGTGAAGCCTGAGGCTTTGTTTCACACAATTACTCATTCTTTCGTTTGGGGCCCATATTGGTTAGTTCTACCATATATTTGACAAGAAAACAAACGAAAATGGCAGAAACGAAAATTAAACAAAATTCATGTACATGCTTGAAACAAAAGGAATGACTATTCACATATTATGCTAGAAACGAAAGGTTCAAGGTTAAGAGAAACTTACCTTGCTTGAGGCTGGAACGTGTGTGCTGAACCTTGAGTGGATGCTCTGAGTGTCCCTTGATTCAAAGGAAGGAAATAAGGGTAATGTTTCTAGTGTTGGATTCGAAAGAAGAAACCAAGTGTTGAGTTGGTGTTTCATTGGGTTTTGGATTCGAAGGGAAGAAACAAGTGTATTGTTTCGTTTGACTCTGGGTTTGAATATGTCTTTAAGTGTTTGAGAGTGTTTGATAATTTTAGAGTTTGATGCTTTTTTCTACACGCCTCAAAGTCCTCTAGATGTGCTGTCCAGCCCCCTTTTAGATGTTATGGAGCCTCTTATTTATAGGCGAAGCTGGCTGAAATTTAGGAGGGAAAATAAAACAATTTGAACAAATTGAGTAAACTATTTTTTGTAGCTTTCGAGGCGCAGTGTTCGTATGCAATTTTGGTGAAAGAATGGGGTAGTGTTTCAGGACTGCTGTGCAGCAGTTTTGGAGCGTTATAGCCAGTGTATCATGCCTGAACTTGGCAGCAAGCATCTTTTGATATCTCCACCTTTCGTTTTGACCACCTTCGACCAGATTCTCCTTCAAACAACATTATTTGATTTTCACCCAACAAGTGTCTTTTGAATGGGATCTTTTTGTGCATCCTTTGAAGGAGCCAAATGTGTGCCCCTTGAATGGTTCACCAAAATATGCCTTAAGGTATGTCTTACAAGTCCTTCAAATGGGCCATCAAACATGTCCCTCGAATGGGACACCCAGACATGTCCTTTGAATGGGTCATGTATGTATCTTTGAAAGAGCCAAATATGTGTCCTTCGAATGGAATATGTGTATGTCCTTCGATAGTTTTGTACCCCAAAATTTTCCCTCTCATTTCACTCAAGACATGCCTCTAAAGGTCCTCAATTGCTCAAGGATGACTAAGAATTGACCAGACAAATTCTCCTCCTAAGGCAATGAACCTCAACTAGGGTTTCAATTTTAAACAATATGTGTGAGTCCTAAGGATCCCAAATGTTCTCCATTGTCCTAATATGTCCTCAAGATCATCCATGCCAAATTTCATGCCTTGAACAACAAGTTTTCTCAGTCAACTACTCAAATGCCTAGAAATCAACTATACTAGGTCAAAAGTCAACTATGGCCCAAATACAGTCAAACTTCAATATTTTTGGTCAACATCAACATTTTGAAGTAATATCCATCATTTGATAAAGGGTTGATCATGATTCCTCAAGAAATTCTCTTAACTCATCAAAAGTCAAAAATGACAAATTAGGGTTTCTATAGGAAAACTCAACCAAACTTTGACCAGGCATAACTTTCTCATACTTTATCAGAAATTTATCCACAAAATCTCATTTTAAATAGAATCCAATTCCCTACAACTTCTCTTCAGCCCTAAAGTTCATGAAATACACCATTGAAGATATACAAGCTTAGACATATAAGTCCTTTCAAAAAGTCAACAAAAACACCTTTTGGGTCAAAGCTCCTTACATGAACATGGAAGATCCAATTGAGATGAAACCAAAAAGGTTGTATAGAGGAAATCCAAAGATCTCTAAAAATTCTAAAAACACCCTCTTAGGGTTAAAATTAAGAGAGATAAGGATCGCATAAGTTGGACAATTTTCAAGAAATGCATGAAATCTCAATTGGGCAAAATTGTATTTTTGAGCTATTGGGCCCAATTTTTAGAGTCCAAACGTGATCATGATGCATATAAGGGTCACTAAAAGTGTCCATACATTATTTTGTTTTTTTATTTAATTTATCTTGATTTTATTCAAATAAATTCAAAATAAATTAAATAAATACTAAATAAATGCAAAAATCTGCAAATATTTTTTAAACTAAAGTGATCATGGCCAGCTATCAAAACCGTGTGGATTGAAAAAGGAAGTGGATCTCTTCTTTTGGGTAGATTTGAATCAAAATCTTTATATTTTAAAAGAGCATCAAGGCAAGGATATTTTTCTACAAATATAAACCTAATGAGATTCACTACATATAGAGAACAACCCTAGGCCTAATGGACAGGCATAGCAGCCACAAAAAGAACCATACCAAAGTGCACAATTTCACAAGAATTGTGAAGGTTGAAAGCATAAATTCCAGCCTTTGTTGATCCAAACAAGGGAGCCAATCTTCCTCCTGAGGTTCCCAGGAGCTTGTTTGAACAATTATTTAAGCCAGATCGTGCCAAGAAGCTCTCTTTCAAGCATCACCAGTTTGGTATACTTTCGTGAATTCAAACTTTTTGATCTTGCAATATAAATCAATTATTTGTACATATATATGTTCATGCTAATATTTGTGACTGTCTAGAACCATTACATGAGAGATTTAACTCAGTGATAAAGGTTTGCCATTGTTAGGGCAAAGCTTCAGCTAAGCTTCATATCTCAAGATACAAGCCTCTTCAAAGAAAACCAACCATGCCATTATGTTTGCAAGGGTCTAATTAGGCTAGTTGGGTTCTTTTCATGCTCGTTCTCATGCTCGTTTTCATGAGATTTCGCAGGATTGGATTTTTGGGCAACCAGGGAGGGTGACCGGAGCCACCGCCCATGGTGGTTTTACCGGCCAAGAACCTTGCATGGAAGTTTTACATGTTTTGTTTAAAAATCAGGGCCCCACAAGTGCGCGCGTGTTTTTATGAGTCAGCCATTTCCTTGTTTTCATATTATATTGTTTTTTTTGCTATTATATGTATGAATGAGCAGGTAACACAAATGGCAAGAGCAAAGGGTTTAAGGCGCTGTACGTGTGGAAGGTCAGGGGTTCGACCCTTGCCTCCTGCATATTATTTTTCTGAATTGTTCCTTGCAAATTCAGTGGTTCCCCACCAAACGCGCGTGCCATGCGCTCTAACATCTCATCCATCAGATCACTCATCCTCCAGATCCTATGCTCCAGGTGACTGGAGACCATGGTGGACATCCCAGCAAGCCTCCCACTGGATCTCACGCAAGCAGTGGGCCAAAAGAATTTGGGCTTTAATGCATTTCAGCAGGCACACCCCCCAGTTTGGGTTCTCACCCCCTCAGGCCCATTTTTCTAACTTCTTTATTCTAGTTCTTTTTTCTTATTAGTTTATTTTTTGTTTATTCACTTTTTTTTAAATCATAGAATAAAAAAAATCATAAAAATTAGGTTTTAGAGTTTTTCTTAATAAAATTAATTTTTGCAAATTAATTTAATTAAACTTTAACCTTTTTTTCTTTAATTTAAAATTAATTAGAGAATTAGGTTAAGTTCCAAATCTTTTTTTTTATAAAATACCAAAAATATTTTTAACAGGCAAGTAGATTTTTAGGGTTTAGATTTTCTTTCATTCTTAATTTTCGCGCGTTATTATTTTTCCCTACAATTTTTTATTATTATTTATGTAATTGCGCCTACTTTTTTAGTCATCATTTATGTATCTACACCAAAGCCTTGTAATAGCGGTAGGACTTTATTTCTCGCTTTATATTTTCTTATATGCTTGTATATAAATTGCTAGTAAATTAGGCGTGCATGACAAGATTAAATCAATTAATCAGTAGGTCACTAACATAAGAAATATATCTGAAAAAAGCACATTATTGCACACTTTCACCCTTAGGGTACTCCTCACTTGGTTGCCTCGGAAGACAATGGTCATGTCCCTCGAACGTAGGGATATCTTAGCAATGACCCTTAACTTAAAAAGTCATCATAAAGATCATAGTCCCTCAACGTCCCTCGAGTTGCCTACGAGAAATGATCTTGTCCCTCGATGTTGCCTATATGGTGACAGTCCCTTTATAATGCTAAGGTATCCTTACATGTTTCCTTCAATGACCATAACGTCCCTTTCGATAGTCCCTCATCATCCAACGATAAGGCTACCTACTCACTAATAGTAGGATAGCACTATCTGAAGGAAAGGAGGAAAAGAACATCCTTTTCGAGTAGGTAGACAGTTGTTAAGTACTTGCTCAAACCTAATTTTTCACACTTACACACTTTTCAAAAACTACTTTCAAAAATGCTTTATCACACTCTTGAGGACTGATACAAGAGTTACAATAAAGCAAACAAGATCTTTGAAAACACACAAACACAAACAGTTTTCAAAATGAGCAAGTACCTAAGAGCCCGTGGAAAACCACGGATAGGAAGGGTACTAACACCTTCCCTTTCCCTAATCTACCCCCTTACTCATAAAATCTCGAAAAAGGTCTTTTTATGTTCTTTTCCCCATTTCCTTTGTTGGATAAAAGAAAAATTGGTGGCGAATCTTCCTTACATTGACATTTGCAAACAAAAAAACGCAAACCAGTATAACAGTCGGTTCTGCCACCATATCATAGAACTGGCGACTCTGTTGGGGAGAAAAAATGAGGTTTACCTTAGGGTCTAGATCATTTTAAAATTGCTTCTTTGCTTGTTTTGATTGCTTTATTTTTAAGGGTAATGTTTGGGTTACTATGGGTCCTACACCCAGATCTGGGGAAAGCTTTTAGGTAAGTAGCAATAGATCGTGGAAACTGTGCGGGGTATACCGACACGGTTGAAGCGATGACTACGTTGATGTGACACTTTTTTTGGTACCGGTATCCCTTGAGTTAATCAAAGAGAATACGGGGCCGCTACATGGTGTCATGAAGCGTCAACTGAACTTATAACCTTTAATTGAACAACTTGGCCATTAGGACTTAGTGAGATGGCCGTCTTTGGTGTATTCTCAAAGTCGACAGATACTCGATGCTACACTCATTGAGATTTTACTCCCGAGTTTTGTTTGGTTGCAAGTCAGTTGCCTAACGAACGAAACTTGTGGGAAAGATCAGTGATATTGAGATCCCTTAGAACCCGATTACTATTATAGGACAGGTTGAACCAATTCAAACTTCAAGAGGGTATTACCTTAAAACCCATGCAAGCCTTAAACCTAAGGTCTTTTTGTGTTATTTTCTTGTGCTTGCTATATCTATGATTTCTTAGCATAATCATGACATCATAACATGGCATATCATACTAACCATTTCAAGGATTTTCTAGGGCTTATCTTTGTCTTGTTTTGTACGACATGACATCCGCTCGCAGGAACACTATCCAAGTCAACCTTTTGAAAGTACATCCTCAACTTAAATAATTAGCATCAAGGATTCTGAAAGCTCTCCCTTCATTGAAAAACATGGTCGACTTCTCAACTTGGTCACTTCAAACCCTGATGAAGAAATGTTAAAGGTTCTCTTTCAGTTCTTTGACCCTTTGCGCCACTGCTTCACTTATCCTAATTACCAGATAGTGCCTACTATGGAGGAGTTTTCTCAATTATTAGGGGTACCTATCCTTAACCAATTACCATTCAGCGGTATGGAAAGAGACCCAAAGCTTGAAGAGATTACTCAAGCTCTGCCTTTACAACGATCTGATGTAGTGGCAAATTGGGAAACCAGAGGAGGTGTCCAAGGATTTCCAGCTAAGTTTTTATTTGAGAAAGCTCACCATTTTTGGGATAGCCTAGATTTACAAGCTTTTGAAGAAGTGTTGGCCCTTCTCATCTATGGGATGGTACTATTCCCTAACACAGACCAACTCATAGATGTGAATACGGTTAAGGTTTTTCTGTCTCATAATCCGGTGCCTACACTACTTGGGGATATTCTACACTCTCTGCATACTCACACTCTAAAAAGGATAGGGATCCTTCTGTGTTGCACTCCTCTATTGGCTAGGTGGTTTATTTTGCACCTACCTAGGTTTGTTTTGAAGAATGATCAGGGTATGAGATAGTCTCAAAGGCTGGTGTCTCTTACACATTCGGATATTCATTGGTGTTCGTGATCCTTGGAGAATGTTACCATCATTGATCGCTGTGGGGAATTCCCTAATGTCCCTCTCTTAGGCATTAAGGGAGGAATCACTTATAATCCTTGTTTGGCGTTGTGACAGTTTGGTTATGCTAGAAGGGATGGTCCTCACGACAGACTCGTCCAAGGAATCGCATTTGACTATGAGAATGATGTTCAAGGTTATCGTAAGAGGTTCATTCGATCTTGGGGAATGATAAATAGAGTTGATAGAAAGACACTAGGGAATAAGAATTCAATCCCTCTTGAGCCTTACCTCAAATGGGTGCGAGCTCGTGCTCAATGTCTTATGATGCCTTACCCGACCATCTTACCTATGATTATGGAGCCATTTGCTGAGGGAGACACTCCTTACACTGTGCTTCATCCTGACATGCCAATTGATTTTGAGGAGCTACAGAAATCCTGGATCCACCTCAAAGAAGTACGAGATAACTTTGAAACCCAATTCTACGCCAGCGAGAAGAAGGTTTTAGAGATCACCAGGTTACTTCACGAGGATAAGAGTATAAACGATTACATTTCCCTAAAGAGGATGCGCCAGTGGAAAGCTTGAGTCTCTTTGCTTTGGGAGTTTACTTTTGCTTTGTTATTTCCCTTATAAGCCCAAAAGGAATCATTGTAACCGATAAAACTTCTTAATGCAATTAACGTTTGTTCTCTTTCTGTTTAAGCAAATTTAAGTCTTAGAAATCATTGAAAATATTGCATACATATATCATACATATCATTACATAAGCAGGTTTCATAGCAGGTTTCTCATCTTGTTCGCTATTTGTTTCAGCAATGGCTCTAGAACAAACAGTTAAGGATCTACAGACTCATAATGCTTAGTTTCAACAGATGATCATGGCTCTGGCCAAGGGGAAAGAGGAACTGAAAGCCCTGATTGTTAAAGAAAAGACTAAGAATCCAAGAAAGACAGTTGGTGTGGTGAATTTGGGAAGGAGGTTGAAAGGACCACTAAGGCAAGTGGTTGAGATGACATCTTCATAAAAAGAAGGAGATAATCAAGAAGGGGAAACAAGAGAGGAAGCCCCCAGTCCAAGGGAATCTAATAATGAGACTGATTACAATGAAGAGCAGTACCCTCCGGTCGATGAAAAATATAAACAGCTGGAAGAACGTCTGAGTGCAATGGAAATCCAGAAGGTGCATGGGCTGGATTTTGAAGAGATGGGTTTGGTTTCTGGGGTTGTTATCTCGCAAAAGTTCAAGGTGCCGGTGTTCACCAAATATGATGGGCTTTCGTGTCCCAAGATGCACCTTTAGTCTTATGTGAGGAAATCCAGCCTCACACTACTGACAAGGACTTATGGGTCCACTTCTTTCAAGACTGTTTATCCAGAACTCAATTAGAGTGGTTCTACTAGCTAGAAAGGACCAGCATTCATAATTGGGAAGACTTGGCTGCTGCTTTCTACAAGCAGTATCAGTATAATGCAGACCATGCTCCCACCCGTACGCAACTCCAAAGTATGTCTATGGGTTAGAGCGAGGGATTTAAAGACTATGCTCATAAGTGGAGAGACTTAGCAGGAAGAGTCCAACCCCCCCTGTCTGATATGGAGCTAGTGGATATGTTTTTGGGTACCCTATCTGGCCTGTTCTTCAATCATCAGATTGGAAGCTCCTCAGCCGGCTTTACTGAATTGATTCTAACAGGATAAAGAGTGGAAGAAGGGATTAGTAGTGGTAAGATTCAAAAAGATGCGTCCTCCAATACAGTAAGGAAGCCATTTTCTGGGAAAAAGGAGGTTAGTGCCACTTATAGCCAAAGGAATCATGACAGAACTGAACACCGTCCAACGGTAGGGGCTATTATGATCTCTAAACATGCAGTCCTCTCATTTTATCAATATTTCTCCTCACAAGACTCTTTGAATTCAAGACCAAGCTAGGGTTTGCTCTGCTCAAGACATCTCCTTACACTGATGACCTAAATTAGGGTTTGAGTTTGCACAAGGAATTTTGGACTTATAATGCTCAATGTTACTTTCATGCTTCATGTTGGACTTATAAGATTGCTCATACCAAGTTTCAAGCCTTGAATCAAATTTTTGCCCAGTCAATTGGATAATTAACCTAAAAATCAACTGTATTGGGGAAAAAGTCAACTATTGCCAATTTACAGTCAAACCTCTTAAATTTTGATCCACATCAATATTATAGGCTCATATGAACCATTTTATCAAGTTTGGACCACAACTCCTCAATAAATTTGATCAGATCATCAAAAGGGCAAAATGGTCATTTTTAGGGTTTTGACTACAGCAGGGCAATTTCTGATTTTTCACCTAGCCAATGGCAAATTGGGTTCAAGCATGGATTAAAGGACTCAATGGAATCATCTTGACCTATTCACAAGGTTCAAAAGATCTCAATTGCATTGGATTGATAGATGAATTTTCCAGTCAACTGATCAAGAAGCAACTGTACACTGAAAAGTCAAACTTTGACTTTTTGGTCAAAATCAAGTGCCAAGGGTCATTTTTCTTCAAGATGTGTCAAAAAATGAAACTTGTTCATCAAGAAACCTAATTTTGCAAATTAGGGTTTAAGTTTGAAAATTTTCATAACTTAGAATTTTTCTAAGTTATGAAATTTTCTTATTTTTTCCCAAATTTGCCCAACTTTTTCACTATGATGCAATTGGATTCAAACAATACTTCCAACATGAAAGTTGTAGTCCTCCACAAAATATACAACTTTTAAACACAAAGTTTTCTCAAAAGAAGCTTGGATCTCAAGTTATGATTTTTGGTACAAGGGTCCATGAAAGTTTTAACTTAGTGAAATTTTGCCCAAGTTTAGGCAGGATTTTGATCTATCTTCATAGCAATTTTTCACCTAGTTCCACTTGGAATCTAAAAATTCATTTCAAAGATGTATTTTAGAGTCTGTTACAAGCTTTTCAAAATGTCACAGAACTCTCCAAAATCATTTATGGTTAGGGAGAATCGAAGGTTTGAATTTGGAAAAAACTCACTTTGATCCATGACATGTTTCATATTGATACAAGTTGCAATTTCCATCCAGCATTGTTTATACTTAATTACAGGTATCTAAACCCTTCCACACTCAAGAATTAAATGCAAACCCAATGGATTAAATCTTTGTTCTGATCATTAGAGGTTTACACAAGGAATTAATCCAAAAATAGCAAAAAGGCAACATTGCCATTTTTGTCAAAACTTGCTTTATGTCAAATTGCATCCCTTAAGCCTTGAACCAAATCTTGGACATCAAACAATATCCACAAACTTAGGGGGCCAAGATCACCAAGTGCAAGATGGAAGTTAGCCTGTACAGGCCTGTCTTGTATCATTTCCCACTTTTACTTATAAAATAAGTAAACTTGCCAAAGAGCCACAACTTGAGTATCTGTTATAAACAACTCTTGTAAGCATTTGAAACAAGTTTTACACATTGCCTTGAGCCAGAAACACGAGTTATTCAACCCTCAAGCCTTCCAAAACACAAAATCACATTCCTCTTGCAAAACAGGGAAGTTTCTGGACTTTGAGTTGCATAACAAAAACTACTCGTGCATTTTCCCCCAAACCGGTTCCAATACCTTCCATATAACCCACCAGTGCTATCCCAACCATTGGCCATTGACTGTAACTCCATTTACAAGCTTCACCATTTCTGTTTTCAGCTTGTGCAGGTTGACTTCTAAAAGCTTGTTCAAGCAAATCCAAAGCAAACTAAGCATTGGGGAAGGTCAGAGGAAGTTCAAGCAAGCTCCCAAGCATCTCAGGCCTCACTGAAAAGCTCTACATTGCCATACTCGTGTCCAACTGAAACAGGTATTTTTCAACTTCCTATCTCTCTATTTAGGAATCATTAGGCTTAGGTTTGTGAATAAAAAATGTAGTACTCATAGCCCTTAAGCTGTACATATGCATAGATTTCATTTAAGTTAAGTGTGCTAAGAGAATTTGATTGATGAACTTCCTGAAAAATTTAGGTTAGAAATTAGGGCCAGAGAAATTCTCTCTGGTCTTTGAGAGTTAGATTAAGTTTTTTATATGGTTAGAATCGTGGTTTAATGCTCTATAAGTTTCATGTTTTGAGTTTTTGATTTCATGCAAAGAATAGAGAGAACAAAGTTGGAGTTACAGGGCACGCGTTTTTCTTCAAAGGTTGAAGATGAAGATCAGTTTGGGTTGGGCTTGGCTTTGACTTGCTTTTGACACCTCCAGTTTGCTGACTGCACCCCCTGGCCATTTCATTATTATTTGATATTTTTCTATTTTTATTTTTACTTCTGACTTTAAAATATTTTTTCTAAACTTCAAAAATTACCAAAAACATTTTCATAAATTTTCACATTTTTATTTTGTATTTTGTATTATTTTTTCTAACATAAAAATAATTATTAGATAACATACTTTTATTTTATTTAATAAAAACTTGAAAATAATACATAAAAATATTATACCTTTATTTTTATTATTTACATACTTAAATAATATTTTTTCTAATATATTTTTATTTTTGACATTTGTATATATTTTATTATTTTATTGTACATAAATAATATATTTAATGTGTATATACTTTCTTAAAGAAAATTAGGGTTTTTACCCTTAATAAAAATAATCTTTCATTTTATTATTTTTGATACATTAAATATTTTATTTTTTACATACATAAAAATAAACAAAAACATTTTTTACATATTTATAATATTTTGCATATTTATATTTAAATTGCTTATTTAAATATTGCTTATTTATTATTTGATGCAAAGAGTTCAATTTGGATGTAATAGTAAATCTTAGGGTTTTATTTTCTTGCAAATACTCCCCATTCAAAATTGTATCCCCCTCCCCATATCAATGTTGTAATACTCGTAGATTTATTTTACGCATTTATAGCTTTCAAATATGCCATGATAGAGATTAGGGTTTGTATGCAATATCCAAAATCAAAACAAATAGTTAGACCTAATACAAGACATAAAAGCATGTAAATTGACAACACAATGTACATATGCACCCCTAGGGTTTTCATCCACTTGTTGTCTTTAAAATTGTCATGTTATGCATGTTGAGTATCTTGCCAAAACAAAAAAACAAAACAAAAGATCATAGTCCCTCGATGATGCTATCTTGGTTGCCTATACAAAATGATCTAGTCCCTAAAACATTTGCTAAGATACTTGGCACAATTGCTATCATGGTCAATACGATGACCTGCGCATGTCCCGTTTAACATCCAAATACAAGGTTGTTTACCAAATGCAATGGTAAAATAACACTGTCAAAAGGGTTAAAAATGTGTAGGAAAGATCTTTGAGTAAGATAGGGTAGACAACTCTTAGTTACTTTATCAAAACTTGCAAAAACATCCTTGCTATTTTCAAACACACCTCACAACACAATTTCAAAACATTTCCCAAAACAAACTTTCAAACATTGAAATATCTTTTCAAAAGACAAACACCTTTGTATATATTCAAACAAGAATCATTACAAAGGTTGCCTAGACAAGGCCTCTTTTCAAAACATTTTCAAAACCACACGCAAAGCACCATTTCAAACAATTGAAAAGCAAAAGCAAGTGATCTAAACAAGTAACTAAGAGCCCATGGAAAACCATGGATGAAAAGGGTGCTAGCACCTCCACTTTTCATAATCTACACCCCGAACTCAAGAAAACATCTCAAAGGTCTTTCCTGTGCTTTTTGACCTTTCCTTTGGATAAAATAAAAAGTCGGTGGCGACTCTTGCTAAACCGAAACATTTGTGAACACAAACGCAAAACCTCAAGTCAGTTCTCCCACCGTATCACAGAACTGGCGACTCTGCTGGGGAGTAAAAATAAAAGTGGGGTTACCTTAGGGTTTAGATCACCTTTACATGCTTACCTTGTTTGCTTTGATTGCTTTACATTTGGTTCTATTGTTTGGGTTTGAAATCCTCTACCCGGATTTGGGAAACATTCATAGGTAAATAGCAATACTTTGTGGAAACTGTGCGGGGTATACCGACATGGTTGAAGCGATAGCTATATTAGTGCGACATATTTGTGGGTACCGGTAGCCTTTGAGTCAATCAAAGAGAATACGGGGACGCTGAGTGATGTCATGAAGCACTAATGAACTTTTAGAACCTTTACTTGACCATCTTGGCCTTATTAGGGGTAGTGAGATGACTGACTTTGGTGCAGTCCGAAGTTGGTAGATACTCGATACTACACTCATTGAGGGTTGTTTTCTTGGAATATTTAGGTCGCCAGTAAAGTGGCTAAACTGAAACCATGAACACAAAAAATAATCCAGTGATATTGAGCTCCTTAGAACCCGGCTAGTATTTATAGGACAGGTTGAGCCAACTGAACTTCAAGAGGGTACTTACCTATGAAACCCCATGCAAGCCTGAAATTAGGAACTTGTGTGATTTGCTTGTACATATACTTGTGCATACATCATGAACATCATGAAGCATCATATGCATCCACTAACCATTTCAAGGGTTTGGATCTTCATCTTTGTTCCAATTTTGTAGGTTATGGAATCACTTCGCAGGAAAACAATCCAAATCAACCTTGTGAGAATTCCTCTTCAACTCAAGGAGCTTTCTTCCAAGATACCAGAGAATTCTCCCTTCAGTGAAAGACATGGTAGACTTCTCAACTTGGTCAACTCCAACATTGAAGAAGACATGGTGAAAGTTCTCTTCCAGTTCTTTGACCCCCTACACCATTGCTTTACATTTCCTGATTACCAACTAGTGCCTACTTTGGAGGAATTTTCTCAACTCCTGAGGATTCCTATTCTCCATCAACTACCCTACAACGATACGGAAAGAGAGCCAAAGCCTGAAGATGTTGCCCAAGCCTTACACTTGCAACCATCTGATATCAAAGGTCATTGGGAAACCAGAAGTGGTGTCAAGGGTTTCTTGGCAAAGTTTCTGTTTGAGAAGGCACAAGACTACTGGAATTCTTTAGATCTGCAAGATTTTGAGGAGATTGTAACACTTCTTATCTACGGGTTGGTCTTGTTTCCAAACCTTGATCATCTTATAGATGTGAATGCTGTCAAGATTTTCATATCTCGGAATCCTGTGCCTACATTGCTTGGGGACATCCTACACTCATTTTACACAAGAACAATGAGGAAAAGAGGTGTTCTCTTGTGATGTACTCCTCTTCTAGCAAGGTGGTTTATTTCTCACCTTCCCCAGTCAGTCTTGAAGAATGAACAAGGCTTGAGGTTGTCACAACGGTTGATGACTCTTACACATTCTGATGTTCATTGGTGTTCTCGGTCCATAGAAAATGTCATCATCATTGATCGTTGTGGGGAATTCCCTAATGTCCCACTACTTGGCACTAGGGGAGGCATTACCTATAACCCCTGTTTGGCCCTGAGACAATTTGGGTATGCCCGAAGGGATGGCCCTCATGATATGCTGATTCCATACTTGGTTTTTGACTTCGACAACGACACTCAAGAACTTCGACAAAGGTTTATCCGAGCTTGGAGGATGCCCAACAAAGTGGACAGTAAGACACTGGGACACAAGAATTCCACCCCCCTTGAGCCTTACCTCAAATGGGTACGAACCCGCGCCCAGAGTCTTATGATGCCTTACCCCTACGTTCTTCCTATGATCAAAGAGCCTGTTAGGGAAGTAGAGGTTCCATACACCCTCCTACATCCTAACATGCCAACATCATTGGAAGATTTGCAAAAGAGTTGGATACAGCTCAAGGAAGAATGGAATATTTTTGAAGCCAACTTCTACGCCAGTGAGAAGAAGGATTTGGAACTTACTCGTCGACTCCACGAAGAGCAGACTCTCAACACCTACATTGCGCCAAAGAGGATGCGCAATGTCTTTTTACATTAGAATTTTGTATTATTTTTTCCCATGGGGCATTTATGTACTAACAAATTCTATCTTATTAATATGACGTGTGTTCTTTTTGTTTGCAACAACTTTGAATTTCTGAATCCTTGAATGCATTACATGAATACATACCATTCATCATATGCATAAACAGGTCTTCACGCCAGGTTTCCTTATCTCTCTGCTATTTATTTCAGCAAGATGGATATAGAGCAGACAGTCAAAGATCTACAAGCGCAGAATTCACGGTTCCAACAACTCCTCATGACCTTGGCAAAGGGTCAGGAGGACCTTAAAGCACTGTTAGAGAAGGAGAAAGAAAAGGAGAAAAATAAAAATAAAAGAGTGGGTGTAGCTACTTTGGGAAGAAGATTTGAGAATCAAGCTAGAGGGGTTCTGGATTTCCCCTCAACGTCAGATGAAGGGGTTGGTAAAGGAAAGGGAGCTGCAGTGCCCTCTGAGTCTGAGGATGAAGAAGAAGAAGAAGAGGATGAAGATTACTCTAAGCAGCAGTACCCTCCTGCAGACGACAAGTACAAGAATCTGGAAGAGCGTCTGACAGCTATGGAGGTACAAAGGGTGCCTGGGCTGGATTTCGAGGAGCTAGGGTTAGTTGCTGGGATTGTGATTCCCCATTAATTCAAGGTGCCTACATTTGATAAATACGATGGTTTGTCTTGTCCGAAGATGCACCTACGGTCTTACGTCAGAAAGATCCAACCTCATTCTTCTGATAAGGATCTGTGGGTCCACTTTTTTCAAGATAGTCTTTCGGGGACGTAATTAGATTGGTTTTACCATCTTGAAAGATCTTATGTGCATAATTGGGAGGACCTGGCTGTTGCGTTCTACAAACAATATCAATATAATGCAGACTTAGCACCTACTCGTACTCAACTACAGAGTATGGGTATGGTCTCTAATGAAGGCTTTAAGGAGTATACCCAGAAGTGGAGGGACTTGGCTGGAAGGGTGCAACCACCATTTTCTGAAAGAGAGCTTGTTGATATGTTTTTGGGGACGCTGTCAGGACCATTCTTTAATCACCTGATAGGGAGTTCATCAGCGGGGTTCACCGAATTAATTCTGACTGGTGAAAGAGTCAAAGCTGGCATCAAGAGCGGTAAAATTCAAAAAGATAAATCTGTTTTCGCCGCTGTCAAAAAACCTTTTCCAGCCAAGAAAGAGGTGTCAGCTGTTTACTCTCAGAGAGGCCAAGGAAGAGTGGAGCGCCGACCAGCGGTGGGGGCTGTAATGATTCAAAAGACTGCAACTGATCAACCTAGAACCAACCAACAAAGAGTGGAAAGGCCACAACGACAATATACCCGGATAAACATGACACCTTCTCAGGTTCTCCCCCATCTCCTAAAGTTAAACCTTATAACCTTGAGAGAGGCACCGAAGAATACAAATACCACTTCTCCACATTACCATCCCAACGCCAAGTGTGCTTATCATTCAGATAGCATAGGACTCGACACCAACAATTGTTGGGCCCTCAAAAACAAGATCCAGGATTTAATAGATGCCAAGGAGGTGGAATTTGACGCGCCCGAAAAGCCGAATGTGATCTCCTCCCCAATTCTAAATCATGGTCACAATACCCATGCTATCGAAGAGGATCTGTATGTTACTGCTGCTGATGACTTAATGACCGCTTTACCAATAATCAAGATGAATATGTTGAAGGCCGGGATTTTCCCTGGCTGTGAAAAAGATTGCTACCTTTGTTCGTCCTTACAATCCGACTGTCCGCTGTTGAAGTTAGGCGTCCAACGCCTAATAGGTAATCAAGAAATCCTCTTTAAGAAAACTCCAGTTACTCCTGTTACTCCTGTCACTCCAATCAACGATGTTGCTATAATCACCATTTCCGACAATCTTTCTAAGGTCTCGAAAAGACCTGTTAAGATTACACCTGATCCAAAGTTTGTAACTCTGAAGATAACAATGTCGGGGCCTATACCATACAAGTCCAACAAGACAATACCGTGGAATTATGGAGGAGAGATCTTCTACCACGGTGTTAAGCAGATCGAATCAGTGGAAGAAAATTCCGATGAAGATACTCCTGACATAGGAAATATTGCAGGGATGAGTAAGATCCCTCGTAGCGGAAGAATTTTCTCTCCGGAGATTGCTCCTCCAAGGGCAATCTTTGGACCCTCGAATGCTCCTAAAGTTACTCCTGTGCCGGTTAACATCTCCGTGCGAACTCCAGTGATTGAAGAAATTTTTACTCCCAAAGTTGTACCCTCTGCTGTTACTGCTGATAAAGGTAAGGGGATCCAAGAAGCGCCCGTCAGGACGAGGGCTCAGCCTTTGGTCATCCCCGAGACCACTCAAAAGGAAATTGAGGAGATTTTAAAAATAATTAAGGAAAGCGATTATGATGTCGTAGAACAACTGGGGCAAACCCCTTCAAAAATCTCCATGTTGGCCCTATTGGTCTGTTCCGAGGCTCATGCCAAAGCCTTGATCAAATTCCTGAAGACAATGCACGTGCCTCAAGAAACCTCAGTGGACCAGTTCCAGGAGTGTGTAGCCAGCCTGACCGCCGATAATGGTCTTGGCTTTTCCGATGCCGATCTAACATCTAAGGGGAGAAATCATAATGACGCGCTGCATGTCTCGGTGGAATGCATAGGGACCACTCTTGCTCACGTTCTGGTTGATACCGGGTCGTCTTTAAATGTCCTACCAAAGAAAGCATTAGACAGATTGGACTGTGAAGGTTTGACCCTAAATCCCAACAATATCATTGTTAGAGCCTTTGACGGTTCTAAGAGGATGGTCCACGGGGAGGTGGACATCCCAATTAAAGTGGGAACGGAAATTTTCAACTCTACATTTTATGTGATGGACATCCGTCCTTCATATTCTTGCTTGTTGGGAAGACCATGGATCCACAACACTAGGGCAGTCACTTCTTCTCTACACAAAATGCTCAAATACCCAGTCTAGGTGAAAATCATAACAGTTCATGGCGAGGAGGAGTATATGATAAGCCATCTTAATTCTTTCCGCTATGTGGAGTTAGATGGTGAATTCATAGAAACCCATTTCCAACACTTTGAAGAGGTTTCTCCTGAAGTTGCGGCAGCCAAGACAATGACTTATGTACCCATCATTACTAAACCTGTGTCTCGGATGTCATCCCTTAAAGATGCGAAGGCTGTGATCGAGGAAGGAGGAAGCACAGTATGGGGTCAGCTACCAGATTTTCCTTTCAAGACAGATAAGTTCGGCTTGGGTTTCACTGCTGCTATTCAGAAGGCTGTGCGTCGCTCCCGAGCTGGAGGGCCACCATTAAAGATCACTCATCATGGAGTTCATGCTTTGGAAGATGTTAAAGATGAGAGTAACTTTGAAGATTGGATTTTCCCGACTATTGAAGGAGGACTAAACAACTGGGAGGCGAAAGACTTCGTTCCCATTACTTTCATAAATCAGTAATTTATCTTTCGAACATTTATGTTGGTCTGTAATAACTATTAAACAATTCGTACACTCTTTTTGCCTTGTGCCTTACCCGGGGCATATAGGTCCATTTGTAAGGGCTTGATTTTTTCATCTTCATATGCCATTATTAATGAATCATGGACGTTTTCATATATAAACTTTTGTGTTCATTTTCTTTCTTTTTACATTTTATTTTGTTTAAAGGTGGTTATCCCTTACACACACCCACACTCACAAATGCAGGTACCCTTCCACGCTGGATTCTATGGGTAACAATTATGCTATGGCCTTCAGTGACTCTGAAGATCTGGTTAATCATGCCGAGTACAAAGGTGATGAAGACTGTGAAGTTCCAGGAGAGTTGACTAGACTTCTACAACAGGAAGAAAGGGCTATTATGCCCCATGAAGAGTTGTTAGATACTATCAACTTGGGTACTGTCGAAGACAGAAAAGAGGTTAGAGTGGGTGCCAACCTAAAGCCAAATGTAAAAGAACGCTTAGTTCAGCTGTTGAATGAATATGTTGAGATCTTTGCCTGGTCCTATGAAGACATGCCGGGACTCGATACAAATATTGTGGTTCACCGTCTCCCTACAAGAGAAGACTGTCCACCAATTAAACAGAAAGTCCGCCGAATGAGGCCCGATATGTCTGAAAAGATCAAAGCCGAAGTGATGAAGCAGTTCAATGCTGGGTTTCTTGCTGTTACTTCCTATCCATAATGGGTTGCTAACATTGTGCCCGTACCTATAAAGGATGGAAAAGTGATAATGTGCGTGGATTACAAAGATTTAAACAGGGCTAGCCCTAAAGATGATTTTCCACTACCGCACATTGACATCTTGGTTGACAACACAGCTCAGCACAAGGTATTTTCTTTCATGGATGGATTTTCAGGGTATAATCAGATCAAAATGGCCCCCGAAGACATGGAGAAGACTACTTTTGTTATGCAGTGGGGTACCTTCTGCTATAAAGTGATGCCATTCGGACTGAAGAATGCCGGGGCAACCTATCAACGAGCCATGGTAGCTTTGTTTCATGACATGATACATCATGAGATTGAAGTCTACGTAGACGACATGATAGCCTGTTCACAAACAAAAGAAGAACACCTCGACCATCTGCAAAAGTTGTTTGTCAGATTGAAGGAGTATAAGCTTAGACTGAACCCTAGCAAATGCACTTTCGGAGTCAGGTCCGGTAAACTCTTGGGATTCATCGTCAGCAACAAAGGCATTGAGGTTGATCATGCCAAAGTCAAAGCCATACAAGAAATGCCTGCTCCTCGCACTGAGTAGGAGGTCATAGGTTTCTTGGGACGCCTAAACTACATCGCAAAGTTCATTTCTCACCTAACATCTACCTGTGAACCAATCTTCAAGATGTTGAAGAAAGATCAGGTGGTTGAATGGAATGATGACTGTCAAGTTGCTTTTGATAAAATCAAGGAGTATTTGCTAGAACCTCCTATCCTGATGCCACCTGTTGAAGGAAGGCCGCTAATCATGTATTTGACTGTTTTGGATAATTCAATGGGGTGCGTACTGGGCCAACATGACGAGTCTGGCTGAAAAGAGCATGCCATTTATTACCTTAGCAAAAAGTTTATCGACTGTGAGACCCGATACTCACTGCTCGAGAAAACTTGTTGCGCTTTGGTATGGGCTGCTCGCCGACTGAGGCAGTATATGTTGACACATACCACTCAGCTGATTTCTAAAATGGATCCGATCAAGTACATCTTCGAAAAGCCTGCTTTATCTGGAAGAATCGCTAGATGGCAAATGATCCTGACCGAGTATGATATCCAATACACAACCCAAAAAGCTATAAAGGGGAGTGTACTAGTTTACCATCTAGCTCATCAAGCTGTCAAAGATTACCAATCCATGAAGTTCGACTTCCCCGACAAAGACATTATGACATTAGACAACATCGAAGGTAATAGACCGTATGACAGACCTGAACAAGGATCCCGATGGACCTTGTACTTTGATGGTGCTTCAAATGCACTTGGAAATGGTATCGGCGCGATACTTATCTCTCCAAAAGGTTTCCATACACCTTTCACCGCTAGACTCTGCTTTAGCTGCACCACCAACATGGCCGAGTATGAAGCTTGCATCTTTAGTCTCAAGGCTGCTATTGACTTGGGAATCAAATCTTTGGTTGTGTTTGGGGACTCAGCTTTGGTTATCAGTCAAATCAAAGGAGAATGGGACACCAAACATCCCAATCTCATCCCTTACAAAGAACATGTCCTGACATTGTTACCTCATTTCGAGCAGATTACCTTCGAGCACTTCCTGCAAGAAGAAAATCAGCTAGCGGATGCTCTAGCTACAATGTCATCCATGTTTAAACTTAACTGGGATAATGAGGTTCCCCAAATTACCATTGAGCGGATGGACGAACCTGCACATTGTCGCGAGATTAATACCGAAGAAGTAGTGGACCGACCCTGGTTTCACGAAGTCAAAAGGTATCTCGAGACTCGAGAATGCCCTGAAGGAGCTTCAGTCAACGACAAAAAGTTCTTAAGGAGATTTTCTGCCAAGTTCTTCCTGAGTAATGGTATCCTATACAAGCGCAACCATGATTGCGTTCTGCTTCGTTGTGTGGACAAGGTTGAAGCTGAGCAGATAATGACTGAACTGCATAATGGTACATTTGGCATCCACTTGAGCGGACATACAATGGCTAAGAAGATTCTAAGGGCAGGCTACTACTGGTCTACCATGGAAGCCGATTGTCATCAATATTCCCGTACTTGTCACAAATGCCAAATCTATGCGGACAAGGTACATATTCCTTCAGTTCCTCTCAATGTCCTAATATCTCCTTGGACATTCGCAATATGGGGTATCGACATGATTGGAGAGATCAAGCCTACAACATCCAATGGACACCGCTTCATCCTGGTGGCCATTGATTACTTTACCAAGTGGGTCGAAGCAGCTTCCTTCGCCTCCGTTACAAAGAATGTGTTTGCCCGCTTCATCAAGCAGAACCTCATTTGTCGGTACGGTATCCCTGACCGTATTATCACGGACAACAGTACAAACATGAATAACACTATGATCATCGCTCTGTGCGAGCAGTTCAAGATTCAACATCACAATTCATCTCCCTATCGACCAAAGATGAACGGTGCTGCCGAAGCTGCGAACAAAAATATCAAGAAGATCATTCAAAATATGACAGTCACCTACAAGGACTAGCATGCGATGTTACCGTTTGCTCTGCACGGATACCGTACCACGACACGTACTTCAACCGGGGCAACCCCCTTTTCTTTAGTATATGGCATGGAAGCTGTTTTACCTATGGAAGTTCAGATTCCTTCCTTGAGAATCATGAAGGATGCTGGTTTGAGTGAAGACGATTGGATTCAGACCCGGCTTGATCAACTTAACTTGATTGATGAGAAGCGACTTACTGCTGTTTGTCATGGTCAGACGTATCAAAAACGGATGATCAAGGCTTTCAACAAGAAAGTCTGGCGCCAGGTATATCATGTCAGGGATCTTGTAGTCAAGCGGATCATCTTGCCGCAAAGTGATCCCAGGGGCAAATAGACTCCTACCTATGAAGGACCATTTGTAATCAAAAACATCTTTTCTGGTGGGGCTATGATTCTAACCACCATGGACGGCGACGACCTGCCGCACCCTGCAAACGCAGACATAGTCAAAAGATACTACGCATAAACAACCCGACAATTTGAAAACCCAAAAGGGCGACTTGGGCAAAAATGGGCATCCCGGTGAATCGAAAACCCGAAAGGGCGATTCAGGCAAAAATTAGGGATAAAAAAAATTTGTACACCCGACAAGTTGAAAAGCCGAAAGGGCGACTTGGGCAAAAAAGGGTTTCCCGGTGGATCGAAAACCCGAAAGGGCGATCCAGGAAAAAGTTAGGGAATTAAAGAGTATGACTATGTCTCGTCGGATCACTTTGAGGACAATCTCTTCACGGACAAGGTCCAAGCTCCCGATCAATCCAATCATCTACGAACGAAGCAATGAATGGACAAGATACTCAGAGTTACGAAGGCTATAACAGAATGGTAACCCCATGGAATTGTTACACATAGCCATCTCTCTTTGTATAAATTTTTCTCAATTTTATGACAACATTCTCTTACTAGGATGTCTGTCTCCTTTGTACAAAATACTTACACAAAGTTAATACGAAGATACTTCAAAGTGCAGAAAATCGTTTGCCTTTTCTTTTTTTATTTACACTTGTGTTTTATTTGAGAACGTCCAATGATTTATTAAATGAGCATATGCATTTGAATATAATCACTGCTTACAAATAAAACAAAATGAGAAAGAATAATTACTGATAGGTTGAAAGTATAGGAAAACGTATTTAGGCTATTCCAGGAGAAATCCCCTGCAGTACGTCATCCAGATCCTCGGCAAAACTAAAACTTTGAAATACATATCCCCAACAGAGTTAAGTTTCAAAAATCCCCATCAGAGTTGAGTTTTTCAAACTCCCAGTCACCAGCGGAGCAAAAATTTGAACTACAAACCCTCGGTGAAGATGAAACTTTCTTCCCCAAACGGGGTCAAACCTTCAACCTTTGAACATCATTGGAGACCATCCAATTTCCTCCAATTTCCCCGGAAAGTCGCTTTGAAACCAGATAATTCCCCAGAGAGTTATTTTAAAAACCTTCTTCCTCAACGAAGCCAAGTTTCCATACACGATCAAATCAACACGTCATTAAGATCCCCAACAGAGAGGAAACTTTGAGCTACCCGTCCCCAGTGGAAATCATTCAGTTTTCCCCTGATACCCCCAACAAAATGGAGATTCTCATTCTTGAAGTCCACAGTAGATTGGCATACAACCCAAACTCCTGATCTCCCCAGCAGTATAGCTTCTCCCCACAGAGGTTGTCAAAGATCTTGAATCTCCAACAGCGGTCATGAATTTATTTTCCCCGAAAACAGTCAAGGTTTTTTTTTGTCTCCAATGGTCAAGGAACTATTTTCCTCAGCAAGACAGCTAATCAACTTACATGCGCATACATTACATTCATATATCATAAGCATGGATGAAACACATATATTGCATCATACATTTCATGCAACATAACTTTGTGTTTCAGCTAATGTTTTACCCTTTTCAGGATAACATTAACAAGCTACTGATATAGGATCATGAAAACAGTTTACGGATGCTCCCGACATGGATGCTAATCTATCGCTTGTTCAGATTCAGCTCAGAAAACAACTTAGAGATGCACCAGACACGGATGCTAATCTATTGTTTATTCAAATTCAAGGATCATGAAAATAGTTTACGGATGCTCTAGATATGGATGCTAATCTATCGCTTGTTCAGATTCAGCTCAGAAAACAACCTAGAGATGCACCAGACACGAATGCTAATCTATTGATTATTCAAATTCAAGGATCATGAAAACAGTTTACGGATGCTCCAGATATGGATGCTAATCTATCGCTTATTCAGATTCAGCTCAGAAAACAGCCTAGAGATGCACCAGACACGGATGCTAATCTATTGCTTATTAAAATTCAAGGATCATGAAAACAGTTTACGGATGCTCCAAATATGGATGCTAACCTATCGCTTGTTCAGATTCAGCTCAGAAAACAGCCTAGAGATGCACCAGATACGTATGCTAATCTATTGCTTATTCAAATTCAAGGATCATGAAAACAGTTTACGGATGCTCCAGATATGGATGCTAATCTATCGCTTGTTCAGATTCAGCTCAGAAAACAGCCTACAGATGCACCAGACACGGATGCTAATCTATTGCTTATTCAAATTCAAGGATCATGAAAACAGTTTACGGATGCTCCAGATATGGATGCAAATCTATCGCTTGTTCAGATTTAGCTCAGAAAACAACCTAGAGATGCACCAGACACTGATGCTAATCTGTTTCTTATTAAAATTCAAGGATCATGAAAACAGTTTACAGATGCTCCAGATATGGATGCTAATCTATCGCTTGTTCAGATTCAGCTCAGAAAACATCCTAGAGATGCACCAGACATAGATTCTAATCTATTGCTTATTCAAATTCAAGGATCATGAAAATAGTTTACGGATGCTCCAGATATCGATGCTAATCTATCGCTTGTTCAGATTCAACTCAGAAAACAGCCTAGAGATGCACCAGACGCGGATGCTAATCTATTGCTTATTCAAATTCAAGGATCATGAAAACAGTTTACGGATGCTCCCGACATGGATGCTAATCTATCGCTTGTTCAGATTCAGCTCAGAAAACAACCTAGAGATGCACCAGACATGGATGCTAATCTATTGCTTATTCAAATTCAAGGATCATGAAAACAGTTTACGGATGCTCCAGATATGGATGCTAATCTATCGCTTATTCAGATTCAGCTCAGAAAACAGCTTAGAGATGCACCAGACACGGATGCTAATCTATTGCTTATTCAAATTCAAGGATCATGAAATAAGTTTACGGATGCTCCCGACATGGATGCTAATCTATCGCTTGTTCAGATTCATCTCAGAAAACAGCCTAGAGATGCACCAGACACGAATGCTAATCTATTGCTTATTCAAATTCAAGGATCATGAAAACAGTTTACGGATGCTCCAGATATGGATGCTAATCTATCTCTTGTTCAGATTCAGCCTCGGAAAACAGTTTATAGATACTCCAGACACGGATGTTATTCTATTTAGATCACCAGCTCAGAGATGCTCCAGACACGAGTACCATTCTGACGCTCACCTATAACTTACAATTCAACAAACATTCTTGGATGGCATATTTAAGCCCATCTCTGACAAGATTCTGTCACGTCTTCCAAATGGCATCTTTAAGCCCATTCCCTCAACTATACTCTGACGAGCGCAAATTTACGGGCACTCTAATGTCCAATCCTCTTTTACCTTCGAGTTACGAAAGGCAAACTCACCAATCTAACTCTTCAGGTTCAAGAAGATTGAACAGGGGCAGCTGTTGTACCCCAAAATTTTCCCTCTCATTTTATCAAGATTTCTCCTCACAAGACTCTTTGAATTCAAGACCAAGCTAGGGTTTGCTCTACTCAAGACATCTCCTTGCACTGATGACCTAAATTAGGGTTTGAGTTTGCACAAGGAATTTTAGAGTTCTAATGCTCAATGTGACTTTCATGCTTCATGTTGGACTTATAAGATTGCTCATACCAAGTTTCAAGCCTTGAATCAAATTTTTGCCCAATCAATTGGACAGTTGACCTAAAAATCAGCTGTATTGGGGAAAAAGTCAACTATGGCCAATTTACAGTCAAACCTCATAAATTTTGATCCACATCAATATTATAGGCTCATATGAACCATTTGATCAAGTTTTGACCACAACTCCTCAAGAAATTTGACTAGATCATCAAAAGGGCAAAATGGTCATTTTTAGGGTTTTGATTGCAGAAGGGCAATTTCTGATTTTTCACCTAGCCAATGGAAAATTGGGTTCAAGCATTGATTCAAGGATTCAATGGCATCATCTTAACCTATTCACAAGGTTCAAAAGATCTCAATTGCATTGGATTGAAAGATGAATTTTCCAGTCAACTGATCAAGAATCAACTATACACTGAAAAGTCAAACTTTGACTTTTTGGTCAAAATCAAGTGCCAAGGGTCATTTTTCATCATGATGTGTCAAAACATGAAACTTTTTCATCAAGAAACCTAATTTTGCAAATTAGGGTTTAAGTTTGAAAATTTTCATAACTTAGAATTTTTCTAAGTTATGAAATTTTCTTATTTTTTCCCAACTTTGCCCAACCTTTTCACTATGATGCAATTGGATTCAAACAAAACTCCCAACATGAAAGTTGTATTCCTCCACAAAATCTACAACTTTTATTCATAAAGTTTTCTCAAAAGAAGCTTGGATCTCAAGTTATGATTTTTGGAACAAGGGTCCATGAAACTTTTAACTTAGTGAAATTTTGCCCTAGTTTAGGCAGGATTTTTACCTATCTTCATAGCCATTTTTCACCTAGTTCCACTTGGAATCTCAAAATGCATTTCAAATATGGATTGTATAGCATGTTACAAGCTTTCCAAAATATCCAATAACTCTCCAAAATCATTTATGGTTAGGGAGAATCGAAGGTTTGAATTTGGCAAAAACTCACTTTGATCCATGGCATGTTTCATATTGACACAAGTTGCAATTTCCATCCAGCATTGTTTATACTTAATTACAGGTATCTAAACCCTTCCACACTGAAGAATAAAATGCAAACCCAATGGATTGAATCTTTTTTCTGATCATTAGAGGTTTACACAAGGAATTAATCCAAAAATAGCAAAAAGGCAACATTGCCATTTTTGTCAAAACCTGCTTTATGTCAAATTGCATCCCTTGAGCCTTGAACCAAATCTTGGACAGCAAACAATATCCACAAACTTAGGGGGCCAAGATCACCAAGTGCAAGCTGGAAGATAGCTTGTACAGGCCTGTCTTGTATAATTTCTCACTTTTACTTAAAAAACAAGTAAACTTGCCAAAGAGCCACAACTTGAGTATCTGTTATAACCAACTCTTGTAAGAATTTGAAACAAGTTTTACACATTGCCTTGAGCCAGAAACACGAGTTATTCAACCCTCAAGCCTTCTAAAACACAAAATCACCTTCCTCTTACAAAATAGGGCAGTTTCTGCACTTTGAGTTGCATAACAAAAACTACTAGTGCATTTTGCCCCAAACCGGTTCCAATACCTTCCAGATAACCCACCTGTGCTATCCCAACCATTGGCCATTGAATGTAAATCCATTTGCAAGCTTCACCATTTCTGTTTTCAGCTTGTGCAGGTTGACTTCTACAAGCTTGTTCAAGCAAATCCAAAGCAAACTAAGCATTGGGGAAGGTCAGAGGAAGTTCAAGCAAGCTCCCAAGCATCTCAGGCCTCACTAAAAAGCTCTACATTGCCATAATCGTGTCCAACTGAAACAGGTATTTTTCAACTTCTTATCTCTCTATTTAGGAATCATTAGGCTTAGGTCTGTGAATAAAAAATGTAGTACTCATAGCCCTTAAGTTATACATATGCATAGATTTCATTTAAGTTAAGTGTGCTAAGAGAATTTGATTGATGAACTTCCTAAAAAAGTTAGGTTAGAAATTAGGGCCAGAGAAATTCTCTCTCGTCTTTGAGAGTTAGATTAAGTTTTTTATATGGTTAGAATCGTGATTTAATGCTCTATAAGTTTCATGTTTTGAGTTTTTGATTTCATGCAAAGAATAGAGAGAACAGAATTGGAGTTACAGGGCGCGCGTTTTTGTTCAAAGGTTGAAGATGAAGATCAGTTTGGGTCGGGCTTGGCTTTGACTTGCTTTTGACACCTCCAGTTTGCTGACTGCACCCCCTGGCCCATTTCATTATTATTTGATATTTTTCTATTTTTATTTTTAGTTCTGACTTTGAAATATTTTTTCTAAACTTCAAAAATTACCAAAAACATTTTCATAAATTTTCACATTTTTATTTTGTATTTTTTACTATTTTTTCTAACATAAAAATTATTATTAGATAACATACTTTTATTTTATTTAATAAAAACTTGAAAATAATACATAAAAATATTATACCTTTATTTTTATTATTTACATACTTAATTAATATTTTTTCTAATATATTTTTATTTTTGACATTTGTATATGTTTTATTATTTTATTGTACATAAATAATATATTTAATGTGTATATACTTTCTTAAAGAATATTAGGGTTTTTACCCTTAATAAAATAATCTTTCATTTTATTATTTTTGATACATTAAATATTTTATTTTTTACATACATAAAAATAAACAAAAACATTTTTTACATATTTATAATATTTTGCATATTTATATTTAAATTGCTTATTTAAATATTGCTTATTTATTATTTGATGCAAAGAGTTCAATTTGGATGTAATAGTAAATCTTAGGGTTTTATTTTCTTGCAAATACTCCCCATTCAAAATTGTATCCCCCTCCCCATATCAATGTTGTAATACTCGTAGATTTATTTTACGCATTTATAGCTTTCAAATATGCCATGATAGAGATTAGGGTTTGTATGCAATATCCAAAATCAAAACAAATAGTTAGACCTAATACAAGACATAAAAGCATGTAAATTGACAACACAATGCACATATGCACCCCTAGGGTTTTCATCCACTTGTTGCCTTTAAAATTGTCATGTTATGCATGTTGAGTATCTTGCCAAAACAAAAAAACAAAACAAAAGATCATAGTCCCTCGATGATGCTATCTTGGTTGCCTATACAAAATGATCTAGTCCCTAAAACATTTGCTAAGATACTTGGCACAATTGCTATCATGGTCAATACGATGACCCGCGCATGTCGCGTTTAACATCCAAATACAAGGTTGTTTACCAAATGCAATGGTAAAACAACACTGTCAAAAGGGTTAAAAATGTGTAGGAAAGATCTTTGAGTAAGATAGGGTAGACAACTCTTAGTTACTTGATCAAAACTTGCAAAAACATCCTTGCTATTTTCAAACACACCTCACAACACAATTTCAAAACATTTCCCAAAACAAACTTTTAAACAATGAAATATATTTTCAAAAGACAGACACCTTTGTATATATTCAAACAAGAATCATTACAAAGGTTGCCTAGACAAGGCCTCTTTTCAAAACATTTTCAAAACCACACACAAAGCACCATTTCAAACAATTGAAAAGAAAAAGCAAGTGATCTAAACAAGTAACTAAGATCCCATGGAAAACCATGGATGAAAAGGGTGCTAGCACCTTCCCTTTTCATAATCTATCCCCCGAACTCAAGAAAACATCTCAAAGGTCTTTCCTGTGCTTTTTGACCTTTCCTTTGGATAAAATAAAAATTCGGTGGTAACTCTTGCTAAACTGAAACATTTGCGAACACAAACACAAAACCTCAAGTCAGTTCTCCCACTGTATCACACACACCATTACAGGTACCATTACAGGTTTCTCATCTTCTTCGCTGTTTATTTCAGCAGAAATGTATTTTGATCAAGCCATCAAAGATCTTCAGGCACAAAACGCCCAATTCCAGCAGATGTTCTTAAGTTTGGCTAAAGGGCAAGAGGATTTGAAGACTCTGATTCTGAAAGAGAAGAAGAAGAAGAAGAATAAGTTGGTATTCCGAACATGGGTAGAATATTCAGAGAAAGGATAAGACAATCAGCTGATTTGACCTCCTCATCCAAAGACGGGGAGAACCAAGAAAGGAAAAAGGACCCCAGCCCAACAGTTTCTGATAACGATACAGATTATGATGATGAGCAATATCCTTCTGCTGAGGATAGGTACAAGAAGTTAGAAGACCGTCTGAGTCCTATGGAGATTCAGAAGATCCCTGGTCTGGATCTTGGAGAGCTGGGACTGGTGTCGGGAGTGGAGATCCCTCATAAGTTCAAAGCTCCGGTTTTTGCCAAGTACGATGGAGTGTCCTGTCCAAAACTCCATCTTCGCTCGTACGTCAGGAAAATTCAACCCCACACTGCTGATAAAAATTTGTGGGTACACTTCTTTCAAGATAGTCTGTCAAGGACTCAGCTTGAATGGTTCTATCAATTGGAAGGAGCCAATGTCTGAAACTGGGAAGACCTTGCTGCTGCTTTTTACAGGCAGTATCAGTATAACACCGACCTTACTCCCACCCGTACTCAGCTTCAGGGTATGTTTATGGGTGCAAGTGAAGGTTTTAAGGACTATGCTCAAAAGTGGAGAGACTTGACTGGAAGAGTCCAACCCCCTTTGTCTGATAGGGAGTTGGTTGACATGTTTCTGGGGACGCTATCTGGTCCATTTTTCAATCATCTGATTGGCAGTTCATCATCTGGGTTTACTGAGTTGATCTTGACTAGGGAGAGAGTAGAAGCTGGTATCTGAAGTGGTAAGATACAGAAGGATACTTCATCAAGTGCAGTTAAGAAGCCTTTCACTGGTAAGAAAGAAGCTAGTGCAGTCTATGGCTCGAGGAGCCAAAACAGACCCGAACACCATCAAGCAGTAAATGCGGTAGTGATATCAAGACCCACAGTTGCTCCACAATGCAACAATCAACAAAGGGTGGAGAGACCACATAGGCAGTACACTTGGCTCAATATGACCTTGTCTCAAATTCTACCATAATTATTGAAGACTAATCTGGTAACTCTGAGGGAAGCTCCGAAGAACCCCAACACCACTTCTCCCCACTATAACCCGAATTCCCGCTGCGCCTATCACTCTGAAAGAACAGGTCATGATACAAACAACTGTTGGGCCTTGAAAAACAAAGTGGAAGACTTGATCGAAGCCAAAGAGATTGATTTTGACGCTCCGGAGAAGCCCAACGTCATAACTGCTCCCATGCCCAAACATGGTCATGGAGTAAATGCTGTAGACGATGATTTATTCGTGACCTCCGTGGAAGAAATTTCTACTCCTTTGATGACAGTAAAGAAGAATTTGTTGTTGGCCGATTTATTTCCGGCCTGTGGTGAAGGTTGCCACATGTGTTCAAATCTGCCTGCTGGTTGCTACTTATTGAAATCAAGTGTCCAGCGCCTGATGGATAATAAAGAAATCCTATTCAAAAAGACTACGATTCTGTTGGTTCCAATTCAAGATGTTGCCATCATAACCATTTCCACCAATCCTTCCAAGGTTTCCTCGAGAAAACCTGTTAGGATTACACCCATCCCAAGAATTTCTCCGTTGATGATTACTGTCCCTGGTCCTATCCCATACACTTCGGATAAGGCTGTCCCTTGGCACTATGGCGCTGATGTATATTACCATGGAGTTAAGCAAGACTTAAAAAGTGAGGAAGCTGATGTTGATGTCAGCAATATTGTCGGGGCTAGCAAGGTCACCAGAAGTGGAAGACTCTTTTCTCTTGAGATTTCCCCTCCGACTGTTCACAAACCTGTTGTCATCCCATCTGCTAGTACATCAGCTAATATCCCAGTTCCTATTCCAGTCATCACCCCTGTCGCTGAGCCATCTGTGACTCGGGGTAAAGAAATCATAGGTGAGCCTGCCCGGACGGAGGCACCTAAGAAGATCATTGTAGAAACCTCGAAACAAGAGATAGAAGAAATATTGAAGATTATCAAGAGGAGAGACTACAACGTAGTCGAGCAGCTGGAGAAGACCCCGTAAAAAATATTCATGTTGTCCTTATTATTATGCTCAGAAGCCCATGCAAAGGCTCTAATTTCAATCCTCAAAACTGCACATGTATCGCATGAAACTTCATCCGATCAATTCAAAGATTGCGTAGCTAGCTTGATTGCCGACAATGGGTTGGGTTTCTCAGATGCAGATCTGACCGCTAAGGGGAGAAATCATAATGATGCTCTACACATCTCGGTCGAGTGCAGGGGCACTACTCTGGCCCATGTACTGGGGGATACCGGGTCCTCATTAAATGTTTTGCCAAAGAAAGCATTAGACCGTCTGGACTGTGAAAGTTTGATTATAAAACCAAGAAATATTGTGGTCAGGGCTTTCGATGGGTCAAAAAGAATGGTGCACGGGGAAGTGGACATCCCTGTTAAAGTTGGCTCTCAGACTTTTGCATCCACCTTGTATGTGATGGATATCAGACCATCATATTCTTGCTTGCTGGGTCGCCCTTGGATTCATAAGGCTGGGGAAGTGACTTCCATGCTCCATCAAATGTTGAAATATCCAGTGAAAGGGAAGATTGTCACGGTACAAGGCGAAGAGGAGTACATGGTGAGTCATCTCAATTCATTTCGCTACGTGGAGATGGATGGGGAGTTCATCGAAACCCCTTATCAGAACTTTGAAGAGGTCCCCCAGACTTTGGCGTCAATTGAAGTTGCTATCGACAAACCTCCAATGAAGATGGCTTCTCTCAAAGATATCGGGGCTGTAATCGAAGAAGGTGGGTGTACAAATTGGGGTCAGCTCCCTGATTTCACACACAAAACTGACAAATTTGGTTTGGGCTTTACTACAGGGGCTCAAAGGGCTGTTAGGCGCGCACGGATTGGAAGACCTCCTCTGCACATCAGTAATTAGGGAGTTAATGTGGTTGGAGATAGTGAAGAAGATTCAAATATCGACAGCTGGATCTACCCTATAACCAATGGTGGATTGAACAACTGGACAGCGAAGGACTTCATACATGTTTCTTTTATTCCACATTAATTGACTTTTGTTTTAAGAGTTGTAATAGACAGTTTGAAACTTTACGGCCTGGTGCCTTGCCTGAGGCATCTTGGCTTTGCTTGTGAGGGCTTGCTATTTGTCATTTCATATATCATTAATAAAACATTGGACGTTTCTTGCATTACAAATTTTGCGCTCTTTGTTTTTCTTTTTTGTCTCTCACTTTATCGAAACAGTTATTATCTTACACACACTCATGTATCATAATGAAGATCCATATCCACTCTGGATCCCATTGATAACGACTCTGCTACTACTAGTTATAACTTCGAAAATCAGATCAACCAAGTTGAGGACCAAGGTGAGGATGATTGTGAGGTGCCTGGAGAACTTGCTAGACTGTTACTACAGGAAGAAAGGGTCATACAGCCTCATGAAGAGCCAGTTGAGTCAGTAAATTTGGGTACAGAGGAAGACAGGAAAGAGGTTAAGATAGGTGCGAATCTGGAGCCTAGTGTCAAGCAACGGTTGATACAGATGCTACACGACTATGTTGAGATATTTTCCTGGTCTTATGAAGATATGCCTGGTTTGGACACCGACATTGTGGTACACCGTCTGCCGACTAAAGAAGACTGTCCTCCGGTAAAATAGAAGGTTCGCCGTATGCGCCCTTAGATGTCTGAGAAAATTAAAGCTGAGGTCATGAAACAGTTTGACGCCAGATTTTTAGCTGTCACTTCTTATCCGCAGTGGGTTGCCAATGTTGTTCTGGTGCCTAAGAAAGATGGCAAGGTACAAATGTGTGTGGAGTATAGAGATCTGAACAGGGCAAGCCCCAAGGATGATTTCCCACTTCCTCACATCGATGTTTTGTTCAAAAACACCGCGCAGTATAAGATCTTCTCCTTCATGGATGGTTTTTCTGGTTACAATCAGATCAAGATGGCTCCCGAGGACATGGAGAAGACAACCTTCGTTACACAGTGGGGTACCTTTTTCTATAAAGTCATGCCATTCGGATTGAAGAATGTTGGGCCAACTTATCAGCACGCCATCGTTGCTTTGTTCCATGACATGATTCACCATGAGATTGAGGTTTATGTTGATGCCATGATTGCAAGGTCCCAGACTGAGGAAGAGCACCTTGACCACCTCCAGAAACTGTTCGACATGTTGAAGACGTACAAGCTGAGGTTGAACCCGAACAAGTGCACCTTCGTGGTAAGGTCTGGTAAGCTGCAGGGTTTCATCGTCAGTGATAAGGGTATTCAGGTAGACCCTATCAAGGTAAAGGCCATACAGGAGATGTCGGCTCTGTTGGTGTAAGCCCTAGAGGCCAATACTTTTGGTACTTGTATCGAATTATTTATTAATAATAAAAGGCATTTCTTTATTATGTTTTCCAAAATAATAAAGTCCCTAGAATGGTTTATTGGTTTAATGAAATGTTAAGTGTGACTTCATCATGAGATCCCATTAAACATAAGAAACTATTCTTAAAGTATCCGTAGTCAAGCTTTAATGTGAAGTGGGATAACATTAGAGCATTAAGATTATTATGAAGATAGATTGATGATCACATCTCATGGATCATAGATAAGGAGTTATCAAGTCTTGACATAGGTATGAATATTAGGAGTAATATTTATACTGGATTGACTCGTTATGAGAATACTACATAGAATGTTATGCAAAGTGTCATAAGTTATTCTCATGATGATAATGGTGTATACCACCCTTCGACCTGAAACCACTATGGACCCTAAATGTAGAGTCAAGTACTTTATTATTGATCAAACGTCATTCGTAACTGGATGACTATAAAGATGGTTGATGGGTACTTCACAAAGCATGCTAAGGGACATGAGTGACCTAGATGGAATTTGCTCATCCTGCATAACAGGATAAATGTCTAAGGGCCCAATATTGAACTGGACAAGGGTGACACAGTGTATGCCTTGTGTTCAATATAGACATGAGGGCAAAAGGGTAATTGTACAACACAAATATTATCACGGAAAAGGTTTGGTCAGATCACATGACATTTTCGTGACTTGGGTAACAGTGATGTGTTGCTAGATACCGCTCACTGTTTATTATATTAAATGTGTAATTTAATATAATTGCCAACGTCGCGAAAACCTACAGGGTCACACACATAAGGACAGGTTGATGAGAGATAGAATAAATAAGGAACACCGTAAGGTACGGCGCACTTAAGTGTAATACGGAAAGTGGTAAGGTACCACGTGGATAAGTGATATATGGTACATCATAAGGTATGATGTCCATAAGCTTAATTGGGCTTTTAGCTTATAGCCTTAATTGGGCTTTTAGCTTGTAGCCCACACGAGTGATTCTATAAATAGATCCCTTGTGATGAAGTTTTTTCACTTGATGCATTTTCGTTTTTGACTCTCTCTCTCACTCAAGGTTTCCGTTCGTGATCAGCTAGCACTGTGACCGGAAGCGATCTGTTCGTGTGGACTGAGTAGAGGCGTTGTTCTTCATCAATGCTCGTGATCACGACATCAAAGGTCTGAATCGCCACAAGAGGTAAAACTTTCTATCACTGACCATGCTCATTCGTAAGGATCTCTAAAGGAAAATTTTATATTCCGCTGCGTTTTGATCGCAATTTTCCTTCAGTGGTATCAGAGCCACTTACGAAACCATGGATCTGATAGTTGTTTATGTTCTATATTTTCTGTTTTGATTCGATTAAAACCAGAATGAATTGAATAATAAACGATTAATTAAATTTGGCATCTGTTGTGTACGATTTGGATGATTGATGTTGACTATGCTTCAGAATCCGACATTAGTATGGTGAAGCAGTGATACATCGATCGTCCATAGGTTACACAAATAAGATCGATCACTCTTATATATGATATAAGTAAATCTGATGCAACGATGGTATATGTCATATACTGTTTCTGTTTCGTTCATTCAAACACTTGATGATTGTTATTCCTTTGACCGATCATTGTTCATATGCTTCGGAATCCGACATTAGTATGGTGAAGCAATGGCATGTGATTAATCATACTGAATTATCAATCGAGATGTGTTTGACAGCATGAAACTGTTGCATTAGGGTTCATGACGGCACAAGGGTTATGTTGTTGCAGAGTTATGCGATTAGTATGGTGAAGGCAGCGGAACCCCCGGCTAACTCTGCGTAGTGTGATCAATCATCGAAATTTAATTTGCCTTTTTTAATTAACAAAATTTAAACTAATAATAAAAGTGTGTTTATTATTATTGTCTTGTGGTGATCAGTTATGGCCTTAGTTTTTTTTTCCTTTATTTTATTTTGGGATTGTAAAATACGGCCTGCGTGTCGTGCCTCTCTCTAAAATTCTTGATGTAACTTCTTTTCTCATATCACTCCCTCGTATGTAAAACGAGTTTCTTTTATGTAATGTAATGTTATGAAGAAAGAGAAGAATACAATATCAAAGGAGGATAACCTTGGAGATCTTGCTTGGAGAAGTTTAGATCGTTATTAGGTTAGCTTAGGTTCTCTCATTGGCTTGGGAGAACAATTGCGCTAGGGGCCATAACTGTATCCTTTTATGTATATTGATGCATGTGTTTGTATGTTGATGCATGAGAGAGACGAATTGCATGTTAAGCCGGTGAGATCAAACTAATAACAAAATCCCTCAAGTTAAATATTAAGTTCATGCTTTCCAAGTTTTAGCACTCATCAAGACTAGTATCGAATAATGTAGGTTTCGCCTACGCGAGGTGCATGTTCTATATTAGTAAGGTGCGATGGGATAATTGTAATATCCAACTGCTAAAACAATGGGTCAAACTTAACTAAACACATTATAATAAGATTATACATGTTTAGAAGCAAGAGTTGGGAATGATTCATATGATGAATTAGAATAAGGAGTTATTCACCCAACTGAAAATATTCGAGAGTTGTATGAGATACAATTGGAAGGAGTTCCTACCTAAATAACCTAGTTTTGTGTAATCAGCCTAACGCTGACTTAGAACGAAGTGAAATGTGGATCTCGACCCACTAGAAAGTCTTCTAACGGGATTTTCCGAATCAAATGATGAGGGTCATTTGGTTTGAGTAAAATAGTGGGAGCATATTTGATTAAAGGCCTAATTAAATATGTTGTTTTAATGATACTTATATTTTCATTTTTTTTGTAGATTACCATGACAACAAACAACCATATTTTGCGATCAATCCTAGATAAGGAAAAATTGTCTGGGACAAATTTCCTGGATTGGCACCGAAATCTGAGGATTGTCCTCAAGCACGATAAGAAGCTGTATGTCTTGGAGACACCTGTTCCTGAAGAGGAACCGCCTAGTTCGGCACCTAAGGCAGAAAGAGAAGCTTATAAGAAGCATCTTGATGATGCTAATGAAGCCGCTTGTCTCATGCTAGCTACTATGAACTCGGAGTTGCAAAAGCAACACGAGAACATGTCAGCGTTCGATATGATCGGACATCTGAAAATGCTCTATCAAGAGCAGGCAAGAAATGAGAGGTTTCAGGTTTCAAAGGCCCTTTCTAACAGCAAGTTATCTGAGGGAAACCCTGTAGGTCCCCATGTACTCAAAATGATTGGGTATGTGGAGAACCTTGAAAGGTTAGGGTTTCCGCTTGGAAAGGAACTTGCAACTGATTTTATCTTGCAATCGTTGCCAGATAGCTTTAATCAGTTTGTCATGAATTTCAACATGAATGGCATGGATAAGAGTCTTCCAGAATTGCTAAGCATGTTGAAAACTGCTGAGCAGAATATGAAGACAAAAGGGAAGTCCATTCTGATGGTCAGTAATGGAAAGAAGCTGAACAAGAGGCCTACCAAGCAGGTTGGTAAAGGGAAAGGCAAGGAAGTTGCCAAGCCTAAACCTACTGTTCCTGCTTTGAAGCCTAGTGGAGGCATAACAAAGGAGGGCACTTGCTTCCATTGCGGTAAGACCGGACATTGGAAGAGAAACTGCCCAAAGTACCTGGAAGATAAGAACAATGGAGTAGGGACTTCAAATTCAGGTATTTTTGTTATTGAAATTAATTTATCTACTTCTGCATCATGGGTATTAGATACTGGATGCGGTTCTCACATTTGTACTAATGTGCAGGGGCTAAAAAGGAGTAGAGATTTGGCAAAAGGTGAAGTTGACCTACGAGTTGGAAATGGAGCAAAGGTTGCTGCTTTAGCCGTAGGAACTTATGTTTTGACTTTACCTAGTGGTTTAATAATTCAGTTAGAGAACTGTTATTATGTACCTGCAATTAATAGGAATATTATTTTCGTTTCTTGTTTGGACAAGTTTGGTTTTTCATTTATAATAAAGAACAATTGTTGCTCTATTTATTTGAATGATATATTCTATGCTTCTGCACAAATGAACAATGGACTATATGTCCTTGATCTTGAAATGCCAATTTATAACATTAATACTAAACGGATTAAACCTAATGAGTTAAATCCAAGCTACCTTTGGCACTGTCGCTTAGGCCACATAAATGAGAAACGCATTTCCAAACTCCATAAAGATGGACTCTTGGACTCTTTTGATTATGAATCATATGAGACATGCACATCTTGTTTAATTGGAAAGATGACAAAGTCCCCATTCACAGGAAAAGGTGAAAGGGCTAATGATCTTTTGGCCCTCATACATACTGATGTATGTGCACCACTGAACATACCAGCCAGAGGAGGTTTTCAATACTTCATCACATTTACTGATGATTTCAGTAGATATGGTTATGTGTATTTAATAAAACACAAATCTGAAACCTTTGAAAAATTCAAGGAATTCAAGAATGAAGTACAAAACCAACTAGGTAAGAATATTAAAGTTCTTCGATCAGATCGAGGCGGTGAATATTTAAGCCTAGAGTTTGATGACCATCTAAAGGAATGTGGGATTTTATCCCAACTTACTCCTCCCGGAACACCACAATGGAATGGTGTATCCGAGAGAAGAAATCGGACCTTGTTAGACATGGTTCGATCCATGATGAGTCATGCCGATCTTCCGAACTCCTTTTGGGGACATGCACTATTGACTGCAGCTTACACACTTAACCGAGTTCCATCCAAAAAGGTTGAGAAAACACCATATGAGATATGGAGTGGTAAGAAACCACATATGTCTTACATGAAGATTTGGGGTTGTGAAGTTTATGTGAAACGACAAATTTCAACTAAGCTTGAGCCCAAATCTGACAAATGCTTATTTGTTGGGTATCCTAAAGAAACAAGAGGGTATTACTTCTACAATCCTTCTGAGGGCAAAGTGTTTGTCGCTCGAACTGGAGTTTTTCTGGAAAAGGATTTTATTTCCAAAAGAATCAGTGGGAGGAAAATAGAGCTTGAAGAAATTCAAGAACCACAAAGCATTGATACACCTATGGAGGAATTAGAGCAGGAAACACAAGTAGTTGTGGAAGAGCAACCTGCTCAAGTAGAACAAGACCAGCGTAGGTCAAGCAGGATACGTCAACAACCTGAGAGATATGGATATCTCATAAGTGATCAGGGTGATGTATTACTCATGGATCAAGATGAGCCTGTGACCTACCAAGAGGCCATAACTGGTCCTGAGTCCGAGAAGTGGCTAGAAGCCATGAAATCTGAAATGGATTCCATGTACACAAACCAGGTTTGGACCTTGGTAGAGCCTCCTATAGGAGTTAACCCTATAGGATGCAAGTGGGTCTTCAAAAAGAAGGCTGACATGGATGGTAAGGTACATACCTATAAGGCAAGACTGGTTGCAAAAGGCTATAAACAAATTCATGGGGTGGACTATGATGAAACCTTTTCACCAGTTGCAATGCTTAAATCTGTTCGGATTTTACTTGCTATCGCTGCATATCATGATTATGAAATATGGCAGATGGATGTCAAAACTGCTTTCCTTAATGGGAATCTTCTTGAGGATGTGTACATGACACAACCTGAAGGATTTGACATACCAGAGGAGGCCCAAAAGATATGTAAGTTACAACGATCAATTTATGGATTAAAGCAAGCTTCCAGAAGCTAGAATCTTTGTTTTGATGAAACAGTAAAACAATATGGATTCATCAAGAATGAAGATGAGCCTTGTGTCTACAAGAAGGTTAGTGGGAGCATGATCGTATTCCTGGTATTATATGTAGATGACATATTACTCATTGGAAACGATGTCCCTACCTTGCAACAAGTGAAGACTTGGTTAGGGAAATGCTTTTCAATGAAGGACCTAGGTGAAGCAGCCTATATATTAGGAATCAGGATCTATAGAGATAGGTCACAAAAACTGCTTGGCCTAAGTCAGAGTACATACATAGAAAAAGTGTTGAGACGCTTTAATATGCATGATTCCAAGAAAGGATTCATACCTATGCAACATGGCATGTGTCTGTCAAAAACACAATCCCCTTCAAGTAAGGAAGAAAGGTATCGCATGGATAAGATTCCATATGCATCTGCAATAGGATCTATCATGTATGCCATGCTATGTACTCGACCAGATGTCTCGTATTCTTTAAGTGCAACGAGTAGGTACCAGTCTAATCCCGGTGATGCTCATTGGGTAGCTGTCAAGAATATCCTTAAGTACTTGAGAAGGACTAAGGATTCATTCTTGATATATGGAGGTCAGGAAGAGCTTGCTGTAATTGGATACACTGATGCTAGCTTCCAGACAGATAAGGATGACTTTAGATCGCAATCTGGTTATGTGTTTTGTTTAAATGGTGGCGCTGTGAGCTGGAAAAGTTCAAAGCAAGATACAATTGCTGATTCTACAACCGAGGCTGAGTATATTGCTTCCTCAACTGCAGCAAAGGAAGCTGTTTGGATCAAGAAGTTCATTAGTGAACTTGGCATAGTCCATAGCATTGTGGATCCCATTGATCTCTATTGTGATAACAATGGTGCTATCGCACAAGCTAAGGAGCCTAGATCTCACCAACGATCCAAACACATACTTAGGCGTTATCATCTCATTCGAGAGATAATCGATCGGGGAGATGTGAAAATATGCAGAGTACCTACACTTGACAATGTTGCTGACCCATTAACAAAGCCTCTTGCGCAGCTGAAGCATGATGGACATACTAGATCTATGGGTATTAGGGGTATGCCTGATTGGCTCTAGTGCTAGTGGGAGATTGTTGGTGTAAGCCCTAGAGGCCAATACTTTTGGTACTTGTATCGAATTATTTATTAATAATAAAAGGCATTTCTTTATTATGTTTTCCAAAATAATAAAGTCCCTAGAATGGTTTATTGGTTTAATGAAATGTTAAGTGTGACTTAATCATGAGATCCCATTAAACATAAGAAACTATTCTTAAAGTATCCGTAGTCAAGCTTTAATGTGAAGTGGGATAACATTAGAGCATTAAGATTATTATGAAGATAGATTGATGATCACATCTCATGGATCATAGATAAGGAGTTATCAAGTCTTGACATAGGTATGAATATTAGGAGTAATATTTATACTGGATTGACCCGTTATGAGAATACTACATAGAATGTTATGCAAAGTGTCATAAGTTATTCTCATGATGATAATGGTGTATACCACCCTTCGACCTGAAACCACTATGGACCCTAGATGTAGAGTCAAGTACTTTATTGCTGATCAAACGTCATCCGTAACTGGATGACTATAAAGATGGTTGATGGGTACTTCACAAAGCATGCTAAGGGACATGAGTGACCTAGATGGAATTTGCTCATCCTGCATAACAGGATAAATGTCTAAGGGCCCAATATTGAACTGGACAAGGGTGACACAATGTATGCCTTGTGTTCAATATAGACATGAGGGCAAAAGGGTAATTGTACAACACAAATATTATCACGGAAAAGGTTTGGTCAGATCACATGACATTTTCGTGACTTGGGTAACAGTGATGTGTTGCTAGATACCGCTCACTGTTTATTATATTAAATGTGTAATTTAATATAATTGCCAATGTCGCGAAAACCTACAGGGTCACACACATAAGGACAGGTTGATGAGAGATAGAATAAATAAGGAACACCGTAAGGTACTGTGCACTTAAGTGTAATACGGAAAGTGGTAAGGTACCACGTGGATAAGTGATATATGGTACATCATAAGGTATGATGTCCATAAGCTTAATTGGGCTTTTAGCTTATAGCCTTAATTGGGCTTTTAGCTTGTAGCCCACACGAGTGATTCTATAAATAGATCCCTTGTGATGAAGTTTTTTCACTTGATGCATTTTCGTTTTTGACTCTCTCTCTCACTCAAGGTTTCCATTCGTGATCAGCTAGCACTGTGACCGGAAGCGATCTATTCGTGTGGACTGAGTAGAGGCGTTGTTCTTCATCAACGCTCGTGATCACGACATCAAAGGTCTGAATCGCCACAAGAGGTAAAACTTTCTATCACTGACCATGCTCATTCGAAAGGATCTCTAAAGGAAAATTTTATATTCCGCTGCATTTTGATCGCAATTTTCCTTCAGGCTCCCCGCACAGAAAAAGAAGGTAGAGGCTTTTTTGGACGTCTGAACTACATCGCCCGATTCATTTCACACCTGACCGCTACTTGTGAGCCAATATTCAAACTACTGAAGAAAGATCAAGTGGTAGAATGGAATCACGAATGCCATACCGCTTTCGAAAGAATCAAGGAATACCTCCAAGAGCCACCAATTCTGATGCCTCCAGTTGATGTAAGACCTTTGATTTTATACTTGACAGTATTGGATAATTTAATGGGGTGCGTGCTGGGGCAGCATGACGAGTCTGGCCGAAAAGAGCAGGCTATTTACTACCTTAGCAAAAAGTTTACCGACTGCGAGACCCGATACTCATTGCTCGAGAAAACTTGCTGTGCTTTGGCATGGTATGCTCGCCGGCTGAGACAGTATATGCTGACTCACACCACCTTATTGATATCAAAGATGGACCCAATCAAGTATATCTTCGAGAAGCCCGCTCTCTCCGGAAGAATAGCAAGATGGAATATGATCCTCACTAAGTATGACATCCAATACCCAACCCAAAAAGCAATCAAGGGGAGTGTATTGGCAGATCATTTGGCGCATCAAGCCGTGGATGAATACCAATCCATGAATTTCGAGTTCCCGGATGAGAACATCATGTTGGTGACCGACTGTGAGAAACTTGGACCGGATGAAGAACCTGAGGAAGGATCCCGATGGTCTATGTATTTTGATGGAGCATCAAACGCATTAGGTAATGGAATTGGCGCTGTAATCATATCTCCTGAGGGTTGTCATACTCCGTTCACCGCCCGAGTATGTTTAAACTGAACCAACAATATGGCGGAGTATGAAGTGTGTATCTTGGGTCTTCGAGCTTCTATTGACCTGAGGATTATGTTCTTGAGTGTGTTCGGAGATTCCGCTCTAGTGATCAGTCAGATCAAAGGCGAGTGGGATACGAAGCACCCAAATCTTATTCCTTACAAAGAATATGTACTGACATTGCTCCCGCACTTTGAGGAGATAACCTTTCAACAATTCCAGAGGGAAGAGAACCAGTTAGCGGACGCGCTAGCTACCGTGTCTCCTATGTTCAAGTTCAGGTGGGACAATTAAGCTCCCCAGATTACCATTGAGAGATTGGATGAACCCGCACATTGCTGTGACGTCGAGACTGAAGAGGTAGCATATAAACCCTGGTTCCACCAGGTAAAGAGATATCTTGAAGCTCAAGAGTACACCGAGGGTGCATATGTAAATGATAAGAAGTTCTTGAGAAGGTTTGCTGCGAAGTTCTTCATTAGCAATGGGATCCTCTATAAGCGTAACCATGATCCAGCCTTACTGCGATGTGTGGACATGGGCGAGGCAGAAAGGATCATGACAAAGTTACATGAAGGTACCTTTGAAACTCATTCCAGTGGACACACCATGGCCAAGAAAATCCTACGGGCAGGATATTATTGGTCTACTATGGAAGCCAATTGTTATCAGCACTCTCGGACCTGTCATAAATGCCAAGTTTATGCTGATAAGGTGCATGTGCCTCCAGTCCCTCTGAATGTTTTGACAGCTCCTTGGCCTTTTGCAATGTGGGGCATCGACATGATTGCTGATATCAGACCTACTGCGTCTAATGGGCATCGTTTCATTCTGTTGGCTATTGATTAGTTTACGAAGTGGGTTGAGGAAGCTTCCTTTGCTATAGTAACCAAGAACGCCGTGGCGCGGTTTATTCGACAGAATCTGATCTGTCGATATGGTGTACCAGAAAGGATCATTACGAACAATGATACAAATCTCAATAATACGATGATCACCGAGCTCTGCAAATAGTTCAAGATACAGCATCACAACTTTTCTCCCTACCGACCGAAGATGAACGGGGATGTTGAAGAAGCTAATAAGAACATCAAGAAGATTGTGCAGAAGATGATGGTGACATACAAAGATTGGCACGAGATGTTACCATTCGCTCTTCATGGGTACCGTACCTCAGCACGGACTTTGACAGGGGAAACACCCTACTCTCTAGTGTATGGTATGGAGGCAGTTTTACCCATTGAGGTCCAGATACCCTCTCTCAGGATTATGAAGGATTCAGGTTTTAGCGAAGATGATTGGATCTAGACCCGACTTGATCAGCTGAACTTAATCAATGAAAAGAGACTTACTGCTATTTGTCATGGTCAGACGTGTCAAAAGCGAATGATCAAGGCTTTTAACAAGAAAGTCAGACGTCAAGAATACCAAGTTGGGGATATGGTGATCAAACACATCATACTGCCGCATGGTGATCCCAGGGGAAAATGGACCCCCACGTACGAAGGGCCATTTGTGGTTAAGAACATTTTCTCTGGAGGAGCTATGATTCTAACCACCATGGATGGTGACGACCTTCCTCACCCCGTCAATGCAGACATAGTGAAAAGATACTACGCCTAATCAAAGACCCACTAGGTTGACTGGCCTAGGAAAAAATAAGGGCTTCCCGGCGAACCAAAAGGGTTCGAGCAAAAGTAAGGGATGAAAATGAAAAAAAAACTGTACACCCGGCAAGTCGAAAACCTGAAAAGGCGGCTTAGGCAAAAAAGGGTATCCCGATGGACCAAAAACCCGAAAGGGCGATTCAGGAAAAATTAGGGATCAAAGCGTAACACTATGTCTCATTGGATCAACTTGCAACTAGATTTCGGTATCGGCTCTCAAGCTCGGACGACGCCAATTAATCTTATCTACCTTCGACCAAGTAGCAAAGTGATGAGACGCTTGAAGATATAAGGGCAGTAGCAGAGTTGAAACCCAATGGGATTACTTCATATAACTGTTTTTCTTTCTTTTTCACAAATTGTATCATTTCTATCTTTTAGAGGCGCTCTCTTACTAGGACGTCAGCCTCTTGTACAAAACGCCTATTATGGGCCAACTTCAAAATCAATACAATTCATTTTTACAAGAAATTTCAAACTGTTTTTCTTTTTATGTTTTGTTTTGCAAGAACGTCCAATAGTTCATTTTTTATATATGCATTTGAAAATGATTGCTTCTCATAAATATTTACATGTGAAACAAAAGACAATTACTCGTAATTCCAGGAGAAGGGGCAAACAAGAAGTGTCCAAAACTTACAGTTGCTCTACCCACCAGGTACAGGGATAGAGCCAACTTGAGAATATAACTAAAAGTTCCTACATTCCCCGCAGAGTAGGAAGTATCTAAAGACAATGGTGTTAGCTCTCCCCAGCCGAGGTTCATAATCGCAAACGAGTCGGCAAAATTCTCCCCAAGCAGAATTTATCTATCATCAGCAACAGAAGTTCATCCTAAGCTGAGTTATTTCTCCTAATCAGGATCTTCCAACAAAGTATCTCTCTCTCCCACAGAGTCATCCTCCTACAGGTTTATTCTGAAACAGAGTCCCTCCCGGCAGAATATTCTCGAGTAAAACGGATGCAAGTGTCCAGCTAATCATCTTCGGCCACTATCCTCGACAAGAACGAAGAACTCAACTCCTTATACTCTCCAACAGCAGTCCAAGATTTATTCTCCCCAGCCAGAGAATACCACAAGAACGTTGCATATCCATACATCATAGCATGCGCATACGCATCATACAACACAATCTCATTTATTTTGAGAACATCATTACTCAATACATTTCATACATCATACGACTAACTCTTTACCTTTCAGGGAAAGATACAATCAAGTTCTCACGAGTTTTCTCTGGTTCAGTCAAATCGATACTAAGATTTCTATTCCAGTTCAAGCTATGAAGCCCGAAAATCGACCGGATAATATCTTGATTTCTCCAAAATACTACGAAGCCTGGAATCAACCAAATAGTGGTATGTCTTAAATACAAGCTTTGAAGCCCGAAAATTGACTGGTAAACAACTTAACCCTCAACAAGTTATTGTGAAGCTTGTAAATCGACCAGATAGCAATAAAAGATATCATGAAGCCTGGAATCGACTAGATAATGGTATAAGACACCGAAGACTGGATCACGACCAGATAAGAGCAAAGGACACTGAAGCCTGGGACACGACCAGATAACAATATAAGGTACTGCAAAGCTTGGAATTTGACCAAATAGTAGTTTACTCGGCCAATTACTATGAAGCCCGGAAATTGATCGGATATTAGTATGCCCTAAATTCAAGTTGAAACCCAGATGCGACAGGATAACCACTTGATTTCTTCTGAAGCCTGGAGCACGACCAGATAAGAATTGAGAAACTGTAAAGCCTGGAGCATGACCAGATATCAGTTCATTTTCACCTCCTCGACTAAGAGATGATTCCGCAGTAGAATAACGGACGACTGAAGCTCCTAAAATTCTATTTCTCCCAAGACAGAGACCAACATTCCCCAGCGAAATATTCCTCAACAACAGGTATAAGGGTTCTCGCAAAGGAATCTCTTATGCGATCGACACTTCTTCTGATGCCATCTTTAAGACCATCTTCCGTCGTTGACTTCCAAATGGCATCTATAAGCCCATTCCTGACATCACAAGACAAGTATCACTTCATGCGAGTGCAAATTTCTGGGAACTCTAGTGTTCAATCATCTTCCACCTTCGGATCACGAGAGGCAGACAAGCCAATCTACATCCTCAAGTTTAAGAAGATTGAACAGGGGAATCTGTTGTACCCCAAAATTTTCCCTCCCATATTTGTCAATACATTTCAAGTGAGGTCCTCAAATTGCTCAAGGAAGTCCAAGGGTTGACTAGACAAACTCTCTCCTAAGGCAGTCTACCGCAAATTAGGGTTTCAGTTTGCATCAAGATGTTTGAGTCCAAAGGATCCCAAATGCTCACGATTGTCCTAATATGTTCTCAAGATCATCCATGTCAAGTTTCAATCCTTGCAGAGGAAGTTTTCTCAATCAATTGCTCAAAGACCTGAAAATCGACTATGCTAGGTCAAAAGTCAACTGTGGCCCACATACAGTCAAACTTCAATATTTTTGGTCAACATTCTAATTTTGAAGTATTATTCATAATTTGATCAAGGTTTGATCATGATTCCTCAAGGATTGCTCACAATTCATTAAAACCCAAAAGTTGCTAAATTAGGGTTTTGTAGGAAAAGTCAACTCAACTTTGACCAAGCATAACTTTCTCATACTTTATCAAAAATGACCCATCCATAGCTCATTTTGAAGAGGATGCAATTACCTACAATTCATCTTCATCTCCCAAGTTCAAAATATGCACTCACAAGATGATATGAATTTGGACATTATAGGTCATTTTGGAAAGTTAACAAAAACACCTTTTGGGTCAAAGCTTCATACATGAACATGGAAGACTCAATTGAGATGAGACCAAAAATGTTGCTTAGAAGACATCCTAATATTTCTAAAAAGTCCAAGAACACCCCTCTAGTGTTAAAATTGAGAGAGTTATGCATTGGCCAAGTTGACCTTTTTTGTAAAATTACCAAAAGTCAAATATGTCCAAAATTGCATTTTTTTTGTCAAATGGGCCCAACTTTTTATGCTTGCACTGAGTTTGTAATGAGACCCACGAACCATGAGCCCTTCCACTTGTCATTATTTTTTTGTCATTTATTTTTATTTTATTTCATTTAAATCAAATAAAACCAAAATTAAATAATGAAAATATCAAAAGATAATTAAATCTTGAGATTTTATGCATGTTTAGGTCCATTACACAGCTGGAAGTGAGATCAAATCGTGCAAGGCTCATATGGATACAAAAAGATTGCATTTTGCTTGATTTGGAAAGATTTTGTACAATGATCAAATCATGAATCAATATTCATAATTGGAGAAGATTTGAAACAAATGGCAACCCTAATTCATTCTTGGATACATAAGGAACACATTCAGATAAAAAACAAAGAGGTTGGAGGCGTGCAAGAGAGAAAACAAGTTTCAAAAAATTCAAGAAAAGTGGCAAACTGATTTCCATGTTTCAGATCACTTCAAGGCATTCTAGTCATTCCAATCAATTGATGGACTCCCCAGGATCAAGATTCAATTGCTAGTAAGCCTTCTCACACTCAGAATCGCGTTGTAAGAGTCATGTGGTTCATCTCTTTTCTTGAATTCGCATATCTTAATTCTGGCATCTTTAACATGATTTATTAGCATATTCTTGATCCTTGAGTTGTTTGCAAGCTAATGGTTACGATTAATTGCATTTTTGTTGACTGTATATCAAGTTGCCATGGCTAGGGTTCATGCTCCATTTTTAGGGGTTTTGCATACATGAAAAATTGGCCATTAATAATGGTACCATGATCCTCGTCAGGTTTCAACGAGTGGATTGGTACCATAGGTTGTGATTTATCATGCTTGCACAGGATTTTGGAGTGGACAAGGGTTGTACCTACGCCCACTGTTCGTAGGTAAAAGTATGTGATCTAAAACGACAGAAGCCACAAGGAAGATGATGGCGTGGCAGGTGGTGAATGGCCAGTTTTAAATTTCGCGCATTTTTGAGTTTAGCCATTTGTTTTAGCATATTATATTTGTTGTTAATTATTGTTACAACTAAACAAGTCAGCGTAGGTGGTAGAGCCATTGGTCTTTGATGCACACGTCCTGGGTTTGATCCCAGACATATGATTCAGTGTACCACATGGAAAAGGACTCATCATGTACCACCCAGATCTGATCATTCCATCCATCAACCCTACAGATCCAAGGCCATCCCTTGAAGGTCCACAATACGCCCCAGTCAAGCAAGCACATAAGATTGGGAAAGTGAAACGGGCCTAGAGCATTGTTGGGCCAAGAATTTCCAACAACATCCCCTTTTTGCTGAAAGCTACCAGGCCCATTCTTTCTTTTATTTAATATTCTTTTATTTATTTAATTTGTTTAAATTGTTTTCTAACACAAATAATTTCTTTTTTCACAAAAAATCATAAAATCAAATTTCACAAATTTAGAATTAGGTTTTATTTTATTTTATCAAATTCAATTTAATATTTTTTTAAATTTTAATTTAGGGTAATTCTAACCTTTTTGTAATTAAAATCAATTAGAAAAAAATTAGGGTTAGACTTGTGATTTAATTTTTATTTCTTTCTCAAATAAAAAAAATACAAAAATAGGGTGATTTAATTATTTTTTCTTAAATTTAAATTAATTAGAAATTAGGTTTTTTCTTATTTATTCAATTAAACTTTATTTTCTCAAAATAATCAAAACAACACAAAAAATGATTTTTCTTTTAATTAGGCTTACTTGGGGTCAAAACCCTAATTATTCTTTTCATTCGGTTCATCGCGCGCATTTATCATTTTTGCAATATTAATGTAACTGCTTACAGTATGTAATAGTTTAATCTAGGATTTTTCTTTTATTGTTTTACGGGTTTTTGGCTATGTAATTAATCCCTACCCCGAAGCCTTGTAATAGCGTAGGTTTTATTTCTCGCATTTTAATTCTCGCAAATATTAACGGTTAGATGTATGTTAATAGGATTGTATGACAAGATTGCATGATAAATTAAAAATGGCTAGAAAACCCTAATGTGCAAAGATAATAACTGAAATCAAATCACTCGCACATGCGCACTCTTAGGGTATACTCTCACTCCGGTTGCCTTCAGTAAACGATCATTAAGTATAGGGTGTCTTAGTGGTTGCCCTCCTGTCTAAATAAAGATCAAATGTCCCGTTCGGAAATGTTGCCTCGGAAAGGTTGCCTCGAAAATGTTGCCTCAAATATGATCTTAAGACTCTAGGGTTATTACTAAGACGTCCTAACATTGCTTTAGTGATTGCACGTCCCTTATAAATTGACCCTTACAACTCCAACGATGGTGCTTCCTATTTCTCAATAGTGGGATAGCATTGTCTAAAGGAAATAAGAATAGAAACAATCCTTTTTCGAGTAGGTAGATGCTAGTAGGTACTTGCTCAAAACAAACATTTTCACACCAAGCACTCTTCAAACAATGTTTTCAAAAACAACTTTGTAACACTCTTGAGGACAGAAGCAAGGGTTAAAACGAAGTTCAACAAAACTTTTCAAAACAAACACACACAAGCATTTTTTAAAAGATGAGCAAATAACTAAGAGCCCATGGAAAACCATGGATAGAAATGGTGCTAATACCTTCCCTTTCTATAATCTACCCCCCATACTCAAAATCTCGAAAAATGAATTTTTCTGTGCTTTTTTCCTTTCCAGTTGGATAAAATAAAAGTCGGTGGCGACTCTTGCTTACCGCGACATTTTGCGAATACAAAACGCAAAACGCAAACCAGCATTTTTTAAAACAGTCGGTTCTGCCACCGTATCACAGCAATATTGTTGGAACCAGTAAAATAACAAGAAGTGAAAGAGTGTTCTCCCCTGAGATTTCTCCTCCAAAAGCTGTTACTAGTCCTGTGATCATTCCTACTTTTGTTCCTACTGATACTACTACTGCAATTCCTGTGAGTACCCCTGTTGACACCACTATCACCGAGTCCGCCGAGACTCGGGGCAAAGACATATTGATTGAGCCTGTCCAGACGAAGGCGCATTCAGAATTTACCCCAGAGGTTTTCAAGAAGGAGATGGAAGAAATTTTGAAGATTATAAAGAAGAGCGACTACAATGTGGTCGAACAGCTGGGGAAAACCCCTTCCAATATTTCTATGCTAGCCTTACTGTTGTGCTCCGAAGCTCATGCAAAGGCTTTGGTGAAGTTCTTTAAAACTTCCCATGTGCCACAAGAAACCTCCGCTGACCAATTTGAAGACTGTGTGGCCAGTTTGACGGCTGATAATGGTTTGGGTTTTTCTGATACTGATTTGGAACCCAGAGAGAGAAAACACAATGATGCGCTACATGTTTTCTTCGAATGCAAGGGAACTACTTTGGCCCATGCCCTAATAGATACTGATTCATCATTGAACGTGCTGCCCAAGAAGGATCTAGATAGATTAGACTGTGAAGGTTTGACCTTGAAGCCCAGCAACATAGGAGTGAGGGCTTTCGATGGTTTGAAAATAATGGTGCACGGGGAGGTGGACATCCCCATCAAAGTGGGTTCTCAGACCTTTGACTCCACCTTTTACGTCATGGATATCAAACCATCTTATTCTTGATTGTTAGGTCGCCCTTGGATCCATGGGGTGGGAGCTGTCACATCTACTCTGCATCAGATGATGAAGTACCCGGTAAAAGGAAATATTGTCACTGTACATGGTGAAGAAGAGTACATGGTAAGCCATTTGAATTCCTTCAGGTACGTGGAAATGGACGGCGAGTTCATCGAGACTCCGCGTCAGAACTTTGAAGAGGTACCTCAGACTATGGCTACAATTGAAACTATCACCAATATGCCGAAGATCACCATACCTCCCTTGAAAATGGCTTCTCTCAAGGACGCCAAAGCGGTTATTGAAGAAGGTGTGTATACCATTTAGGGACAGCTCCCTGATATTCCATACAAATCTGATAAGTTTGGTTTGGGTTTCTCTTCAGGGGCTCAGAGGTTTGTTCGACGTGCTTGTGCTGGAAGAACTCCCCTACGCATCAGTAATCATAGGGTCAACTCTCTAGAAGACAATGATGGTGACTGTGACATGGATAGTTGCATCTTCCCTACTACCAACGGTGGACCCAGTAACTGGACATCAAAAGACTTTTTACCATTTACTTTTATTCATAAGTAATTATCTTTCTTGTTTTTTGGATATGTAATAAACACTATAAACTTTATGGCCATGTGTCTTACCTGGGGCACAATGGTTGTTTGTGAGGGTTATCATGTTTCAATTTCATATGACATTAATAAAGAATTGGACATTTTTGAGTAAAAATTTTGCGCTCTCAGTCTTTCTTTTCTATTTTTACTTTGTCTATATAACTATTCTCTTACACACACTCACGTATCAAACTGCAGATCCATATCCACTCTGGATCCCATTGATAACATTTCTGCTATTGCCGATTATGACTTTGAAAATCCAATCAACCAAGCTGAGAACGAAGGTGAGAAAGATTGTAAGGGTCCGGGAGAACTAGCTAGACTGTTACAGTAGGAAGAAAGGGCTATACACCCTCATGAATAGCCAGTTGAGACAATAAACTTGGGCACAGAATAGGACATGAAATAAGTCAAGATAGGTGCAAATTTGGAGCTTGGTGTCAAACAACGGTTGATATAGATGTTTCATGATTATGTCAAGATCTTTTCCTGGTTATATGAAGACATTCCAGGGCTAGACATTGATATTGTGGTTCGTCGTCTACCAACTAAAGAAGATTGCCCTCTAGTAAAGCAGAAGGTTCGTCGTATGCGCCCTAAAATGTCGGAGAAGATCAAAGTAGAAGTTATGAAACAGTTCAACGTTGGGTTCTTAGTTGTCACCTCTTATCCCCAATGGGTTTCTAACGTAGTCTCGGTGCCTAAAAAGGTCGGCAAGGTACGAATGTGTGTAGACTACATAGATTTGGACAGGGCAAGCCCCAAGGATGACTTTCCGCTTCCCCACATTGACATTATGGTTGACAACATCGCACAACACAAGATTTTTTCCTTCATGGACGGTTTCTCTGGTTACAATCAGATCAAGATGACACCTGAAGACATGGAGAAGACAACCTTCGTTACGCAATCGGGCAATTTTTTCTACAAAGTGATGTCGTTTGGGTTGAAGAACGCTAGGGCAACTTATCAGCGTTCCATGGTAGCTTTGTTTCATGACATGATTCACTATGAGATAGAGGTCTATGTTGATGACGTGATAGCCAGGTCTCAAACTGAAGAAGAGCCCCTTAATCATCTATAAAAGTTGTTTGATAGGTTGAAGACGTACAAGCTAAGGTTAAACCCAAACAAGTGCACCTTCGGGGTAAGATCTGGTAAACTTCTAGGTTTCATTATCAGTGACAAAGGTATTCAGGTAGACCCTGCAAAGGTGAAGGCTATACAAGAGATGCCGGATCCTCGCACTGAGAAGGAGGTTAGAGGCTTCTTGGGACGCCTAAATCACATTTCCAAATTCATTTTCCATTTAACTGCCACTTGTGAGCCAATCTTCAAACTCCTTAAGAAAGATCAAGTGGTAAAATGGAATGACGAATGCCATACCGCCTTCGAGAGAATCAAAGAATACCTTCAAGAACCTCCAATTATGATGCCTCCGATTGAAGGAAGACCTTTGTTAATGTACTTAACAGTGTTAGATAATTCAATGGGGTGTGTGCTGGGGCAGTATGACGAGTCCGGTCAAAAAGAGCATGCAATATACTACCTTAGCAAAAAGTTTACTTAATGTGAAACAAGATACTCACTTCTCTAGAAAACCTGTTGCACTTTGGCATGGACTGCTCACTGACTGAGACAGTATATGTTGACCCACACTACTTTGTTGATATCTAAGATGGATCCGATCAAGTACATCTTCGAGAAGCCCGCTCTCTCTGGAAGAATAGAAAGATGGGAAATGATCTTGACTGAATACGATATCCAATACACGACCCAGAAAGCAATCAAGAGAAGTGTACTAGCTGATCATTTGGCTCATCAGGCTGTGGATGACTAATAGTCCATGAATTTTGAGTTCCCGGATGAGAATATTATGTTAGTGACTGACTATGAAGAACCTGGACCGGATGAAGGACCTGAGGAAGGATCCCGATGGACTATGGTTTTTGATGGAGCCTCCAATGCACTCAGCAATGGCATCGGTGCTGTAATCATATCTTCCGAGGGCTGTCATACCCCTTTCACCGCCAAACTATGTTTGAACTGTACCAACAATATGGCAGAGTATCAAGCATGCATCATGGGTCTCAAAGCTGCTATTGACCTGAGGATCAAGTTCTTGAGCATTTTTAGGGATTCAGACTTGGTAATAGGTCAAATCAAAGGAGAGTGGGATACGAAGCACCCTAACCTTATCCCTTACAAAGAACATATGCTGACATTTCTTACACACTTTGAAGAGGTCACCTTTGAACATTTTCCACGAGAAGAGAACCAGTTATCGGACGCGCTAGCTACCATGCCATTTATATTCAAGGTCAAGTGGGACAACGAGGCTCCTAGGATCATTATTGAGAGGTTAGATGAACCAGCATACTGCTATGAGATGGACACTGAAGAAGTAGCAGACAAACCTTGGTTTCATGAAGTGAAGAGGTATCTCGAGGCCCAAGAATACCCTGAGGGGGCATATGTCAATGATAAGAAATTTCTGAGAAGGTTGGCCGCAAAGTTCTTCCTCAGTAATGAAATCCTCTACAAGCGAAATCATGACTCTACTTTACTTCCGTGCATAGATAAGAACAAAGCAGAGAGGATTATGGCAGATTTACATGAAGGCACCTTTGGCACCCACTCTAGTGGACATACCATGTCTAAAAAGATCCTACGGGCAGGATACTATTAGTCCACTATGGAAGCCGACAGTTATCAGCATTCTCGAACGTGTCACAAATGCCAGATTTATGCTGATAAAGTACATGTACCTCTGGTACCCTTGAACGTCTTGACGGCTCCATGGCCCTTTGCAATGTGGGGCATCGACATGATCAGAGAGATTAGACCTACCGCTTCCAATGGGCATCGCTTGATCCTAGTGGCCATTGATTACTGTTACCAAGAATGTTATGGCGCGGTTTATCAAGTATAACCTGATTTGTCGGTATGGTGTGCCAGAGAGAATCATTACAGACAATGGTACGAATCTCAATAATACAATGATCACCAAACTCTAAACAATTCAAGATCCAACATCATAACTCTTCTCCCTACCGGCCGAAGATGAATGACACTATGGAGGCTGCTAACAAGAATATTAAGAAAATTATATAGAAGATGACGATGACATACAAAGACTGGCATGAGATGTAACCATTTTCTATACATGGTTACCTCACCTCAGTACGTACGTCAATAGGGGAAACACCTTATTCTCTGGTGTATGGTATGGAGGTTGTCCTGCCTATTGAGGTCCATATCCCTTCTTTGAGGATCATGAAGGATGCGGGTTTAAACGAAGAAGATTGGATTCAGACTCGACTTGATCAACTGAATATGATTGATGAGAAAAGGCTTACTGCTGTCTGTCATGGTCAAATGTATCAAAAATTAATGATCAAGGCTTTCAGCAAAAAGGTCAGACGTCAAGTATATCAAGTGGGTGATCTAGTAATCAAGCGCATCATAATGCCACAAGGTGATCCCAGGGGAAAATGGACTCCCACATACGAAGGGATATTTGTAATCAAAAGCATATTTTCCGGTGGAGCCATGATTCTAACCACCATGGATGGTGACGACATTCCTCACCCTATTAATGTGGACATAGTTAAAAGATACTACGCATAAATAAATACCCGCTAGGTTGACTGGCCTAGGCAAAAATGAGGGCATCGCAACAAACCAAAAGGGTTCGGGAAAAAATTAGGGATAAATATAAAACAATCCATACACCCGGCAAGTCGAAAACCTGAAAAGGCGGCTTGGGCAAAAAAGGGTATCCCGGTGGACTGAAAACCCGAAAGGGTGGTCCAGGCAAAAGTTAGGGATTTGAAGCGTATAACTATGTCCCATTGGATCACCTTGCGACCAGACTTCAGTATCAACTATGAAGCTCAAACGGTTCTGATCAATCCAGTCAGCTTCAGACAAGTAGAAAAGTGATGAGACGCTTAAGGACATAGGGGAAATAGTAGAATTGAAACTCAATGGGATTATTACACATATTTGTTTCTTTCTTTATACACTGTCGTGTAGTTTTCATTTTTCACGACGGTGTTCTCCTACTCGAACGTCAGTCTCTTTGTAGAAAATGCCTGTGTTGTACCCTAAAATTTTCCCTCTCATTTCACTCAATACACGCCCATTGAGGTCCCCAACTTGTCCTTGGATGACCAAGGATTGACCAGACGAATTCTCCTCCTAAGACAATAAGCCTCAAACTAGGGTTTCACTCCTAAGAAAGATGTGTGAGTCCAAAGGATACCAAATGTTCTCCATTGTCCTAATATGTCCTCAAGATCATCCATGCCAAATTTCATGCCTTGGACAACAAGTTTGCCCAGTCAACTACTCAAATGCTTGGAAATCAACTGTACTAGATCAAAAGTCAACCGTGGCCCAAATATAGTCAAACTTCATGATTTTTGGTCAACATCAACATTTTGAAGTAATATCCATCATTTGATCAAGGGTTGATCATGATTCCTGAAGAAATGCTCCTAACTCACCAAAAGTCAAAAATGGCAAATTAGGGTGTCTATAGGAAAAGTCAACCAAACTTTGACCAGGCATAACTTTCTCATACTTTATCAGAAATTTTCCAAACAAGGCCCATTTTTAAGAGAATCCAATTCCTTACAACTCCTCTTAAGCCCTCAAGTTCAAGAAATGCCCCAATCAAAAGATATAAGCTCATACATTATAGGTCCATTCAAAAAGTCAACAAAAACACCTTTTGGGTCAAAGTTCCTTACATGAACATGGAAGATACAATTGAGGTGAAACCAAAAAGGTTTTTTAGAGGACATCCTAAGCTTCCTAAAAAGTCAAAGAACACCCTCTTAGGATTAAAAATGAGAGAGATACGCATGGCTAAAGTTAACCAATTTTTGGAAATGTATATAAAGCAAAGAATGACCAAACTTGAATTTTTTCCAAATGGGCCCATGTTTTCATGCTTGAATCTTATTACTAACATGGTCCACGACACCTGAGATCACTCATACATTATTTCATTATTTTTATTATTTGTTTTGATTTTTTATTCATTAAAATCAAAATAAATCAAATAAAATAGTAGAATAATAAAATAAAATCCAAGATTTGATTTTATGAGCACATGATGAGTCTATAATCAGCTGGAAAATCAAGGATCTTGTGCAAGTGGTGATTGGAATAAAAATATCAAGATTTGGCCTATTTTAGAAACAAAAAATACAAGACACAAATCAAATCTTATCTCACCCATTCTTCAAGATTTAATTCAGTTTTGTTAACCTAATTGCTTCTACTATATATGCATAACATTCCCTAATAAAAAAAGGAGGATTGGCCGTGTGGAATTGAGAGAAAAAACTCAAAATTTTTACAAGAAAGTGGTGATCGGATTTTTTTCTACAAGGAGATTCAAGGACTTTCAAGGCTAGATATCAATTCCTGGCAGTATTTGGGAGCTATCTCGACCATTACCACACCTCAACACACCCAGAAATGCCCCATACAAAAACCACCGGTTGCCTCTCTTCTTGAATTTGGTTTTGACTATAGACGCGTGATAAATGAATTCTAAATATATATTCATGTTTGTATAATCAGTTAGAACAAGTTTGCATAATTAATTGTGTGTTTTGATGAATATTTGACTGAATGCCATTGTTAGGATTTCAAGGTTCTTTTTAGGGTTTTTCGTTTCAGGCAAAATCAGGGAAAAAGGTAAGTACCATTGTACTCACGAGATCAAACCCAATTGATCTGTATTCTTGGATTAAATTTTTATTGTGTGATTGTGATTTTTAAGATATGCAGGTTTATAGCTACAACACATGTCTGTAGGTTAAAACACCTTGCCTAAAACGACGGTCCATCGAAGAAGATGACTACGTGTCAAAACCTGGTTAGGTAGTTTGAATGGCGCGTGCTTTATTTATCACTACTGACCATTATTAAATATAATATATTGTGTTCATATTATTAAACGAATGAAACGTTGGCTCAGTGGTACAAGTGAAGGGTTTTCATGGCATACGTGTAGGAGGTCAAGGGTTCGATCCCTGCCTCCTACATAATATTTTTCTTAATATTTCCTTACAGATCCTACGCTTTCATCACAAGCGCGCTCACCATAGGCCTCATCATCATCACCCTTGGATCATCTGCGCCCATATCAAATGATTCCAATGAAGCTCCCTATGATGGGCTCTCCTGGCACAACCACACTGAATCACACGTAGCTATGGGCCACAGAAGATTGGGCTTTAGACAGAATTTCAGCATGCAACCCTCCAATTTGGGTTTACACCCCCCAGGCCCATTCTTTTCTCTTCTATTTTTATTTTCTTTTGTTATCTAATTATTTCAATTGTTTTTTATTTCAAATCATTTTTGTAATCAGAAAATAATAAATAAAAAAATTGGACTTAGTTTTTTTTATTAAATTAATTTTTTTGCAAATTAATTAATTTCATCAACTTTAATTGGTTTTCATTAATTAAAATTAATTAGAAAAAATTAGGTCAAAATTCAATTCTTTTTTCATAAAACCCCAAAAATATTTTTAATAATCAAATTAATTTTTTTAGGGTTTTTGAACTTTTATCCAGTTAATTCTCGCGCGTCATTATTTTGTCGTACGATTATTTTTATTATTGATGTAACTGCGCCCAATTTGTAATAGCTAATTAGGGTTTTTTATTTCCGCATTTTACTTTCAGTAATTATTTATGTATCTACACTAAAGCCCTGTAATAGCGTAGGCCCCTTTATTTTCTCGCTTTTATATTTTGCTTATACTTGTATATAATTGTTAGCAACCTAGGCGTGCATGATTAATCAATCAATCCGTAGATCACTAATTGCAAGATAAATATCTGGAAAAAAATACACTGCTGCACAATTGCACCCTTAGGGTATACCTCACTCGGTTGCCTTTGAATTACAGTCACAATTCTCGAAACGTGAGAATTCTTAGTGGCTACCCTTGAGTCTAAGAGATCACTAGTCCTTCGATGACCCTCTCGACTGTTGCCTCTGTATAAAAGTGATCTTAGGAATTTAGGACAGTTACTAAGAGATCTTGCCTTGTTGCCTTAGTGACCGTACGTCCCTTTCGGCAGTCCCTCAAACATCCAACGATTAGGGATACCTACTTACTAATAGTAGGATAGTATTGTCTAAAGGATAGGAGGAAAAGAACAAACTTTTTTTGAGTAGGTAGATAACTGTTAGGTTTTTACTCAAAGAATTATTTTTCCACACCACACTTTTAAACACTTTTCAAACAAATTTTTCAAAACGCTTTATCACACTCTTGAGGACTGATACAAGGGTTATCATAAAGCGAATCGCCGCAACTAAGGCATTTTCAAACAAAATTTTTTTCACACAAACATGAAAGCAATTTTTCAAAAATGAGAAAGTACCTAAGAGCCCATGGAAAACCATGGATGGAAAGGGTGCTAACACCTTCCCTTCCATAATCTACCCCCTTACTCAGAAACTCTCGAAAAAAGGTCTTTTTCTGTTCTTTTCACCCTTTCCTTTATTGGATAAAAGAAAAGTCGGTGGCGACTCTTGCTTACCGCTACATTTGCGAATAAAAAATGCAAACCAGTATAATTAGTCGGTTCTGCCACCGTATCACACCTGTTATAGGCGAACTTCAGAAATCAATACAAGTCATTTCTTTGAAAGTACAAAACTATTTGTTTTTATTTTTCTTTTTTCTTTTGCAAAAACGTCCAACGATTATTTTTGACATATGCATTTAAATATGATCACTGTTTACAAATAATTGCATAAAAAACAGAAAGACAATTGCTAATGATTTTAAGAAAAATGGCAAAGTCTAAAAAGCCATTTGTAGTTCCGACAATTACTTTGTCCAGCATGGTACAGGGGCAGAGACAGTTTGAGACGAAGTCGCCATTACAATAGGACCCCACAATGTCTATGTTCCCCACAGAGTAGAAACAACCAGAGTTTAGATCTCTCCTTCCCCAAGCAGGAATTATCTCCTCCAACAAAGTTCCTTTAGGGAGCTGAAATCTGTATTCCCCAGCCAAGTTTTATAATTGCAAACAATTTATAAACCCTTATCCCTGGTAGAGTTTATGTCTCTAGCTGTGGAAGTTTATCCCCCAAAAGATTTTATTTCTCTACATCGGTAAAATCTTCCAACAAAGTATCTTCCTCCCTCCAGAGTTATTCTCAGGCAGGAGTTAAGAATCCCTAGTAAAATATCCTCAAACAGAAAGAGAAAATCCCCAGCGAATCATCTCTATCCCCAGCAGAAATAAAGGATTCAGCTTCCCAACACTCTTCAGCAGCAGTCAGAGATTTATTTTCCCAGACTAGTAAATGTTGCAATAACATCCCATATTCATACATCATGGCATGCGCATACACATCGCATACAAGACAATCTGATTTTTTTTAGAACATAATCACAATGCCTTACATACATCATGACATTGCATATGACTAACTCTTTACCTTTTTTCATGGAAAGATCAAATCAGTAAACGTTGTTGACTACTTACATGACCTGGTAGCTATGTATGATGAAAGGTTGTTTCAATATTTTCTTCAGAAAGATGTCCTCACAAGATCTTCTCTGGTTCAGTTAGATCGATACTAAGATTTCTCTGATTTCTATTCCAGCTGAAGATATTCCAAGACTTTTGTCTGATTCAGTCGAATCGAAACTAAGATTCTTCTGATTTCCATTCCAGTCAAAGTTAATCCAAGACCTTCTCTGGTTCAGTTAGACCGATACTAAGATCTCTCTGATTTCTATTCCAGCTGAAGATATTCCAAGATTTTTGTCTGGTTCAGTCGAATAGATACTAAGATTATTCTAATTTCCATTCCAGTTAAAGTTAATGCAAGACCTTTTCTGGTTCAGTTAGATCGATACTAAGATCTCTCTTATTTCTATTCCAGTTGAAGATATTCCAAGACTTTTGTCTGGTTCAGTCAAATCGATACTAAGATTCTTCTGATTTCCGTTCCAATCAAATTTAATCCAAGACCTTATCTGTTTCAGTTAGATCAATACTAAGATCTATCTGATTTCTATTCCAGCTAAAGATATTTCAAATTTTTTGTCTGTTTCATTCGAATCGATACTAATATTCTTTCGATTTCCATTCCAGTCAAAGTTAATGCAATACCTTCTCTGGTTCAGTTAGATCGATACTAAGATCTCTCTGATTTCTATTCCAGTTGAAGATATTCCAAGACTTCTGTCTGGTTCAGTTAAATCGATACTAAGGTTTTCCTGATTTCCATTCCAGCCAAAGACAACTCAAGACCTTCCTCTAGCTCAACTAAATTGATACTAATATTTTATTGATTTCTATTCTAGTTGAAGACAACTCAAGACCTTTCTCTGGTTCAGTTAGATCGATACTAGGATCTCTCTGATTTCTATTCCAGTTGAAGAAACTGCAAAGCCTGGATTCCGACCAGATAGCAGTCCCCCATACTGTGAAACCTGGACCCGACCAGATAATAGTTAACATCGTTTCTGAAGCCCGAAATCCGACCGGATAATAGTTAATCAACAATTCAAGACACTATGAAGCCTGGAATCCGACCAGATAACAGTTTAAGAGACTGCAAAGCCTGGATTTTGACCAGATAATAGTTTAAGAGATTGCAAAGCCTGAATTACAACCAGATAGCAGTTAAGTTCACATTTCCATAGTAAGTCGCTGTGAAGCCTGGAATATGACCAGATATCAGTCAGCCTTACCATCCTCAGCAAGTCACTGTGAAGCTTGGATCCTGACCAGATAGCAATTCACTTCTGTCTCTTCAATCAAGAGATGACTCCCCAGTAGAGTAATGGAAGAATGAAGGCCCTAAGCTCTATTTCCTAAGACAAAGACCAACATTCCTCAGCGGAGTCCTCCTCAACAACAGGAATAAGTAATTCCCACAAAGGAATATCTCATGAAGTCAACATGTTCTAGATGGCATCCTTAAACCCATCTCCGACGACTCTCTGTCATATCCTCCGGATGGAATCTTTAAGACCATCTCTGATGATCTTCTATTGTCTTCTCCAAATGGCATCTATAAGACCATTCCTGACATTATCTACACAGTCAAGCATCATTTCAGACGAGTGCAAATTTCTGGGCACTCTAGTGTTCAATCATCTTCCACCTTCAGATCACGAAAGGAAGACTAGCCAATCTACATCCTCAGGTTTAAGAAGATTGAACATGGGAAGATGTTGTACCCTAAAATTTTCCCTCTCATTTCACTCAAGACATGCCTCTAAAGGTCTTCAATTGCTCAAGGATGACTAAGAATTGACTAGACAAATTCTCCTCCTAAGGCAATGAACCTCAACTAGGGTTTCAATTTTAAACAAGATGTGTGAGTACCAAGGATCCCAAATGTTCTCCATTATCCTAATATGTCCTCAAGATCATCCATGCCAAATTTCATGCTTTGAACAACAAGTTTGCTCAGTCAACTGCTCAAATGCCTGGAAATCAACTATACTAGGTCAGAAGTCAAGTGTGGCCCAAATACAGTCAAACTTCAAGATTTTTGGTTAACATCAACATTTTGAAGTAATATCCATAATTTGATCAAGGGTGGATCATGATTCCTCAAGAAATGCTCCTAATTCATTAAAAGTCAAAAATGGCAAATTAGGGTTTTTATAGGAAAAGTCAACCAAACTTTGACAAGGCATAACTTTCTCATAATTTATCAAAAAAAATTCCGCAAAAGCTCATTTTAAATAGAATCCAATTCCCTACAATTTCTCTTCAGCCATTAAGTTCAAGAAATGCACCATTGAAGAGATACAAGCTCAGACATTACAGGTCCTTTCAAAAAGTCAACAAAAACACCTTTTGGGTCAAACCTCCTTACATGAACATGGAAGATCCAATTGAGATGAAACTTAAAAGGTTATTTAGAGGAAATCCTAAGCTCTCTAAAAAGTCGAAAAACATCCTCTTAGGGTTAAAATTGAGAGAGATAAGGATTGCACAAGTTGGGCAATTTTCAAAAAATGCATGAAATCTCAATTGGGCAAAATTGTATTTTTGAGCTATTGGGCCCAATTTTTAGAGTCCAAACGTGTTCATGATGCATCTAAGGGTCACTAGTCGTGTCCATACATTATTTTGTTTTTTTTTTTAATTTTATTTATCTTGATTTTATTCAAATAAATTCAAAATAAATTAAATAAATACCAAATAAATGCAAGAATATGCAAGATATAGAATATGCAAGATATAGAATATGCAAATCTTTTTTAAACCAAAGTGATCATGGCCATCTATCAAAATCGCGTGGATTGAAAAAGGAAGTGGATCTCTTTTTTGGGGAGATTTGAATCAAAATCTTGATATTTTAAAAGAGCATCAAGGCATGGATATTTTTCTACAAATATAAACCTAATGAGATTCACTACATATAGAGAACAACCCTAGACCTAATGGACAGGCGTAGCAGCCACAAAAAGAACCATACCAAAGTGCAAAATTTCACAAGAATCGTGAAGGTTGAAAGCATAAATTCCAGCCTTTGTTGATCCAAAAAAAGGAGCCAATCGTCCTTCTGAGGTTCCCAGGAGCTTGTTTGAACCATTATTTAAGCCAGATCGTGCCAAGAAGCTCTCTTTCAAGCATCACCAGTTTGGCATACTTTCGTGAATTCAAACTTTTTGATCTTGCAATATAAATGAATTATTTGTACATGCATGTGTTCATGCTAAGATTTGTGACTGTCTAGAACCATTACATGAGAGATTTAACGCAGGGATGAAGGTTTGCCATTGTTAGAGAAAAACTTCAGCCAACCTTCGTATCTCAAGATACAGACCTCTTTAGAGCAAACCAACCATGCCATTGTGTTTGCAAGGGTCTAATTAGGCTAGTAGGGTTCTTTTCATGCTCGTTTTCATGAGATTTCACAGGATTGGATTTTTGGGCAACCCGAGAGGGTGATCAGAGCCACCGCCCATGGTGGTTTGACCGACCAAGAACCTTGTGTGGAAGTTTTACATGTTTTGATTGGTTTGTTTAAAAATCAGGGCCCCATAAGTGCGCGCGTGTTTTGATGAGTCAGCCATTGCCTTGTTTTCATATTATATTATTTTTTTGCTATTATATGTATGAATGAGCAGGAAGTGTAGATGGAAAGAGAAAATGGTTTAAGGCGTTATACGTGTGGGAGGTTAGGGGTTCAACCCTTGCCTCCTGCATATTAATTTTATGAATTGTTCCTTGCAAATTCAGTGGTTCCACACCAAGCGCGTGTACCATGCGCTCTAACATCTCATCCATCAGATCACTCATCCTCCAGATCCTACGCTCTAGGTGACTGGTGACCATGGTGGACATCCCAGAAAGCCTCCCAATGGATCTCACGTAAGCTATGGGCCAACAGAATTTGGGCTTTAACGCATTTCAGCAGACACATCCCCCAGTTTGGGTTCTCACCGCCTCAGGCCAATTTTTCTAACTTCTTTATTCTAATTCTTTTTTCTTATTAGTTTATTTTTTGTTTATTCACTTTTTTTTAAATCATAAAATCAAAAAAATCATAAAAATTAGGATTTAGAGTTTTTCTTAATAAAATTAATTTTTGCAAATTAATTTAATTAAACTTTAACCTTTTTTTTCTTTAATTTAAAATTAATTAGAGAATTAGGTTAAGTTCCAAACCTTTTTTTTATAAAATACCAAAAATATTATTAATAGGCAAGTAGATTTTTAGGGTTTATAATTTATTTTAGTCTTAATTTTTACGCGTTATTATTTTTCCATACGATTTTTTTATTATTTATGTAATTGCGCCCGGTTTGTAATAGTTAATTAGAGTTTTCAATTCTCTCATTTTACTTTTTCAATCATCATTTATGTATCTACACCAAAACCTTGTAATAGCGGTTGGACTTTATTTCTCGCTTTATATTTTCTTATATGCTTGTATATAAATTTCTAGTAAATTAGGCTTGCATTACAAGATTAAATCAATTAATCAGTAGGTCACTAACATAAGATAAAATATCTTAAAAAAACACACTGTTGCACACTTGCACCCTTAGGGTACTCCTCACTTGGTTGCCTCGGAAAACAATGGCCATGTCCCTCGAACGTAGGGATATCTTAGAAATGACCCTCAACTTAAAAAGTTATCATAAATATCATAGTCCATCGACGTCCCTCGAGTTGCCTACGAGAAATGATCTTTTCCCTCGATGTTGCCTATATGATCACAGTCCCTTCGAAATGCTAAGGTATCCTTACATGTTGCCTTCAATGACCATAACATCCCTTTAGATAGTCCCTAAACATCCAACGATAGGGCTACCTACTCACTAATAGTAGGATAGCACTATCTAAAGGAAAGGAGGAAAAGAACATTCTTTTTCGAGTAGGGTGACAGTTCTTAAGTACTTGCTCAAACCTAATTTTTCACACTTACACACTTTTCAAAAACTACTTTCAAAAACGTTTTATCACACTCTTGAAGACTGATACAAGAGTTACCATAAAGCAAACAAGATATTTCAAAACACACAAACACAAACAGTATTCAAAATGAGCAAGTACCTAAGAGCCCGTGGAAAACCACAGATGGGAAGGGTGCTATCACCTTCCCTTTCGATAATCTACCCCCCTTACTCATAAAATCTCGAAAAAGGTCTTTTTTTGTTCTTTTCACCCTTTCCTTTGTTGGATAAAAGAAAAGTCGGTGGCGACTCTTGCTTACCGCGACATTTGCAAACAAAAAAATGCAAACCAGTATAACAGTCGGTTCTTCCACCGTATCACAGATGGGATCAAATGTATTTCTTCAAATTGGCTAGTAAGGTATATCCTTCAAAAGGGACCCCTATATATGCCCTTCAAATCCACCAATACATGTCCTTTGAAGGGGGAACCAACCGTGTGTGTTGAAGGTTTTCAAGGGTGGAATTGAAGCAAACTATTTCAAAGGGAAATATTATCCAGTCGAAGCTAGTGTAAACATAGCCAATGCCCTGTCGAAGCCTACATGCAGGAGGTCATTACTTTGTGACTCCAAGCAAGCATACAAGAGGCAATTGCTCAAATGAAGGTTTGCATGAAGAGTCAATTCCTTGTCGAAGCCTGCATGCAAGAGGTCACTACTTTGTGACTCAAGGCAAACATGTAAGGGGCCAATGGTTCAATCGAAGCTCGCGTGCAGGAGGATTTTCCTATTTGAATCGAAGGAGGCTACAAGAGGCTCTTTGCCTTGTGCCTGCTGGGCTGGTGGGAGCCTCTTGCGTGCGAGAAGGAAAATATGACTCAATCGAAGGCTGCATGCAACCAACCATCACTTTGTGAATCAAAGCAAGCATGGAGGGAATTATTTGTCCAATCAACACAGGCATGCAAGCATTAAATGTCCAATCGAAGCAATTATGCAGGCCACCATTACATTGTGAACCATGTGAGGCCAATGATGCAATCGAAGGTTGCATGCAGGAAGCTCCTATTTTGTGAATAAAAACCAGCGTGTTAGAGGCCAACGCTCAATCGAATGATGCAAGCCAAGCTTGCATCGAAAGAGGCCAAAAGTCCAATCGGAGGATTTGAATCGAAGAAAACTTCTTTTATCTCCAATTTTGTCAAAAAAAATATTTTTATCTGTTTTCCGCTTTTTTAACAGTTCCCTCTTTAACTTGATGTTGGAAAATCCAATTGTACTTGTGCAAGCTTGAACTTTGGGAATCCTTGTAAGAAATGCCTTGAGAAATGAGAGGGAAAATTTTTGGGTGCAACAGCTGCCCTTGTTCAATATTCTTAAACCTGAAGAGTTAGATTGGTGAGCTCGTCATTCGTGACTTGCAGGTGGAATATGATTGAACACTAGAGTGCCCAGAAAATTTGCACTCGATGATGTGGTGGTTGATTGTGTAGGAATGGGCTTAAAGATGCAATTTGGAGAGATGATGGAGACTTGTCATCGATGGGCTTATAGATTCCATCCAAAGGTGATTGTTAATAGAAATTAGACTAGTTATAAACTTGACTTTAACTGGAAAAGAATCAGAATAAATCTTTGGAGAGATTTATCTAAACTAGAGAAAGTGTCTACCGAAGGAATCAGGATAAACCATTGATCGATTTAACCTGAACCAGAAGAGGTATTTGAATATTCTTTAACTGAAAAGAATCAAAATAAATCTTTGGAGTGATTTATCTGAACCAGAGAAAGTGTCTAACCAAAAGAAATCAGGATAAACCATTGATCAATTTTAACTGAACCAGCAGAGGTCTTGAAACTGGAAAGAATCAGAATAAATCTTGGGAGCGATTTATCTGAGCCAGAGAAAGTATCTACCGTAAGGGAATTAGGATAAACCATTGATCAACTTAAACTGAACCAACAGAGGTCTAAAAGAAGTGTTTGTCATGTAAATAGTCACCCCGTCCTATTTCAGGAATTGATCTACAATTAATTTGTTCACAGATAGTCGTCCTGTCTTGTTTCAGGTATTAATCTAGAACTTACTTTTTGTTGGTAAGTATGAAGCTTGACTGTGATAAATAATAAAGTAATCTTTTACGACTACTGACTTCAAAAGATGATGAAAGAATCTTGGGCGATTACTACCTCAACGATGATGAAGGAATCTTGGACGATTACTACCTCAACAGATAATGAAGGGATCTTGGACGATTACTACCTTAACCGATAACGAAGGAATCTTGGACGATTACTACCTCAACAGATAATGAAGGAATCTTGAATGATTACTACCTCAGTAGATAATGAAGGAATCTTGGATGATTACTACCTCAACAGATAATGAAGGAATCTGGGACGATTACTACCTCATTAGATGATGGAGGAACCTTGGACGATTACTACCTCAATAGATAATGAAGGAATCTTGGACGATTACTACCTCAACAGATAAAAAAGGAATCTTGGATGATTACTACCTCAATGGATGATGAAGGAATCTTGGACGATTACTACCTCAATAGATAATGAAGGAATCTTAGACGATTACTACCTCAACATATGATGAAGGATTCTTGGAAGATTGCTACTCCAAAAGGTAATTAAGGAATCTTTGACGACTGCTACCTCAACAGATGATGAAGGAATTTTGGAAGATTGCTACTCCAAAAGATAATGAAGAAATCCAACCTTGATTTTGTCTTGGAGAAGTTTACAAATAGTTAATGACACTTATCTATTGATCTTTTCCCGAAAAGGTAAAGAGTTAGTTGTATGCAATGTCATGATGTATGAAATGCATGGTGTAATGATGTTTCTCAAAATAAATGAGATTGTGCTATCTGTGTTTCATATGCATATGCTGTGAATGTTGTTGAAATGTAACTTTGTCTTGGAAAATAACTCCTTGACAAATGCTGGGGAGCCTTAGGAAGTTAAATCTCGGACTTTTGTTGAAGAGTATGTGTATCTTTGAGCGTTGTTTAGAATGTTTACGTTGGGGATTCCTGTTTTTGTTGTTTTGAGGAGAAATCCACTAGGGGATGTTGATTTTGTTTGAGGGAAACTCTGTGAAGAGTGTTGATTCCTGCTTGGGGAAAGGAGTTCAGGAGTCTTAGGTATTTGTTGCTCTACTGGGGAGTTATATCTTGATGGAAGAGAAAGGAAGTTAATAACTTGTTCGGGACAAAGAAGTTAACTGTTATCTAGTTGTCTCCCAGGTTTTGCGGCAACTCGCTGGGGATTGTAAAGTAGTCTATTGGGGAAGAGGATTTGTGGTCCCTTGATTTGTGATAGTATGAGAGGCAAATTAAAGTTGGGGAATCTTGGCGTTTGTTGGGGAAATAAACCCTGTCACTAATCTGTTGGAGAGGTGGTTTCTTTTTGCAGAACTCCTCGAGGATTCTTGAGATCAACTCAGTTGGAGAGAAGTTTTTGGAGATTGAAACTCTGGCTGGGGATCACCCTATGAAAAGGACTTTGTGGGAGATTTGTCACTGCCCCTAGTAGTAAGTGTTTGTAGTATTGCCAGGAAATGTTTGCCTGACCGTACGTAACCCTTTGTTGGAATTCACGTAATGCCCCAAGTGATTCAGATACAGACCTACCCCTGGTTATTCAGCATTTCTTGGGAGATTTCTTGGAATCTTGACTTAACTTCCCCCAGAAGAATTGGACAGTGACATGTCATTCCCCCTTTCTTAATAGGATATTTGTCGTTGGAAGTGTCATCCCATTTGAAGTGATTTTGTTCATTGAGAGAGATTTCGCTCGCTGGATATTCGTCGTGTGAAATTCTCCGCTGTCAAACAAATAGCAATATGCAAACAGCGATATTCAAAGTAATGCAAAGTTTATGCTTGTCTTGAAGTTTTGAAAATGCGTTTTAGCAAATAAAAGAATTTTTGTAAGAATGTGAATTCAACTCAGGATTTAGAGTAAAGCCTTACAGGAGTCAGGATACCTTTTGTAACAGTATGCTTTCGAACTAACCCATGATCCAATTAGGACTTTTGAAGGGTTATAATGTGGTTTGGTTCACGGTTTAAGAAACAAAGGATACGACTCAAAATGTATTGGTACCCAACCCATTTTTCATGATATTCTCAAGTCCTAAACTCAGTTAATTGCTGGTTTTTGAATCCCAATTTAGTCTTGAATGTTGTTTTGGTGATGGTTCGGAAACCTAGAAGTTTATTTGTGAATGCAGTCATGTTTGCAACATTTTTTCATGTTGTCGAGGATTTGTAGTGACCTATTTTTTTAATTTATTATCCCTGATTTTTGCCTGACTGTTTTGAGATTACAATCAGTGGGATACCCCAATTTTCTTAAGCCTCCTTCGTAGGTTTTAACTTAGTGGGCTTTTCTTTTGAGAGATAATGACTGCCTATTTTGCGGGGAATCATCAGTGTGTTTTGATTCAGAAGGATGTTTTTGATGTCACTTGTTGTGTATGAAGTAAAAGCTTGCGAATGAACACGCATTTGGGTGAACTAAGAGACTACCCTGCCCCAGGTTTTGATTAAAGGTTTCAATTTGTGTGAAAAAGAAAACTCCTACTTCTTTGGCTCAAAGGGGTTGACTAGGTATTATCTTCCTTATAACTCCAGTGTTTAGGAACTGAAACAAACGCCTGTACATCGTTAGCAAGGTCTGTCCAAAAGCATACTGTATGAGATTATGGCATTGTTTTCATCATCCTCCGTCTAAAGGCCTGCAACTTTCTAAAACAAGAGTTGAATATCATAAAGGGAGTAAAAATCATAGAGTGAAAATGAATGGATTAATTCAAGCAAACATATGCAATGCATTAATCAAACAAAGTTTAACATTAATAGATAAGTGTTTGAACAATAAAAGATATTACAATTGAAAATTCAAAATGAAAAGGACGCTCTCAATGATTTAGCATAGGAGCAGTGATCACGTTAGGAGTCTTTGGAGGGTCGAAATCAATCTCATTGGCGTCAATCAAATCTTGAATCTTGTTCTTCAAAGTCTAACAGCTGTTGATGTCGTGTCCAGGACTATCAGAATAGTAGGCACATCTTACATTTGGATTGTACTTAGGAGATGAGGTATCGGGGTTTTAAGGAGGATCCCTTAGTGTGATCAGCTTCGCTTTCAAAAAATGTTGTAACACTTGAGACAATGGAATATTAATATTAGTGTACTTCCTTTCTTGGTATTTTACCCTATGCATATTGCCCTGTCGTTGTTGAACATGTGTAGGATTAGAGATCAAGATTACCCTCACGTGTTGGTCGTGGTTACTCTAGCTACGACCTTTTTGACCGTACACAACATCAGACTCTTTTTTCCCATTGAAATATTGTTTCCCTTCACTTGAAGATACACCCCTTTGGATTTTACCACTTTTAATTCCAACCTCTACTCTTTCCCCTGTCAGTATTAGCTCGGTGAACCCGATCGAGGAGCTTCCGATTAGGTGATTGAAGAAAGGTCCTGTCAAAGTTCCTATGAAGATATCAATCAGCTCCCTGTCAGTTAATAGGGGATGCACCCTGCCAAACATGTCTCTCCACTTTTGGACGTACTCTTTGAAGCACTCGTTGGAACCCATGGTCATATTCTGCAACTGCAAGCGAGTTGGTGCCAAATCAGCACTGTATTGGTACTGCTTGTAGAAAGAAGCAACCAAGTCCTCCCAGGTATGAATGTCGGTTCCTTCTAACTGATAAAGCCACTCCAGTTAAGTGCCAGCCAAACTTTCTTAGAAGAAATGGACCCATAACTTCCGGTCAGCAGTGTGAGGCTGAATCTTGAGGACATAAGATCTCAGATGCATCTTAGGACAAGAGACCCCATCATACGTGGCAAAGGTAGGGATTTTAAACTTTGGTGGGATGACCACTCCAGAAACCAAACTGATTTCTTCAAAATCTAGACCAGGTACTTTCTGGATCTCCATGGTGTTGAGACGATCCTCCAGTTGTTTGTATTTGTCGTCCACAGGAGGATACTACTCTTTAGCATAGTCAGCCTCTTCTTCGTTAGACCCTTCTTTTGTCTCATTGTCCCCCTCAGTTGACGGAGTCGCGAATCCTAGAGCTCTCTCGGTTGGTCCTCTAAACCTCCTTCACAAATTCAGGACGCCTACTGACTTCTTTGTTTTTTTCTTCTTGTCTTTAAGAATGAGAGTCTTCAGGTCCTCTAGCCCCTTAGACATGGCCAAGAATATTTGTTGGAATTGAGCATTTTGTGCTGGGAGATCCTTCACTGTCTATTCCATATCCATCTTACTAAAATAAACAGTATGAAGATAAGGATACTTGTATGGGAGAAACCTGTCATGATATGATGCATGGTATGTGGATGCATGTTTTCTAGGATCTTGCGGGTTAAACACAAGAAAATGTTAGAAGTTGAATTTTGATCAACAACTTTGATTAGAGAACTTCGAATCAGTGGATATCCTTCCACAAGAATCAAGCTCACCATGCCAAGTGGGTCATAGCCCTTGACTCTTTGGTCTTTGACAGGTTTTTGATTAGAGAATGAATCCTCTTGCCCCTTGATAGGCGTCTGGTTCAACATGACCCTGCATCATAGGCCCTTGAGATCCTGGAAATGGTTATTGAAAATGCTATGTCATGATGTTTATGATGTTATGTACAAGTATGCAAAGCAAGCAAGTTTTTATGTACAAATAGTCATATACACATAAAGCAGACAAGTCCTTAGGTTAGGCTTGTATGGAGTTTGTAGGTAAGTACCCTCTTGAAGTTTAGTTGGCTCAACTTGTCCTAAAAAGTAACTGGGTTCTAGGGGATCTCAATATCACTGACCTTTCATTTAGGCATTGTCTCAGCACAATCAATCTTTTCTTGCGGCTGACATATCCCAAAAGTCCAATCTCAATGATTGTAGTATCGAGTATCAACCAATTTTCAGCTTTCCTCCGAAACCGGCTATCTCACTACTTCCTAATGGCCAATTTGTTTAATTAAGGTTATAAGGTCAGTTAGTGTTTCATGAAGCCGCTCAGAAGCCCCGTATTCTCCTCGATTCAACACAAGAGATACCGGTACCAACAATTGCATCACACTAACATAGCCATTTCTTCAACCATATCAGTCTATGCCGTACAGTTTCCACAATCTATTGCTACTTACCTAAAAGGTGCCCCATATCCGGGTAGAGGATCAAAATAAGCCCAAACAAGGAACCGTAATGTAAAGCAAGCAAGTAAAACAATGAAAAGCAAGTAAAGGTGATCTAGCCCTAAGGTAACCCCACTTTTAAGGAATTCCTCAACAGAGTCGCCAGTTCTGTAACACGGTGAGAGAACTGACTTGGGTGTTTTGTGTTTGATCGCAATTGTTGCGGATAGCAAGAGTCGCCATCGACTTTTCTTTTATCCAATAAGGAAAAGGTGAAAAGAATAGGAAAGACCTTTAAGATTATTTTCTTGATTTGGGGGGGTAGGTTATGAAAAGGGAAGGATTTAGAACCCTTTTCATCCGTAGTTATCTACGGGCTCTTAGTTTCTTGCTAGATCACTTTTATTTTTTTTGAAAATGTGCTTGTGATGTGGGTTTGAAAGTATTGTTGAATACTTCTTTGTAATGATTCTAGTTTCTATAAGAACGTGTACAAAGTGTTGGTTTTGAAAATAGTTCAATGAGGTGTTTGTGGAATGTGTTTTCGAAAGTGAATTTGAAAAGTGTCTTTGTAATGATACTCGTTTCTATAAGAATGCGTACAAAGTGTTTTTAACTTTTGAAAATGTTTCAAAGGAAAGTGTTGGTGAGAAAAATGTTTTTTGTTGTGAGAAAGCGAGCAACTATGAGAAACCTACCTAGTCAAAAGGTCTTATGTTCTTTTCCTCCTCCTTTAGATGTTACTATCTTACCATTGATTGATAAGAAGCCCCATCGTTGGATGTGAAGGGACGGGCGTGGTTCGTTTGTATAGTAATAGAAGGCAACCTATGGGACATTTTAGCAATGTTGTTTTAGGGACTAGATGGTTTACCGAAGGCAACATTAAGGGTCATCGAGGGACTACGATCTTTTATCAAGGGCATTTGCTAAAACTCCCATATATGAGGGACATGACTAGTTTCTGAGGCAAAAAGTGAGATTACCCTAGGGGTGCATGTGTGTGAATAATGTTTTTGATTATCATACATTTAATATTTGATTAGGGTGATCTACTTGTTGGTTTTATCTTTCCATACATTTTAATTACTAACATTTGTACAAAAGCAATAAAAATGCAGAAAATAAATCTTACACTATTACAACCATATTGAATAGCAAGAAAATGTAAAGACAAAAAAAAAAGGAGGAAAAAAGAGCTTTTCGATCTAGGAAAAAACACCTTCGATTCTACCCTTCCTGGCTTCCTTCGATTTGGCCTGAATGTAGTAAGGACATATCTTTCAATTTCACCCCTTTCCTGTTTCTTTCGAATGGGACCTGGAGTTCAGTGTGGCCATCCTTTTGACTGTCTCTTTCGTTTGAGGCCTGACATCCAGTGTGGACATCCTACTGGATGCTTCTTTCGTTTGAGGCCTGGCAGTTAGCGTGAGAGGAAGCCTTTCATTTAACTTTGGGTTTGAATATGTGTTTAAATGTTTGAGAGTGTTTGATAATTTGAGAGTTTGATGATTTTTTCTCCACGCCCCAAAGTCCTCTGGATGTGTTGTCCAGCCCCTTTTTAGATGTTATGGAGCCTCTTATTTATAGGCAAAGCTGGCATAAATTTAGGATGGAAAACAAAACAATTTGAACAAATTGAGTAAACTATTTTTTGTAGCTTTCGAGGGGCAGTGTTCGTATGCCATTTTGGTGCAAGAATGAGGCAGTGTTTCAGGACTGCTGTGCAATAATTTTGGAGAGTTATGGCCAATGTATCAGGCTTGAACTTGGCAGCAAGCATCTTTTGATATCTCCACCTTTCGTATTGACCACCTTCGACCAAATTCTCCTTCAAACAACATTATTTGATTTTCACCCAACAAGTGTATTTCGAATGTGCTCTTTTTGTGCATCCTTTGAAGGAGCCAAATGTGTCCCCCTTGAATGGGTCACCAAAATATGCCTTAAGGTATGTCTTGCAAGTCCTTCAAATGGGCCATCAAACATGTCCTTCGAATGGGACAAGACATGTCCTTTGAATGGGTCATGTATGTATCTTTGAAAGGGTCAAATATGTGTCCTTCGAATGGACTATGTATCTGTCCTTCGACGGGATCAAATGCAATTCTTTGAATGGGCTAGTAAGGTATATCCTTCGAAAGGGACCCCTATGTATGCCCTTCAAATCCACCAATACATGTCCTTTGAAGGGGACACCAACCATGTGTGTTGAAGGTTTTCAAGGATGGAATTGAAGCAAACTATTTCAAAGGGAAATATTGTCCAGTCGAAGCTAGTGTAAACATAGACAATGCCCTATCGAAGCCTGCATGCAGGAGGTCACTACTTTGTGACTCCAAGAAAGCATACAAGAGGTCATTTCTCAAAAAATGTTTGCATGAAGAGTCAATGCCCTGTCGAAGCCTGCATGCAGGAGGTCACTGCTTTGTGACTCAAGGAAAACATGTAAGGGGCCAATGGTACAATCGAAGCTTATGTGCATGGGGATTTATCTCTTTGAATCGAAGGAGGATACAATAGGCTCTTTTCCTTGTGCATGCTGGCCTGGCGGGAGCCTCTTACGTGCAAGAAGGAAACTATGGCTCAATCGAAGGCTGCATGCAGCCAGCCATCACTTTGTGAATCAAAGCAAGTATGGAGGGAATTATTTGTCCAATCAACACAGGCATGCAAGCATCAAATGTCCAATCGAAGCAGGTATGCAGCCCACCATTATAGTGTGAACCATGTGAGGCCAATGATGCAATCGAAAGTTGCATGCAGGAAGCTCCTATTTTGTGAATCAAAGCCAGCATGTCAGAGGCTAACGCTCAATCGAAGGATGCAAGCCAAGCTTGCATCGAAAGAGGCCAAAAGTCCAATCGAAGGATGTGAATTGAAGAAAACTTCTTTTTTCTCCAATTTTGTCAAAAAGATTATTTTTATCTGTTTTCCCCTTTTTTTAACAGTTTCCTCTTTAATTTGATGATGGAAGATCCAATTGTACTTGTGCAAACTTGAATTTTGGGAATCCTTATGAGAAATGCCTTGAGAAATGAGAGGGAAAATTTTGGGGTACAACATCCGCTAAGCGGCCAGAGGTGTGCTTAACGCGATATATTTTGTGCAGAAAAAAATAGCATGGGCCAGTGGGGCCTGACCCGGTGCCAAGGCCCAGTAGCGCCCTAATAGTGCAGCTAGGCCATAATTCATCATTTTCTTCATATTTTCAAACTGTTGTCACAATGTTATCTCCCTCTCTCGCAAATTTTTCCTCTGTTCTTCAATATTTCAAGCTGCAATCTCTTCTCATATCTCTTTCCAATCCATCAAGTTGATTTCAAATCTTAATCTCTTACTGTTTTGTCAATAATTAAGGGTTGCATGTGAATATTTCTTGTTGTTTAGTCTTAGGTTAGAAACCATGAAATTGTACATATTTAGATTAGAATTTTGAGATGTTAGGGTTAGGAATTTGTTGTTCTTGAATGTATGAAGTTTAGCTTTGATTAATTCGTGACCCAATGTGATTGAGAGATGTTTTGGGTGTGGTTTTATGTGTTTTGGATGGGTTATGTCATGACAGTAGAAGAAACAGGTTTGCGGGATTTTGCAGGCGCGCTAAGCAGCCAGAATCGTGCTTAACGCGGCCTGCTGGAAGTTGAAATATTTTTTTCTTTTAATTTTTGTTTTGTCTTTTTTTTGTATTATATTTTATTATACTTTTTGGAAAATTTTGAGAATTTTAGAGAAGTTTTAATGAGTTTTGCACTATTTTTCTTTGTGTTATGTACATATGAGTTCTATAGCTAATCAAGGAAAACATTCTCTATATGCTGCTGGATCCTCATCTCATTCTGGTCAGACTGCTGAAGCTAAACATATTGAATTTGACAACACCCGCTTTATAGGACCTCTTCAGCAAGCTAGGTTCTATAGCTTGGCTGAGCGTCAAATCTGGCCTGAGAAGATTTTCACCTTGAACCACAAGGGGATTATCGATATTTTATGGGTGATATGGAAAAGAGAAAAAAGGGGTGTCTTGTTAACTCCTCCGACCAAACTCAATTTTGACATTATTCGAGAGTTTTATGCTAACGCAATATCGATCGGAGATGTTCGATACTCTTATTATTCATTTGTTCGGGGAGAGCTGTGTCTTTTGATAAGAATTCAGTTAGTCAGTACTTGAATCATCCTCTCACTCTTCAAAGGGGTGGACTTTTCTCTTATCGAAAAAGGGTGGCTAGTAAGAAGTGGCAATTGGAATTAGTTAGTGAGACTCTAGCTCTAACTCCTAACCATGTTTTTTCTCAATGCTTCTAACCAGCCTGTTCACTTCAAGAGATGCGACATGAACACAATAGTACAGTTGTATGCGACTCTTTTACTTTACAATATTAAGCCAAGGAGTCACACTTCAACTATTCCTATTGATTCAGCTTGCTTCTTGCATGATTAAAGGGTGGAAGATTGATGTAGCTCAAGTGATTTCTAATGAGATTTGAAAAATTTCCATCAGTGGCCACTCTCATGGTAACAAAGCCCCTATGACTCTTGGTTTTCCGGATCTTATTACAGGGTTGTGTAGGAAGGCGGGTGTTGACATTCCAAATGTTAATAGTATTGTGAATGATGATTATGTACTTAGGCATTGTGTGCCAAAGTTGGTAGGTAAGGAAGCCCCTCATCCTCAAGCGCATGCTCCTCCAGCAGGTCCATTTCGGTATAATGAACAACAAGCTTACATTTATAACTGGTAGGTGATGGAGGCTCAGGTGAGAGCTTCTTTCTTCCTTCATGATTCTATGCAGCTTTTGTATCGTCATCAGGTTGCTCTGAAGGAGGTTCCTACTTTTCCTACTCAAGAGGAGTTTTCTGCTTATGCAAATTACCCTGTGGACATGCCATTCTTCCAAGAGGGGGAAACAACTAATACTAATGTTGAGGAAAGTGATGAAGAGCAGGAAGATGAAGAAGTTGAGGAGAGTGACGATGAGTGGAGCATTTGATCTGGCAGGGATTGGTTTGCCGCATTATCATAATTTTTATGCTTTTTGTTTTATTTAGTCTTTTCTTTTAATTTTCAGACAATTATCGTTATATTGTTCCATCCTTTTAAGGATGATTTTTTGTGGTTGTATTTTGGTTTTAATACTTTTAAAGGCTTTTGGATGACTTTGGTACACCATTTTTAGGTGTTTGTTTTTATTTTTGGGATTTTAACTCTATGGAATTATATTAGTAAGTCTGTTAGCTTAGTTTAAAATTTTAAAAAAATAAAAATAAAGAAGCAAAAGCTTATGTCTGTTCCTTAGTTTGGCAATTTTGAAGGAACCAAGTGAACTTGTACAAATGTGGTTCAACTTGTAATTGAGTGGTGATGATATGAATTGAACTGTATTAACAACTTCAAGTTACATGTTTATTGCTTTCTAAGCTTAACATAAATATGAAACTTATGGTTTGTGCATAATATCATACCTTTAATTCTTTAAAAATACTTGTCAATTGTGAATCACCTTAGAACTTAGCCTTGTGTGAGGAAGCTTTTCATTGTGCACTTAAATGCGGGAAACCAACATTCTTATTAACTCGATCTTATCATATTTAATCATGCATGGGTGTTGATGTGTGAAAGTTGTAAGATGATCAAAGGCATTCATTGTTTTATTTTGAGAAAAACCACTTGAGCCAAATGAATAATCAATCTACTTTAAAAGTGAGTGATCACTTGTTCACCCCAATTGAGCATTTCTATCAACATCCTTGTGATGATTTAATTGTGTAAATATTGAAAATAAATAAAAAATTAATCATTAGGTTTTTAGAAAGGATCTTGATTTTTGTTTGAGAAATGTTTGAACCCTCAACCTCAATGTGGTTGCTTCTATTCTTTCTTTGACTTAGTGTATGGGAACATTCTTGCTACTATGTTTTGTGTTCAAAGTTGGGGAGCTTTATGTAGGTTGATTATTGTGAAAGAAAAAGTGGCTGAAAGAAAAGAAAAGAAATGATAAAGAAAAAAAGAGAATTAATGAATTTGAGCTCTTAGAAAGAAAAAGAATTGAAAATCCAAGGGCATAAAATTGTTTCAGCATAAGAGCTCATGGTTGTATGTTATATCCAAGAAAAGAATACAAGAGGGGTAAAAATGTTGAATTGTATATTGGTGTGATGAATTGAATGTTCTCATGCGTTATGCAATTTAGTTTCAATTACCTTGAGAAATATCCCTTTCTTGTAACTAATCAAAATTACAACCCTTTCAATGCTATGTGATTCTTGCTTTCCGCGTTTGATGATTTTTGTGTGATGAATGCATGATTTGATTCAGATGTTGGCATGATTGTTGGATGAGTGAAAAAGCCCTTTTTTGTTGTTTCTCATCTATTGATGAGTGTGTGCTTAGGTTTGATTAATTTTTAAGTTGTATTGTTTTGTAAATTTTGTTATGTATGTTGCACTTAACCATTGTTTCATACTTATGGTTAGATTTAGTTAGTGGTAAGCATTATCTTGTTTGTTCTTGCTCATTTGAACCATAAAATTGTATTGTGAAAAGTTTGTTGTTTCCTATTTTTGTAGTTTGTCTTGGTTTTCTTTTAGTTGGAGAATTTTTGTTTAGGGACAAACAAAATGCTAAGTTGGGGAGAGTTGTTAGGGACAAAATAGTTGATATATTTGTAGATAATTTTGTGTTCATGTCACTATATTTTAGATAATTAGTAGAGTTTAAGTTGTAAATAGATGTAAATAGGCAATTATATAGTTTTTAAGATACATCACTTTGTTTACCTAGTTTTTTTGCATATTTTGTAGGTTTTGATGTTGGAACATTGGAGCATTGGAACTTTGGGCGTGCTAGAGCCAAGAGTGTGGTGCAACAAGTCAAAAATGGAAGTTTTGTTCAGCCTAGCGCACTAAGCGCAAGTTACAGCATGCTTTTGGTGTTTTGTGCATTTGGCAGAATTGAGTTTTTTTTGGTCCCGCTAAGCGGCCTCGTCCTGCTTAACGTGGTTCACTGAAATAAAATTATTACTTTTTGCGTTGAGCCCGCTTAGCGCGCCTTGGCCGCTTAGCGGGACTCACTTTCTGGGCACTTGTATAAATAGCCACCTTTCTGATATTTTGGCCACCAGCTCTTGTACAACATACACAAATCAGATTTTTAAGGCTAAGAAACCATTTTTATCATTTTGTAACTCAAGATCAAATATTTCTACCTCAAATCTTTGATATTTTCTTGTTGATGCTAATCAAGCTTCATACTTTCCTTGTTGATCAAACTACAATGGTGATGGGTAGCTAAATCTTTCTTGGTGTCAAGATTTGAGGTATATAATCTTCCTTTTCTGTAGGTATTTAGCTTGATCATTTGTATATGAACATGTTGATGATAAACATATGGTAACAATTCTTGTTTTATGGTTTATATTTGAGTTTAACATTATTGAGAAGTGTGTTCATCTCCTGACCTAGGTTTTCACTTATCAATGAACAATTTATATTCATAGTTTTGTAAGTTGATATTCATTAATATTGAGCGTTTAAAGTTATCAAATTGATAGTTAGGTAGAGAGGTCATCTAAAGATTAATTTGATAAAACTCACATTTTGTTTTAGAGATGAAACATCTTGAGAGGATATGTGATTATATTTATGATTAATGAGTTCACATACTTGATTGAGAAAACATGTACGAAAGGGATTATAGAGCTCTAATCTTGACACACTTTTACCAAACATTTGAAACCTAAACTTTGTTTTGCTTAAAATTGTTATTTTGCATGAAATCGACATTTTTCGTTACTAAAACCAACATCAAACCCTTTTATGAAACTTAAGCTAAAAATAATTATAACTGTAGAACGAAAGTAATATCACACCAATCCCTGAGGAAAATGATAAATTAAATACTTATGTTAAAAATACATACAACAAGGAGATAAAAGATGATCAAGTTATGATCCTTTGAAGTCACACAAGAGAATTTGATAGCCTTTTCAAAGGACTTGTAATCTTCTTCAACCATTAGTGATCTTGCACTCAAAATTACCCTTAAACCCTTGAAGAGAACTTGTTAAGGACCCTTTAAAGAGAAACATGGCTTTGGAATCAATCAAAAATCTCAAAAAATGAGCAATATATGGTCCTTGGAAGTTAGAAAACCCTAGCTCAGAGAGTGTTAAAATGACTTGGAACCCCTTTCGACTTTTGATGATTTTCCTTGCACAATTGGATCTTGTCATGTGAAGAGAAATTGTTATAGATGATGATAAGAACCCATATAAAAAACAATCAACTAAAAATATTGAAATTTGAGAGGGTTATGCACTTGTGATCACTGAATCAAGCACTTGCTCAATTAGGTCAAACTTGTTGAATCAACCTTGAATCTTTTGAACTTTCTTGGAAAAATAAAGTATGATGCATCACATTAGCCCTTGAAATGATATTATCTTGAAACACACTCAAAGGTGGAGCTTAAGTATCAATGAAACTTATTGATTAAGGCATGGAAATAAACACATGAACCTATGAATCTTCTTGATGAATACCACCACCAACCTTGAGTAAAACTTGATCTGAATAAATTGAGAGAGCTCTTTCAACCAAAAAGAATTGATATCATAGACATAGCCTTGAAGCTTAAGTGCTTGAAATCCATTTAAGAACCATTTTACTGAGGACCATCCCTTAAAACCCTAGGTTAGATGGGGAGATGGATACATTTGTGCCATCACCTACAATATGAACATTTAAAGAAACATATATACATATTTTGATGTTAGTTAAAAGTTAATCCAACGAAAAAAACACATGTATAAGATACACAATTTAAGGTGCTTGGTGATCTCTAAAGAGAAAACTTAAAGATAGGATAAAGTAGAAGGGAGAACCAACCCTAATGTGTGATCTTGATTTATTGATAATATGAGATAATGAGAGATCTTAGGGGAAAAATTGGGGTATAATACTCTTCCTACAGCACAACCGCATAGGGTTGGAAAAACAGGCTAGGCCCATCAGGCATTTCTGTTTGCCACTCCTACCGCACTCATCGTAGCTCCTCCTCTAGCATCATCATTGTTGTTGCTCCTCCTCCAGTGCTGCTGCCACTGTAGCTCCTCCTCCAGCATTTTCGTCGATGCCGTAGAACTTCCTCCAACAATACCGCCGTTGTATCTCTTCCTCCAACACCGCCATCGTCATAGCTCCTCCTCTAGCATCGCCATTGTCGTAGCTCATCTTCCAACACCATTGCTTTTGTCCTAGCTCATCCTTTAGCACCACGACCGCTATCATGGATCCTCCTCCAGCATTTCCTCATTTGCTGTAGCTCATCTTCCATCACTGATGTTGCCGTATCTCTTCCACCAGCACCGCCGCCGCCGTAGCTCCTTCTCCAGCATCATCAGTGCCCCTTATAATTATGTTGCGCCACTTCGTGCCGCAATTAGCATCACGCCACATCTCTCTCTATTAATTACCATGACTTACACTTTTGAGTTCTTTATGTTCCTTCTCGGCACCAAATTCTTGATATCTTCACTAAAGCCTCCTAGAGTTCTCTTTGATGATTTTCAAACCCGTCTAAGCATTTGACAACCACCCGCTTTGACTACAGAGGTGTGATAGAATTTATATTTTATATTTGTATATAAGTCCCACATCGACTATAACATGTAATGAAGTGTAAATCTCTATATACAAAACAGACTCCATATTGTTATTCTTACACGGTTGATATTAATATTTCTCAATATCTTACAGGGAGGAAAAATAATAACCCATATGAAATTCAAATCTAATGTTTAAACCTTATAACAAAAGGTCACTAAGTATAGAGGATCGGCGAGTGACGTCTACCTTTGCTACCAATCCAATCCATGTTATGCTCTTATGTGTCTTCAATACCATTATAATATCTCTACAACACCTCGACAATGATGTGATACAATCCAACTTGTGTAGTACAAGCCTAAAGTTAATTAGTGTTAAGGTTTGTTATTTAGTATACAATTTAGTTAGTTTTATATAAATAGAAATCATATAATTCATATTTTATCATTCAATTCAATAATATCAATCCTTATTTCTTTTATTCTCTTTCTCTCCTCACTAAAATTTCCTCACTCAGTAACAAATTGATATCTAGAGCTAAAGTTGGATTCTTGATTGTGTTTTCAGAATCACATGTCATTGATTGTGTTTCCGGTATCGTGGGTTGTTAATCAATCACTATAAATATGAATGGTACTAATGGAATTCTGAATTCTCTTCCAATTCTTGAAGGCAAAAATTGGAACCGATGGAGTAAGCAGATGAAGTCCTTATTCGATTTTCATGAAACCCTAGAAGTGAAAAACAAATACATTCCTAGACTTGCTCAGGATGCAAAAGTCATGTAGAAATCTGCACACAAGGAGGCGAAGAAAAACGATTGCAAGGCTGCATATTATATTCAATCAGCGGTAGATTCTGAGAATTTTGACAAGATTTGTCATGCTAAATTGGAAAAGGAAGCATGGTATATTCTTCTCAAGTACTTGAAGGAGGTGAGAAAATCAAATTCGTCAAATTTTAGACTTTGTGGCAATAATATGAATTGATGCAGATGGGGGAAGATGAAAAGATTGTAGGAGATGTGTCGAAGGTACAAAATCTCATCCATCTCATGAAACCCTACCTAATAAGATGATAGTTGAGAAGTTAATTTGTATTTTGACCTCTCACTTTGATCATATTATCGTAGCTATTCAAGAATCCAACAATCTTGAAACCCTAAAACTGGAAGATTTGGTTGGTTCATTGGACACTCGTGAGATTAGGATTATCAAAAAGAAAGGGGTTCAAGATTCGATACAAGCATTCCATGCTTAAGCATGGAAGAATCATGGTAGTTCCAAAAAATTAAAAAGCAAAGGAGACAAGACTCAGAGAAAGAAATCTTGGTCGAACCCTCAAAAGAATAAGGTTAATAATATGACTTTTGAATCCTAGAAAAGAGGAGAAGGAAACTTCTATCTAAAAGACAAAGAGGATAAATATAGTGTGCAATTCTATAACTATGAAAAGTATATTCACTTTGTAACACCCTTCTAAACCACAAAGAATATTAGCAAAATAATTCGATAATTAAATCAGAGTAATGCACCAAAAAAGGTGTCACATTTGCTTCAAACAAACTTCATAGTAAAACACATCTTACTCCGTAACACGCGTTTTCAAAAATCCATTACATTAACTACTTCATGATTAACAGCCATAGTCTTTCAACTTACTCGCAGCGGAAATTCATAATTCAAGACATCCATATTAAGATACTTCTAAATAACTTCATCAAATCAAAACAACTCAAATACTGCAATGGTAGTTAAAATCCCAAAATAAAAAAAGTAACATGGTTATTCAAAACAAACGATCCCATCCCTGATGTTACATATATGAGAAAGACCCTCTTATTCTACAAGAAATAAAGAACACACTCCACAACTATCCTCTAACCCTCGGAGAACTATTCTTGATTATCTACAAGTTACCCACGTATAGAGGCAATATTTTCAAGTATCAAGGTTGAGTAAATCATAATCATTATAAAAGACATAAGGAGTAAATATAGTAGTTATAATACAACACCAAAGAAACACGCCATCGAAACCTCATGTCATACTCACATCTTCAAGCATCATAATACACATAGACACGTGGTAATACCATCAATTAGAAATTAACACAAACATGCATTCACAAAACATCAGTCAATCAAATCATCATGCAATGCCACATATAATTGAATACAACTTCTTTAGATTCATGCATGTAGTACCAAAACTTCACTGATGACACTGTCATTGTTTTCTCCAAAGATCCCCACCAATAGGATCGATTCCTTCTTGGAACCGTAACACATCACAATTTTCACTCAAATCCACACTATAAGATTAAGGCCATCATTGGACCAATCGTCCTGCAAGTTCACTAGACCAAACTCCTACTCTTATGCCATGAATGCATGATGCGAAACATCTTAATAACCAAATGACCACTGCTAGTCAAAATGCATCATCATTCAGAGTCATCATAAATATCAACACATACATCATAACGCGAAACAACAATATCATAGCTTCAATGATTCATTGTATACACATACGTCATACTAAAACAATATCCGAATCATATTATTCATCAAAACATAGGTATTGTAATTATACTTCCTATTATTCATTTTAATCCACCTAATTATATTTCATTATGTTATCTATCCAACGCTTCGAACAATGCCTCAAATAGAGTTCTAAAACTCAAGTTATGGCACTTTAAAAATCATGCTGATGCCCATTGCTGGTGCTCGCTCGACAACGCACACTGCTCGCCTGAGGCTCACCCGGCGACGTGGGAGCGACATCCCATCAATTCTTCTCTAGCCTCCATCGCCCAACGATGAATCTTGCTCGCCTAGCGATGTATCTCTTGCTCCTGCATCGCCCGAAGATGACGCAATCAAGACATTCTAGTAGCTCCACTTTTCTGCCAATCCCTTCGCTTTGTAGTTCACCCGACAATGACTAGTCGACGTTATCATCGCCCGAAGATGCTTCCTATCGCATGATGATGATGCACAAACAAGACTTCCATATTGCAATCTCTGCATTGTACCAGTCAGAGTTTTACACAATTTCATCATATTACAAGTCTCTAATCATCATAATTTCACTTGGTTTCATCATATAATGACAACACGATTTACCATACATCATAAACGTCAATTCATTGCAAGAAAACATCACAATATAACCAATATATCATCAAACATCATATTAATACCATCAAATAACAACCCAACACAAACCTACAGTTCTCTAAACCTTAGATAAATTATAATAACAACGACAAACCCTCTTACCTTAGATTCCTAACAATAATCTATTTATTCTTCTCGTGTTCTACAGAAACCCTCTGAGTTCTTCAGTGCCATAGCTTTGCTCTGTCTCTCTTTTCCCCAAAAGCGATCATACAGAATGAGCAAACACTGACACTATTTTCCTTTTGTCAATCTTATCCCTTGTACCCCTAATATGTTCTTCCCTTCTTACCCTCACTTACTTCACCATATTACCACTTTTCCCTCATAGTCTCTACATCATATTTTATTTCTATTTAACTAATTAAAATAATTCCAACTAATCATTCTAATGGTCTAAATTTTTCTAAAATACTCTATACCTTCTTAATTCCTACTACCCCAACATACACCACACAAAACATCATATCAAGCATCATGATCATCCATACATCACATAAACATCACAATTAAGCCACAATTGTTCAACATAAATTAATCAAATAATTAAATAAATTATCTAATTATTTTAGGGTGTTACAACTCTCCCCCACTAAAGAAATTTTCTCCCTCGAAAATTACCTGACGAAAACAAATACGATAAGACTCTCTCATTTGATCCCCATGTTCCCAAGTCAAACTTTCACCGGCTGGTCCACTGATAAGTGCAAATTTTAGTTATTTTTTATATACTTTTTGTTTCACTTATTGACTTTTTGTTGTTAATATCATTGAATAAACCATACTTTTCTGTAAATACGTTTAGTTTGTATTTATTTTTGTTTTTGTGTACATAGTGTATCATTTGATATATTTCCATTCATTTTGTAGGTATTTGTTACATTTTGGAGCATTGAGGAATAAAGTGTCGAATTCACGGCTCTAGATGCACATTTTTGGAATAAAAGACCAGTTTTGGGACATGCTGCCTAGGAGAGCCCGCTTAGCGTGCAGAGGCCGCTAAGCGTAAGTGGCGCTCATTTCATTTTGTAGCGCGTTGCTTGCGTTTGAAAATTTTTTAGAACTAATTTTTTGAAGCCCGCTTAGCGCGGATAGCACGCTTAATGTGGTTTAGGTTGGTTTGATGTGTTAAATATTAAAGTCGCGCTTAGCGCTCCAGGCCCGCTTAGCGCAGTCTGTTGAGTTTTGTTTTATAAAAACATATTTTGTTCATTTTTAGGTTATGGTTTTGGGGAAGTTTTTGCTCCCAACTCCATTAACTTGTAAATTTTTTTAGGATTAACTTAGATAACAACTATGGAGCTTTCATACTGATGATCCATGGTGGATTGCTCTTTGATTGGCATTGACAAACTAGTAGATTTGTGGTTCATTTCTCTTCCTCTTTGTGTATTCTCTATTGGTTGGGTTTGTATGTATGTTTTCTTTTAACTCATGTATATTTGTAGCCCTTGGCGTTATATTAAACTTGCTTTATGAATCTTTGTGGATTGTTGTCCTATATTTTTACTCCGTGTTATGGGTTTGAGTTATTATAGACATATATTGCTTAAATACTTATCTAGGATGATTATCTGTTAGTTTATGAACCCTAGAGATAGATTTAGATCTGACATCTACTTGGGTATCAAAGCTTAATGCCTCTGCATTTTTTGTGTCACTCTGAGAGATCGTCGATGCAAGCGAGCACAATTGACTTCTATATTGCTGAGGTAGTTGAGAGATCACTACCGATGTGATAAAGTAGGCCTCTCAATTTGGGTCAGAAATTACTTAGGTTGTGAGTGATACGTTGTGAAATTGATGAATATTGTAGGTTGAGTATAACAGGTCGATAGGTTTATGTCGGTGAGAAGTAGTACATTTGCATACTTGATAAGTTATTCATTTTCCTTTTTATACATTTATTTTTTGTTAATACATTTTCTTTCAATCCATTTATCGTTAAACTCATTAACAAAAAATTTGTCGAACGGCGAAATCAATAACCAATCTATGTGGACACCATACGATATAACCTAAATATCACCCGGTAAATTAATAATTTACTTTTTGCTTGCCACTTTGCCGCAACAACAAAAGGGCTCCATTTCCAGGGATTAGTGTGTTTTGTTTTGCATTGTGATAGTTTCTTTGTTGTTGAGTTTTGTAATTAATGTATATGTTGTATAGAATGTGTACATAAACTTATCTATTTTTACTTGTACATGTTTTGTGTTTACTTTCCATACTTGTGCATGTATGTGTTTTTCTTTGTTTTCATGCATTATTGTGAATTGTCTCGTTTTCGTAACATTTGTTGTGTGGATGTTAGGACACTTTCTTTAGGTTTGTGCAGTGTGACAATACTATGACATGACGAGAGGAGGTTACTAGCTCATACAATAAAGGCGTCGAGCTTACGACGTAAAACAAACATGTTTTGTTTGTATTAGTTTATGTAGGCTTTGACTTGTATTTTAACTAGTTGAAATTGGACCTGTTTTAAATTCTCAAATTTTCACTTTTCAACTTGTTAATTCTTTTTCACCCGTTTGTTTCGTTATCTCAATTTTTTTTCTGCAAGCTTGTCGCTTTTAGCTTGAGGAAGTTTATATGTTGTAAATATTCTGCGCATTGAGCTTGTGTAGGTGATTGTGGAGCTTGCATAGCAACTCCACCAGTTGTTGTCCTATTTTTTTGCAGCTGGTGTAGCGCGCTAAGCGCGCTCTGTACTGCTTAGCACGCTCTGTTGTGTAGAGCCAGTGAATTCTTTTTAATTTTTCTCTTGGCTTTTATTTGTCCCACTTCCACCCAGGGCTTTAAATAGTGAATAATATTAGTATAATTAATTCTTTTGTTGTTGTTTGGACTCAATTTTGGTTCGATAGCTTGAAGTCGCATTTGGTGATTTTTCAATTTTAAGTGTTTCGACTTACAAATTCATGGTAATTGTTGTACCCCAAAACATTTCCCTCCCATATTTCTCAATACATTTCAAGAGAAGTCCTCAAATTGCTCAAGGAAGTCCAAGGGTTGACCAGACAAACTCTCTCCTAAGGCAGTCTACCTCAAATTAGGGTTTCATGTTGCATCAAGATACTTGAGTCCAAGGGATCCCAAATGCTCACCATTGTCCTAATATGTTCTCAATATCATCCATGTCAAGTTTCAAGCCCTACAGAGAAAGTTTGCTCAGTCAATTGCTCAAAGGCCTGAAAATCGATTATGCTAGGGCAAAAGTCAACTGTGGCCCACATATAGTCAAACCTCAATATTTTTGGTCAACATTCTCATTTTTAAGTATTATTCATCATTTGATCAAGGGTTGATCATGATTCCTCAAGGATTGCTCACAATTCATCAAAACCCAAAAGTTGCTAAATTAGGGTTTTGTAGGAAAAGTCAACTCAACTTTTACCAAGCATAAATTTTTCATACTTTATCAAGAATGACCCATCCAAAGCACATTTTGAAGAGGATGAAATTCCCTAAAATTCATCTTCAGCTCCCAAGTTCAAAATATGCACTCACAAAAAGTTATGAATTTGGACATTATAGGTCCCTTTGAAAAGTCAACAAAAACACCTTTTTTGTCAAAGCTTCATACATGAACATGGAAGGCTCAATTGAGATTAGACCAAAAGGGTTGCTTATAGGACATCTTGAGCTTCCTAAAAAGTCAAAGAACACCTTCATAGAGTCAAAATTGAAGAAGTTATGCATTGGTGAAGTTGACCCTTTTTGCAAAATTGTCAAAAGTCAAAAGTACCTCAAATTGCAATTTTTGTCAAATGGGCCTAACTTTTTGCACTTGTTTTGAGTTTGTAACATGGTACACGAGCCCTAACCCTTTCCACTTGCCTTTATTTTATTTATTCCATTTATTTTTATTTTTTATTTCAATTAAATCAAGTTAAATCAAAATAAATCATGGAAATATCCAAAACATTCAAACCTTAAGATTTTGTGCATATTTCAGGTATCTTATACAGCTAGCAAGAGAATCAAATCGTGTAAGGCATGGTTGTGCATGAAACGATTGAGTTTTGGCCTATTTTGGAAATATCTTCATGATAATCAAATCATGATCAAAGACCATAATTTACAAAGATTGAAAGCACATTTGTAAACCTAATTCTATCAGTGATATATATTGGATAAGTGCAGACCAAAAACACAAGGTTTTGAGGCATATAGAGGAAGAACGAAACTTGGAAAAACTCAAGAAAAGTGGTGACTTGATTTCATACTTCCAAGCATTTTCAAGATTCCCAAGCCATCTCATTCACTTCCTGAGAGTGCAAGGAAGCCATACCAATCAAAAGCAAGCGTCTTCGTGCCCAGAATTTGGTTCCACGACCCCCACAGTTTGTCACTATTTTCAAAATCGAATCTCTTTATCCTTGAATCTTTATCATGTTTCAATAGCATATTTATAATCCCTAACGTGTTTTCAAGCTCATAGTGACAATTAATTGCATTTTTGTTGGCTATATTGAAATCCATCATTGCTAGCGTTTTTTGTTGCATTTTGGGATCTTGTTATACATACAAAATTGTTCCACAAGAAGGGAACCATGATGCTCACCAGGCCAAGACGAATTGGTCCACAACATTAGATTGCATTTATCGTGCCTGTATGTGATTTTGAAATGTGCAGGAGTTATAGCGACGAACCTATGTCTGTAGGTAAAAGTCTCTGACTTTTACCAACAGAGAAGGGAAGAAGAAGACCAGCGTGGCACCACCCTATTTTCCTGTTTGAAATTTCGCGCACAGGAAATTAATAACTTGTGTTTTTTTATATTATTTATTTTTTTCTCTATGTACAACAAACGCGCTTGGCTCAGTTGGTGGGAGGCATGTGAAAAAGTCCATAGGACCTGGGTTCGATTCCCAGGTCCCCTTTATTTCTTCAATATATTTTTCTATACATATTCCTATGCGCAGGTTTCCAGTACACCCCACCATGTGCCATCAGCTTGCAGCCACCAGATCTGAAACAGATTTAATCCAAAGGCCATCATTGGAGGACCATAGTGCGCCTTGGTCAACGTACAACATGGAACCATAGAAGTCAACGTGGGTCAATAGACTTTGGGCCCAAAAGCTTGCTATTGACACCCCTCCAGTTTGCTGATTACAAGGCCCATATTCTCTCTTTTGCTTTTTATATTTTTCTCTTTTTATTTAATTCATTTAATTTGTTTTATTAACACAAAAATTAATTCTTTTTTTTATCAAAAATCGTAAAATCAATTTTTCATCAAATTAGATTTAGGTTTTATTTTTTATCAAAAATTAATTTAATTAGTTTATTTTAATTTTAGGATAACTTTAATTTGTTTTTTGTAAATAAATTAAAACAAATTAGAAATTAGGGTTTTGATTCTTTTTCTCAAAAATATAAAAATAGGTCAAATTAATTATTTTTCTTTAATTTAATTTAATTAGTAATTAGGTTCATATTTAATTTAAAACCTTATTTTTTCCTTAAGATAATAAAAAACAACAAAAATGAATTTTCTTTTAATTAGGTTAGACGGGGTCAAAACCCTAACTCTTTTCTCGTTCTCGATTCATCGCGCGTTTATTTATTTTTTGCAATATTGATGTAATTGCTCATGGAATGTAATAGATTAATTAGGACTTTTTCGTTTATTTATCATTTTTGCGGGTTTTTTGGCTATGTAATTAATACCCGAAGCCTTGTAATAGTGTAGTTTTATTTTCTCGCACTTTAATTCTCGCAAATATTAACTGCTAGATGTATGATAATAGGGTTGCATGACAAGAATGTATATTAATTTTAAAAGGGTTAGCAAACCCTAAATGTGCAAAGATAATAACTGAAATTGAATCACTCGCACATGCGCACTCCTAGGGTATACTCTCACTTCGGTTGCCTTCGGTAAACGATCATTAAGTATAAGTTATTTTAGTGGTTGCTCTCTTGTCTAAACAAAGATCAAATGTCCCGTTCGGAAATGTTTCCTCGAAAAGGTTGCCTCAGAAATGTTGCCTCGAATATGATCTTAAGACATTAGGGTTATTACTAAGACGTCCTAACATTGCTTTAGTGATCGTACGTCCCTTTCGAATTGACCCTTACAACTCCAACGACGATGCTACCTACTCATTAATAGTGGGATAGCATTTTCTAAAGGAAACAAGAACAGAAACATTCTTTTTTTCGAGTAGATAGATGCTAGTAGGTACTTGCTCAAAATTAAACTTTTCCACACTTACACTCTTTTCAAACAAAGTTTTCAAAACAACTTCGTAACACTCCTGAAGACAGAAGCAAGGGTTAAATAGAAGTAAAACAAAAACTTTTAAAACACACAAACACGGAAGCAATTTTTAAAATGATGAGCAAGTACCTAAGAGCCCGTAGAAAACTACGGATAGAAAGGGTGCTAATACCTTCCCTTTCTATAATCTACCCCTCGTACTCAAAATCTCGAAAAAGGAATTTTTCTATGCTTTTTTCCTTTCCAGTCTGGATAAAATAAAAGTCGGTGGCGACTCTTGCTTACAGCGACATTTTGCAAACACAAACGCAAACCAGCATTTTCCTAAAAACAGTCCGGTTCTGCCACCGTATCACAATAATGATTTTATTAAAAGTTTTGTACACGTTTGAGGTATGTGTTTATCGCTTTCTATGCTTTAGCATATTCATGATACTTAGACTTTTACAATTTTTATGCCATTCATTCTTTTGTATACTTGTTCATTTGTGAATCACTTTAGTTCCTACCCTTTTTCTGAGGTAACTTTCCATTGTCCACATATGTTAGAGACCACAACTCTTGATTTTACTGGATTTTATTATGCATAATATTTTGTTTGTATTAACTGTATGAAAGCATGAACATGATCAAGGCATTTTTTGTTCCATTTTGAGCACAACTACCCCTTGCGAAATAGTCAATTCACCTTGTGAGTGTGTGATCATTAGTAACCCCTTTGAACTTTTTGTTGATATCCATGTTGTTTTTGGTAAATGCTTGTCTATGAGTGTTTAGTTTCCCTTTTTGCATAGATATTGAGTCTTTGTTTTCTTGAACCCTCAACTATGATTTTAGTTGAAGTTTTACCTTGCCTTAGAAAGTAGGGAGTATTCATATTATGATGATGGTTGAATTCAAGTTGGGGAGAAAAATTATTGTGTATTTATTGGTTGATTGCTATGAGGCTGAGAAAGAAAGAAAAAGAAAAAAAGTGAAAAAGAAAGATAAAATTGAAAGAAGAAGTTTGAAAAAGAAAAACAAAAAGAGTTTGAAATAATGTTGTGTTAATAAGTGAAGTGTGTTTGGTGTAACACTTGGGATGAAGAAGAAGTTTGATTGAAATTCTATTTTTTGAAACTTTGGTAAATTGATCACTCCCTTAGGTTTAGGAAAGTTTTTATTTTGATTATCCCTTGTTTTTTCACCCGGCCAAACTACAACCTTGAAAAGCCCTTGAAATTCTTGATTTTATATTTTCAATGTAAATTTTTGGATGAACGCATAATTTTGTCTGTTATTTGCAAGATTGTTGGATGAGTGAAAATACCCCATTTTTGTGTGTTTTTCATCTACTGATGATTATGTTTGCTAGGTGTGATTCATTTATGAACTAGTGTTGTTTTAGAATATTTGGCATGTTCTTTTTATTTAGTATTTGTTTCATGTTTATGTTATCGTCGTAATTTAGTGGTAAGCATGTTTCTTCGTATGTACCGTTTTTCATTTGGGCCATTGCATTTATTTTATGTTTTCAAAACTTGTTGATTCATGATTCTTTGGTTTATTACTTTTGGTTCTTTGAGTTGTTTGGCATTGTTTGAGGACAAACAAGTTTAAGTTGGAGAGAGTTTGATAAGTGCAAATTGTAGTTATTTTTGTATATACTTTTTGTTGCACTTATCGACTTTTTGTGGTTATTATCGTTGAATAAACCCGACTTTTATGTAAATACTCTTAGTGTGTGCTTATTTGTTTTTTGTGTACATATTGTATCATTTGATGTTTTTCCATTCATTTTGTAGGTATTTTTTGCATTTTGGAGCATTGAGGAATAAAGTGTCGAAGGCACGGCTCCGGATGCGCGTTTTCAAAATAAAAGACCAGTTTTGGGACATGCTATATAGGAAAGCCCGCTTAGCGCGCAGAGGCCGCTAAACGCGAGTGACGCTCAGTGCATTTTGTAGCGTGCTGTTTGCGTTTGAAAATTTGAAAGAATCAATATTTTGAAGCCCGCTTAGCGCGGTTTAGTTCGGTTTGATGTGTTAAATAATGAAGTCACTCTTAGTGCGCTAGGCCCGCTTAGCGCGGTTTGCTGAGTTTTGTTTTATAAAAACAAATTTTATTCATATTTAGGTTATGGTTTTGGCGAAGGTTTTGCTACCAACTCCATCAACTTGTAAGTTTTGTTAGGATTATCTTAGATAACAATTATGGAGCTTGGATACTGATGATCTGGGGTGGATTGCTCTTTGATTGGTGCTGACAAACCGGTAGATATGTGGTTCATTTCTCTTCCTCTTTGTGTATTCTCTATTGGTTGGGTTTATATGTATATTTTCTTTTAACTCATCTATATTTGTCGCCCTTGGCGTTATATTAAACTTGCTTTATGAATCTTTGTGGAATGTTGTCCTGGATTTTTACTGTGTTAGGGATTTGAGTTGTTATAGACATATACTGCTTATATTCTTATATATGATGATTATCTGTTAGTTTCTAAATTCTAGAGATATATTTAAAGTTGACATCTACTTGGGTATTAGAGCTTAATGCCTCTATGTTGTTTGTGTGGCTCTGAGAGATCGTCGATGCAAGCGAGCACAAATGACTTCTGTATTGTTGAGGTGGTTAAGAGATCTCTACCGAGGTGATGTAGTAGGCCTCTCAATTTGGGTTAGAAATGACTTAGGTTGTGAGTGATACGTAGTGACATTGATGAATATTTTAGGTTGAGTATAACATGTCAATAGGTTTAAGTCTGTGAGAAGTAGTATATATGCATGCTTGACAATTTATTCGTTTTTTCCTTTTTATACATTTATTTTCTATTAATACATTTTATTTTATCCCATTTATCCCCAAACTCATTAACATGAAATTTGTCGAATGGAGAAATCAATAATCAATCTCTATGAACACGATACGATATAACCTAAATATCACCAGGTAAATTAATAACTTACTTTTTGCTTTCCGCTTTACTACAACAATATCCACCCCACAATACCTTCACTAAGGCGGTGTCTTCACCCTATAATTGTTTCACTTCCTGTCCCTCTATCCGCACATGTGATGCTTCAAGATTCAGGTTATCTCTCACCTGTACATCATCCAATTGAGTCACATGCGATGGATCCAGAATGTACTTTCTAAATTAAGACACATGAAACATGTCATGAAGATTCGCAAGACACGGTGGTAAAGTGATCCTATGGGCCACCTCACCTATCTTTTTTGTAATCTGATATGGACCAACAAAACATGGTGTAAGCTTCCTCGACTTCAAACCTCTACCAAGGATAGTCACCAGAGTAACTCTTAAAAACACATGATCATCCTTTTGGAGTTCGATTTCCTTCCTCCTCTTGTCATGATAACTCTTATGACGACTCTAAGAAGCTTTCATTCTTTCTTGAATCATCTTAATCTTCTCAGTCGTCTTCTGTTAGATCTCAGTTTCGAGCACAACTCTCTCGCCTGACTCATACCAACATAATGGAGTTCTACAACTTCAGTCTTACAATGCTTCATATGGCGCCATCTTATACTAGAATGGAACTTATTATTATATGTAAACTCAATCAACGACAAGTTACTATCCTAATATCCTCATTTTTTTAGCACACAAGCCCTCAACAAATCCTCCAAAGACTGAATGGTCCTCTATGTTTGACCGTCCATCTGTAGATGATATGCAGAAATCAACTTTAACTTAGTACCAAAAGCATTCTACAAATCTACCCCGAATTTTGACGTAAACCTCAGATCCCTATCCGACACGATACTTGAAGGTATTCCATGCAATTTCATAATCTCATCAATATACATCTCATCTAGCTTCTCCATAGGATGATTAAACTTCATTGGTAATAAATGAGCTGACTTAGTCAACTTATCCATAATCACCCAAATTGAGTCATTGTCCTTAGCATTCTTTGGCAAACCCGACCCAAAATACCTAGAGACATTGTGCCATTTCCACTCTGGAATACTCAAAGGTTGCATAAGACCCATAGGCTTCTGATGTTTAATCTTCGACTTCTGACAAGTCAAATAACCATAAACAAACTTATCGATCTCCTTCTTCATACCAGGCCATCAAAATAACTTCTTCAATTCTTGATACATCTTTGTATCATTGGGATGAATACTAAACCCGCTTCAATGTACTTCTTCGAGGACACTTATCTTAAGTTCTGGAATATTCGGAACACACACTCTATTTCCGAACCTCATCCCTCCATTATCATCAACTTTGAACTCACCTCCATTACCTTGGTTAATCAAGGTCAACAGGTCAACCAATTTCAAATCATATTTCTAACCTTCTCGGATTTGTTCTATTATACCACTAGTCACTTTTAACATTCCCAACTTCACACTATCGGGAGTCTCTTCACATACTAAGCTCATATCCTAACATTGTTCGATCATCCCCATCTCTCGAACCATAAGCATTGACATGTGCAACGATTTTCTACTCAATGCACCAAAAACTACATTTAATTTACCCGGATGGTAATTCAAATCAAAATTATAATCCTTCAACAACTCAAGCCATCTTCTCTGCCTCATATTCAACTCCTTCTAGTTTAACAAGTATTTCAGGCTCTTATGATCACTGAACACTTTAAGTTTAGAGCCAAAAAGATGATGTCTCCAAATCTTCAACACAAACACCACAGTTGTTAACTCCAAGTCATGCGTAGGATAATTCCTTTCATGAATTTTTATTTTCCTAGAAGCATAAGCAATAACCTGTCCATTTTACATTAGCACACCACCAATACCCATCTTCGACACATCACGATACACCATAAAAGCATCACTTGGGTTAGGCAAAATTAATATTAGAGCAGTCGTCAAATTCTTTTTCAATTTGTAATATAGTGTGAGAACTGACTTTTTTGGTTTTATCCAAATGTGCGGATAGCTAAAGTATCCAATGACTTTTCTTTTATCCAGTACATAGGAAATGGTGAAAAGAACATGAAAGACCTTAAAGATTTTGAGTTCGGGGGGTAAATTATGAAAAGGGACGATGTTAGCACCCTTTTCATCAATAGTTATCTACGGGCTCTTAATCGCTAACTCACTTTGAAAACTTGCTTTGTGTATGTGATTTGAAAATATTATGAAAAGCCTAAAGTATGGATGACTTTGTAATGGTTCTTATATCGATCCTCAAGAACGTGTACAAAGTGCTTGAAAATATTTTCAAAGTGTGATGTGAAGAATGTTTATTTAGAAAAGATTGTGAGCGAGCGATTAACAGTCTTTACCCACTCAAGGTCATTCTTGTTATTTTCATTCTCCATTAGAGATAGTGCTATATGTATCATTAGTTGGTAGGTATCCCTATATATTGGATGTGAAGGGACACGTGAAGGGTCGTTGTATGGTCATCGAAGGCAACATATAGAGATACTTTAGCAATTTATCGGAGGGACTAGATCATTTTTCGTAGGCAACATCGAAGGGTCATCGAGGGACTATGATCTTTATTCGAATGGACTTTGCTAAAGTATCCCTACTTTTGAGGGACATGACCATGTTTTCCGAAGGAAAAAAAGGGAGGTTACCCTAGAGGTGCAAGTGCGAATATTGTGTTCAGTTCAATTATTTATCTTGAATTAGGGTTATCTAACAATTGTTTTTTGATCTTGCCATACACGCCTAATTACTAGCAATATAATATATACATAAAAGTAAAGGTGCGGAAAGTAAATCCTAAGTTGTTACAGGGCTTTGGGGAAATTACATAAAAAAAAGATGCGGGAAATAAAGTGTGGAAATTAAACCCTAGACTATTACATCCGGTAAGCAGTTAAATAATAGAAAAAGTTCGGAAAGATAAATCTAAACTATTATAAGAAAAAAGTCACGTGTCCTATACAATTTCGCTAGGAATTTAAATGCAAAAAGAAATTAAAAAATGTTGAAAAATGTTTGAATGTGATTTTTTATGAAATTAATTTAACGTTAATTAAGAACCTAAGTCTAATTAATTTTAATTAATAAAAACATAAAGTCTAATTAACTTAAAAAAAACCAAAGTCTAATTAAATAATAAAAAAACTAAAGTCTAATTTATTAATAAAAAAAGGTCAAAATTAATTTAATAAAAACTAAACTTAATTTCGTAGGATTTTTTAAAAATAATTATATTGGGTTAATGGTTGTTTAAGAAAAATAATTAGGGTTAGTAATTAAAAGAAATTAGAAAAAAAAGAAAAAAGGTTAAAACTATATGGGTGGGTGTTGAACCCACGCCCTCTAGCTTCATAGTTGCATCACTTTCCACCAAGCCAAGTGCCTGTTGGTGGTAGAGAATAGGCACAATGCATAATATATAAAACCTGTAGAAATTGCGAAAATAACAAAAAAAGATGCAAAAGGAAGGGATCAAATCACACCCTTGTATACCAAAGCCTTAGCGCGTACGTTCTTGCCACTGGGGTGGCTTTTTCATCCGGTAATCCAATGAAATGAAATAAATATATTATCAAACAAAATTAATGCACCGGAGAAGCGTCGAAGCCCTAGCTCAAGCCATCTTCTCCAACGAGGTGATGTTTATATCCTGCAAAATAACAAATGTTAGTGATCAAGAAAGACCTTACCCCCCTAATTTGAGGGTTGCAAATTCATTGGTGGTCTTAGTTTTGGGTAAAACGTCCTACACAGTATGATATAATCAAAATAATCCAAAACAGAATAAACATGGTGATGCATGATTCTGCCATCGTGGGACTCATGTGATGGTTCAGACCTGTTCTATTACATCTTAGGAACACATTTGCATGGTTAGTTTCAATAAAAACAACATAAAATTTAAAACACAAAATTCATAAAAATATGTCAATTGGCCATGCTTGAAATGCTTGTTTCATGCATTTTTGATCATCAAGAAAGATAAAGTCATACCTTATAACACCTCAGGGATTGATTGGAACGGTTGGTTTGCTTTGATATGGGATGGAAATAGGGTTTCAAGTTGGCCCTAATTTGACAAAAAATTGAGATTTGGAGGGTATGCTCTTTCAAGGATTTTAGTTCCTTTGTTGTCTGAATATGAAGGGTATATATAGGAGAAGATTAGGTCAAGAACAATGGGCTTGGACCTTGTGGAAAACAATCTTCGATTCTTGTTTGAAAATAACTTGGAATAATATAAAACATGAAGATTTTTTTTGCAAATAAGCTTCTGACGGTTGTTCTGCAAATAAGCTTCACACGGTTTCTCATGCAATCTCGGGCCTCCAAAATATTTGAAATAAAAGCCTTGTAAGCCTTATACCTCCACTTACTATTTATTTAATTTAATTTACATTTAATAAATAAAAATTCAAATAAAAGAAATAAAAATCATAAAAAATATAATAATTGTTTTGGGGGTCCCCTAATATGTCATGAACATGTTTGAACTTCAAAAATTAGTCCCATTAGTCCAAAAGTCCAAAATTTTTCAATTGAGGTTTCATGTAATTTCACAAAATTACCCAACTTGTGCAACTCATAACCTGTTCAATTTTAATCATATGAAGATGATCTTTGACTTTTTATAAAGCTCAAGATTTCCCCTACAATTCCCATGTTGATCAGTTTTCTTATTGAAGACTTTACCCTGATGTAAGTTGCTTTGACAAAAAGTGTTTTTTTGTTGACATTTAAAATGACCTGTAATGTTTTGGCTCATATCTCTCAAATGAAGCATTTTTGGCCTTGTGCTTAGAGAGACAAAGTTATAGAGAATTGAATTTCCATGAAAATAAGCTTCGGTTGAGAATTTTATGATGAAGTATGTGAAAGTTATGCTTGGTCAAAGTTCAGTTGACTTCTCCTAAAGAAAACCCTAATTTAGTAACTTTTGACTTTTGATGAATCTTGAGTTTTCTTAATGAGTTATGATCAACCCTTGATAAAATGATGAATGTAACTTCAAAATATTGATGTTGACCCAAAATCTTGAAGTTTGACTATGTGTGGACCATATTTGACTTTTTACCCAATATAGTTGGTTCTCAATCATCTGCATGTGCATGATGTAAAGCTTGTTGGTTGATTGTATTACTTGAATGAGCTTAAAGATGCCATTTGGAGAAGTGATAGAGTGTCGTCGGAGATGGGATTACAGATGCCATCCAAAGTAATTGTTGATAGGAGTATTAGAATGAGTTTACGCTTGACTATATATGAAGAATGCTTTTATGGATTTTTTCTCTGAAGGGGAAATGCTTTTCAGAATGAAGCATTAAAAGGAGATGCTTTTCAGAATAAAATTCTGAAGGAAATGCTTTTCAGAATGAAGTCCTGAAGGGGAAATGCATTTTAGAACTCCTCTGAAGGAAATGCTCGCCAGAACTCGGTCTCTGAGGGGAATGCTTTTCAGGACTCCATCTCTGAAGGGGAAACGCTTTTCAGAATGAAGCACTGAAGGAGATGATTTTCAGAATAAACTTTTGAAGGAAATGCTTTTCAGAATGAAATGCTAAAGGGGAAATGCGTATCAGAACTCCTCTTAAGGAAATGCTCACCGAAACTCGGTCTCTAGGGGAATGCTTTTCAGGATTCCGTCTCTGAATGATAAATTCTTTTCAGAATAAAGAACTGAAGAAGATGCTTTTCAGAATAAACTTCTGAAGAAAATGCTTTTCAGAATGAAGTGCTGAAGGGGAAATGCTTTTCCGAACTCCACTGAAGGAAATTACCGCCAAAACTCGGTCTCTGAGGGGAATTCTTTTCAGGACTCCGTCTCTTAAGGGGAAATGCTTTTCAGAATGAAACACTGAAGGAGATTCTTTTCAGAATTCAATCTATGAAGGGAATCACTTAGTCATGTAGATAGTCTTCCTGTTTTGTTTTGGGAATTGGTCCATAACCTTTCTATAAATTACTGGTAGTATTGTTTGTTTGCCAACTTAACCTGAAAAGACAAAGTTAATTATGTGCAATGTCATGATTCATGTAATGCATCAGTAATGATGCTCTCAAAATAAATTATAATGTTATATGCATTTCGTATGCATATTTTATGATATTTTGTAAATGATGTATAAATGCAATGCGTTATTGGAATGTATCAGTAGCCTTGTATAATATTGTCTATTGGGGAAAATAAATCTCTGATTGTTGCTAGGGATGAAGACAACACTTCTTCAATTTGTTTAGAAGGCCTCTATCTCCAAGCATCTCATCGAGTTTCAGTTATGCTATTGCCCCTATGTCTCCAAGTATTTCATCCCTCGCTGTTGGAAGAAGTTGACTGAATTGATTTGTACCATTTGAAATTGGCATCGGTAATCATGTTGGATGTAAGTAGATAAGTGATCCAACATGACATAGTCGTACGCTTTAAATCTCTAACTTTTTCCTAGACCGCCCTTTCGGGTTTTCAGTCCACTGGGATATCCTTTTTTTCCCAAGTCTCCCTTTTAGGTTTTCGACTTACCGGATGTACATTCTTTTTATATATATCCCTAATTTTTTCCAGAACCCTTTTGTTTTGCCAGGATGCCCCTATTTTTTCCTAGGCCAGTCAACCTAGCGAGTATCTTTTATGCGTAGTATTATTTGACTATGTTCGCGTTTACAGGGTGTGAAAAATCTTCACCGTCCATGGTGGTAAGCATCATAGAACCGCCAGAAAATATCTTCTTGTTCATAAATGGCCTTCGTATGTGGGAGTCCATTTGCACCTGGGATCACCTTGTGGTAAGATGATGTATTTTATAACCAGATCACCAGCCTGGTACACCTGTTGCTTGACTTTCTTGTTAAATGCCTTGATCATGCGCTTTTGATACATCTGACCATGACAAAAAACCGTGAGCCTCTTTTCATCAATCAAGTTTAGATGGTCCATTCTAGTTTGAATCCATTTGTCTTCATCTAAACATGTGTCTTTCATAATCCTTAGAGAAGGAATCTGGACCTCGATAGGAAGGATAGCCTCCATACCGTAGACTAGAAAAAATGGAGTTTCCTCAATTGATGTAAAAGATGAAGTGCGATAACCTTGAAGAGAAAATGGTAACATCTCTTTCCAATCTTTGCATGTCACCATCATCTTCTGCAAAATCTTCTTGTTTTTTTTGTTGGCAGCTTCCACTGTGCCATTCATCTCTGGTTGATCATCAGAATTGTGGTGCTTAATCTTGAACTGCATGCAGAATTCCATGATCATAGTATTGTTAAGACTGGTACCATTGTCTGTGGTGATCCTTTCAGGTATGCCATAAAGACAGATAAGGTTATTCTTAATGAACTGAGCTACAACATTCTTGGTAACGAAGGCAAACTAGGCCACTTCTACACACTTCGTGAAGTAATCAATAGCGACAAGGATGAAATGATGCCCATTAGAAGCAGTAGGTTTAATATCTCCAATCATATCAATGTCCTACATTGCAAATGACCAAGGAGCAGTCAATACATTCAAAGGAACTGGAGGCACATGTACTTTGTCAAGATAAATTTGGCATTTGTGACAAGTTCTGGAATGACGATGAAAATCAGTTTCCATAGTTGACCAATAATAATCCCCTCTTAGAATTTTCTTAGCCATCGTATGATCACTAGAGTGAGTACCAAAGACACCTTCATGCATATATTCCATAAATTTCTCAGCTTCCTTCTTGTCTACACAATGAAGCAGAGTCGAATCATGATTGTGCTTATACAAAATTTCGATACTCAGAAAGAATTTGGAAGAGAACCTCCGTAGAAATTTCTTATCATTGATAGATGCCCTTCAGGATATTCTTAAGTCTCGAGGTATCTTTTCACTTTGTGGTACCAAGGCTTTTTCTCTACTCCATCAGTATCAACTTCGTAGCAATATACCGATTCGTCTAGTCCCTCAATAGTAATTCGAGGAGCTTCATTATCCCATCCAACATTGAACATAGACGACACGGTAGCTAATGCATCCGCCAATTGATTTTCTTCTTGAAAAATATCTTTAAAAGTGATTTCTTTGAAGTATGGAATTAACATCAACACATGCTCCTGATAAGGAATGAGATTTGGATGCTTCGTATCCCATTCTCTCTTAATCTGGCTGATTACTAGGGCGGAGTCCCCACATACATTCAAGAATTTAATTCTCATATCAATAGTAGCCTTGATTCCCATGATGCACGCTTCGTATTCTGCCATGTTGTTAGTACAGTTAAAACATAATCTGGCGGTGAAGGGCATATGTCAACCCTTGGGAGAGATAATCACAACACCAAATCCATTACCAAGTGAGTGTAAAGCCCCATCAAAAACCATAGTCCATCGGAATCCCAGCTCGGATCCTTCATACGATCCAGGTTTTTCATAATCAGTAACTAGCATAATATTCTCATCCGGGAACACAAAATTCATAGATTGATAGTCTTCTACATCTTGATGAGCCAAATAATCTGCCAGTACACTTCCTTTGATTTCCTTCTGAGTAGTACACTAGATTTCGTATTCGTTCAAGACCATTTTCCATATCGCTATTCTTCTAGAGAGAGTGGTTTTATCGAATATGTATTTTATTAGATCCATCTTAGAGATCAACAAAGTGGTATGAGTCAACATATACTGTCTTAGTCGGTGAGCAGCCCATGCCAAAGTGCAACAAGTTTTGTCGAGCAGTGAGTATCTTTTTTCACAGTCGGTAAACTTTTTGCTAAGGTAGTATATTGCATGCTCTTTTTGACCAGACTCATCATGTTTCCCCAATACACACCCCATTGAGTTCTTTAACACTGTTAGATACATGATCAGAGGTCTTCCTTCAACCGGTGGCATCAGAATTGGATGTTCCTAAAGGTACTCTTTGATTTTATCGAAGGCTCTCTAACAATCATCGTTCCACTTCACTACCTGGAGAGATATTCCTTTTCAGTACGGGGAGCTGGCATTTCTTGAATGGCTTTAACCTTGGCAGGATTAACTTCAATACCTTTTCCACTGATGATGAAACCTAGGAGCTTACTGGATCTAACCCCAAAGGTGCACTTGTTTAGATTCAATCTCAACTTGTATTTCTTCAATCTCTTAAACAAATTATGGAAATGGTTGAGATGTTCTTCTTCATTCTGGGACCTAGCTATCATGTCATCAACGTAAACCTCTATCTCGTGATGGATCATATCATGGAACAAAGCTGCCATAACACGCTGATATATTGCACCGACGTTCTTCAACCTAAAAGGCATAACTTTATAACAGAAAATTCCCCACTGTGTGACAAAAGTAGTCTTCTCCATGTCTTCATGAGCCATATTCATTTGATTATATCCGGAGAAACCATCCATGAAATAAAATACTTTGTGCTGAGTGGTGTTGTCAACCAGAACGTCGATATGTGGAAGTGGAAAGTCATCTTTAGGGCTTACCCTTTTCAGATACCTTTGGTATATACACATATGCGCCTTACCATTCTTCTTAGGTACTGGAACCACATTTGCAACCCACTGGGGGTAGGACGTAACTGCTAAGAAACATGCATTGAATTTATTCATAACCTTAGCCTTGATCTTTTTGACATCTCAGGACGCATACGACGAACCTTCTGCTTTATAGGAGGACAACCTTCCTTCATTGGTAGACGATGAACCACAATATCAGTATCGAGCCTTTGCATGTCTTCGTACGACCAAGAAAAGATCTCAACATAGTCATGCCACATCTGGATTAATCTCTTTATGATACTATCTTCTAGGTTGGCACCTATCTTGATTTCTTTCTTGTCTTCTTCAATACCCAAGTTCACAACTTCGACTAGCTCTTCATGTGGTCGTATGGCTCTTTCTTCTTGCATTAACTACCTAGCAAGTTCTCCAAGTATTTCACAATCTTCCTCGCCTTTGACCTCGGCTTGGTAGATCGGATTTTCGAAGTTATAATTGGCAATAGCAGAATTGTTATCAATGGGATCTAGAGTGGACATGGATCTGCAATTTGTCGTGTGGGTGTGTGTAAGAATACATATCTATTTTGAAAATAATAAAGTAAAAGACAAACAAAGAGCGAAAAATTTGAATGCAAACATCCAATGATTTATTAAATGAAAATATGCTGATGAATAATGACAACCATAACAAATGGACCATTGTGCCCCGGGTAAGGCATGAGGCTTAAAGTTTATTGTTTAAATTACATAACCAAAAACTTAAAAGTAAGAAAACAGAAAACAACATTTACTCCTGACTAAAGGAGATTGGGATAAAGTCTTCAGTCTTCCAATTATTGAGCCCATTGCCAGTAGTAGGGAAGATCCAGCTGTCTATGTCATAGTCACCATCAACGTCTTCAACAATGTTGATATGATTGTTATGAACTCCATTATTGTTGATACGGAAAGGTAGTCTCCCAGAGTTAGCACGAGCAAGACGGACAAACCTCTGATCTTGAGAAGTGAAACCCAAACCAAAATTGTTGGATTTTTAAAGAATATCGAGAAGCTGACCCCAAACAGTGCAACCACCTTCTTCAACCACAACCCTAGCGTCTTTTAGAGAAGCCATCTTTGATGAAGTCTTAGGAACATCAGAAGCAGCTTTATCAACTGAGGTTGTCTAAGAAACAACTTCAAAGGTCTGGCAAGGAGTCTCGACGAATTCACCATCTACTTCGACATGCTTGGAAGAATTCAAATGGCTCACCATATATTCTTCTTCACTGCAAACTGTAATGATCTTCCCCTTCATAGGATACTTCAACTTCTGGTGTAAGGTGGAAGTAACAGCACCTGCCCCATGAATCCAAGGGCATCCCAGCAAACAAGAATATGCTGGATGAATATCCATCACACAGAAAGTAGTTTCGAAGACACGGGAACCCACTCTGATTGGAAGATCAACCTCTCCATGCACCATTCTCTTCGAACCATCAAAAGCTCTTACCACAATATCATTGGGTTTTAGAATAATCCTTTCACAGTTAAGTTTGTCTAAAGCAGCTTTTGGAAATACATTCAATGAGGAACCCATGTCTACCAACACATGAGATAAGGTAGTACCTCTGCACTCAATAGAGACATGCAGAGCCGTATTATGATTCCTTGCTGCGGGAGTTAGGTCTGTGTCATAAAAGCCTAGCCCATTATCAGTCGTTACACTAGCAATATGATTTTCAAACTGATCAACAAAGATTTCTTGCGGTAAATGAGTAGATTTCAAAAATTTCACCAAATCCTGGGCATGAGCTTCAGAGCACAACAACAGAGACAACATAGATATCTTAGAGGGTGTCTTCCCCAACTGTTCAACAATCTTGTAGTCACTCTTTCAGATAATTTTTAATATTTCCTCTATCTCTTACTTGGAGGGATCTTCAACAGTAACTTCTTTTGGTGCCTTCATCTGAGCAGGCTCGGTCATGTGTTCTTCGCCTTAAGTTTTGTTGTACACCAAAATTTTCCCTCCCATTTTACTCAAAACATTCCCATTGAGGTCCTCAATTGCTCATGGTTGACCAAGAATTGGCCAGACAAATTCTCCTCCGAAGCAATGCACTTCTAATTAGGGTTTAACTTCTCACAAAGAATTTTGGGTTACAAAGGCTTCAAGTGATTTCCATGGTCCCTAAAACGTCCTCAAGAATTTCCATGCCAAGTTTCATGCCTTGCACTACAAGTTTGCTCAGTTAATTGCTCAAATGTTTGAGAATCAACTGTACTAGGTCAAAAGTCAACTATGGCCAATGTATAGTCAAACTTCAAGATTTTTTGTCAACATCAGTATTTTGAAGTGATATCCATCATTTGATCAAAGGTTGATCATGATTCCTCAAGGAATGCTCTTAATTTATCAAAAGTCAAGAATTGCTAAGTTAGGGTTTCTATAGGAGAAGTCAACTGAACTTTGACCAGGCATAACTTTCACATACTTCAAACATTTTACCCTAACCAAAGCTCATTTTGAAGAGAATCCAATTCCCTAAAAATTCTCTTTTATCCTCAAGTTAAATAAATGCATCATTTTGAAGATACAAGCTCATACATTACAAGTCATTTTCAAAAGGTCAACAAAAGACACTTTTTTCCAAGACCATTTACATCATAATAAATTCACCAAATGAAAAAATGGTAAACATAGAGATTGTAGAGGACATATTGGGCTTTACAAAAAGTCAAATATCATCTTCAAAATTTGAAAATTGAGCAAGTTATGGTTTGCACAAGTTTGGAATTTTGGTTAAATTCATAAAAAGCAAAGCATGCAAATTTGAAATTTTAGGTCAATGGCCTAACTTTTTTAGCTTCAAACATCTTCATGACCTAATGAAGGACCTCTAAAGTCACTCTCACATGGACTTATATTTTTTTATTATTTTATTCATATTTATTTTGTTTTATCCAAAAAAATGAAAAAAAATTAAATAAAATACAAAGTGAATGGGCCAAGCGAATGAGTTGTCTTCTTTAAGGCCCATACAAGAATTGATAGACTGTCAAAGAAGCCAAAATCGTGCAAGGACATCAAAAGGGAAGAAAATTATCTTTTTGGAAAGTTTTAAAAGAAAATTAAAACACCATGATTGGAGGGGATTCTTGTTTCATTTGATAACCTAGTATTGCTTTCTACATATACACAACAATTCAGAAGTTAAAGGACACTCACAAATTTCCATGAAACCACCATATAAAAATTATCAAATTTTCATAAAGTTGTCAAACTCGAAACAACCTTTGCAAGCCTCCTCCATCCAAACCAAGCATCCCATTCTCCTCCTGAGACTCCCAAGAACCTATTCCACCCATTCCCAAGGCTTGCAACACCCTAGATCACTGTATCCACGCATCACCAATTGGTAAGGGTTTTCAAATTTGAAAATGCATATTCAGGCCCTTTAAATACCTATTGCTTACATATTTGTGTTACTGACAATGTTTGGGATTGTTTAAACGTGCTACATGAGAGCTTAAGGACACGGGTGAGATCGTGCCATTTCTAGGGCATGATCTATATTTTATTTTGAAACTCTTGATCTAGAACATTACAGGCCAAACAGACTTCAGATTCAGATTCAGGGGGTTCGAATTAGGGGGTAGGGTAGGTTTGGATCTCCATAACTTGTTATTTTTGCAGGTTGAATTTTCGGCCCACCGGAAAGACAACTAGAGAGTTGACTCCGACGCTTCATTTGTATTCCTCCCATCGGTCCCTTTAGTCAGCACACGTGTTTTTTTTTAAATATATCTAATTTGTTTTTTCTAATATAATATTATTGTTTTACTTGTATCAACGAATGACAAATTAGCTCAGTGGTAAAGCAGAAGCGTGCAAAGGAGGAGGACTTGGGTTCGATACCCAGGTCATGCATTTTATTTTTCTGATATTTGCTTTGATGATCCCATTCTTATAGGTCACACGCGCATACCATACACCATCAGATCTATGCCGTCAGATGCACATTTGATCCAGATCCAACGCCCTGAGCGCACAACCTCACCATGGGCTCTCCTGAGGATCTCCCCACTGAATCCATTGGAAGCATGGGCCTCTCCTCAGACTTGGGCCCGCAGTTTATAGTTTACACCCCCCTGTTTCCTTTTTATCCTGACCCATTTCCTTTCTTTTTATTTATTTGTTTTTGATTGTTTTATTCATTTTATTTCATTACAACATAAAAATAAAATAAAAAATAATAAAAATATTAGGTTAGTCTTCTTTAATTAAATTAACTTGGTAAATTAATTAAATAATAACTTTAACCTTTTATTTAATTAAAAAATAAATAGACCTAGGATTTAATTAATTTAATTTCTTTTATTCATAACAAAAATACAAAAAAACTTAGAATTAATTTCTTTTTAAATTTCAATTTTCTTTAATAATTAATTTTTTTTAAATTTAAATCTAGATCTAGGTTAACTAACCATTTCTTCATAAAACATTTTCTTATTTAATATTTTCCCCAAATAAACAGAAAAACAACAAAAATATTTTCTTTTACTTAGAAATATTTTAGAATTTTAGACGTTCTTTCTAATTCGCGCGCGTTCATTAGTTTTGTTCATATTATTGTATCTGCTCATTGGGTGTAATAGAATTTATAATTAGGACTTTACTTTACTTTATTCTCCCCAATTTTTGGACTTGTAAATAATTCCCCTCCCCGAAGCCTTGTAATAGCTAGGTTTTACATTTTCGTGCTTTGAATTCCTGCACTATTAAACTGTTATGATGCATGATAAATATGATTGTATGGCAAGAGATTAAAATCAAACACTAGCAAACCTAATGCAAAGACAAAATAACTGAATACAACACACTTTCACATATACACCTCTAGGGTATTCCCACTTTGGTTGCCTTTATATAAACAGTCACAACTCTCTAAACATGAGAGACGTTAGTGGCTACCCTCCGGTTTAAAGATAAAAAAATGACCCTTTCGATGTTGCCTCGGTATGATCTTAAAACCCTAGGGTAGTTACTAAGGTATTTTTCCCAGTTGCCTTTGTGACTGTAACCACGTCCCTTTGAATGTCCCTCAAAAGGAAAAGAGGAAAAGAATTAACCTTTCGAGTAAAGTAGATAGTTCTTAGATGCTTGCTCATAAACAATTTTTCACATACACAAAACTCTTTCTAAAAACATTTTCAAAACACTTTGTATACGTTCTCAACAATACGAGAAACATTACAAAGTTTGCCGCACTAAGGCGTCTTTTCAAAATACTTTTTTTAAACACACAAAACACAAGGAATTTCAAAAATAAGCTAGCATATAAGAGCCCGTAGATAACTACGGATGGAAAGGGTGGTAACACCTTCCCTTTCCATAATCTACCCCCTTACTCAGAAATAATCTCGAAAGGTATTTTTCTGTTCTTTTCCCCCTTTCCTTTATTGGATAAAATAAAAGTTAGTGGCGACTCTTGCTTACCTCAACATTTGCGAATACAACGTAAAACCAGTACTATAGTCGGTTCTGCCACCGTATTACAGAACTGGCGACTCTGCTGGGGAAGAACTAAAAGTGGGGTTACCTTAGAGATAATTCATATTTTCAATGCTTTCCTTGTTTGGCTTTCTTGATTTATTATTGAGGGGTTGTTCTGGGGCACTTTAGGTAAGTAGCAATAGATCGCGGAGATTGTACGGCATATACCGATATGGTTGAAGCGATGGATACGTTAGTGTAACATATTTGTTGGTACCAATATCCTTTATGTTGAATCAAGGAGAATTCGGGGCCGCTGTTTGGTGTCATGAAGCACTAACTGACCTTAGAACCTCAGTTCAACAAACTTGGCCATTAGAAAGTAGTAAGATAGCCAGACTCATATAAAGATGAGGATTTGTTGATAATTGATACTACACTCATTGAGATCAGGCTTTCGGGATATTTCAGCCACGAGAAAAAATCGCCTGAGCTGAAACAATGTCTGATAAAGAAAGATCAGTGATATTGGGATTCCTTAGAACCCGGTTACTTTTCTAGGACAGGTTGAACCAACTAAACTTCAAGAGGGTGTTTACCTATAAACCCCATGCAAGCCTAAACCTAAGGTCTTTTGTGTTTTGCTTGTGCGTGATTAAATTGTTCAAACATAACATCATGCATCATAACATCCATTCTAATTTCACTAACCATTTCAAAGACCAAGGGAATTTATCTTTGCTCTGTTTTGCAGATCATGGCTTTCGTTCGTGGAAACACCATCCGAATAAGTTTTGTGAGAATATCTCTCCAACTCAAAGCTCTAGTATCAAGGGTTCCTGAGACTTCTTCGTTCACCAAGAAATATGGTCGACTTCTCAACCTTGTTACCTCGGGCTTTGATGAGAAAATGATGGGTGTACTCTTTCAGTTCTTTGACCCCAAACATCATTGCTTCGCATTTCCCGATTATCAGTTGGTACCCACCATAGAAGAGTTCTCTCAATTATTGGGCATACCTATTCTTGATCAGATTCCTTTCACCGATTTAGAGGAAGCTCCAAAGCCGGAGGTCATTGCAGCAGCTTTGCATCTGAAATAGTCTGATGTTATATCCAACTGGAAAATAAGAAGCGGAGTCAAGGGTTTCCTAGTCAAGTTCCTATTAGAAAAGGCTCAATTATTTTGGGGTGATTTGGATTTCCAAGCTTTTGAAGAAGTCCAGGCTCTTCTAATCTATGGGTTAGTACTATTCCCTAATATGGACTTACTCATAGATGTGAACACTGTTAAGATTTTCCTCTCTCGTAACCCTGTGTCTACTTTGCTCAGAGATATCTTGCATTCCCTTCACACTCGTACCATGAAGAGAAGAGGGGTTCTGATGTGTTGTGTACCATTGTTGTCTAGGTAGTTTATTTCGCACCTTCCTCAATCAGTATTGAAGAATGAACAAGGTTTGGATTGGTCACAAAGGATAATGTCACTTTCTCACTCGGATATTCTTTAGTACTCCCAATTTATGGGAGATGTCTCTATCATCGAGCGCTGTAGGGAATTCCCTAATGTCCCACTCCTTGGCATTAGGGGAGATATCACTTATAATCCTTCTCTGACTCTATGACAGTTTGGTTATACTCGAAGGGATGGTCCCCATGATATGCTTATCCAAGGCATTGTGTTCAGCTACGAGGATGATGTTCAAGGGTAATGTAAAAAGTTCATACGAGCTTGGGGCATGGTAAATAAGGTTGATTGCAAGACGTTGGGACATAAGAATTCCATTCCTATGGAGCCTTATCTCAAATGGGTACGACCTCGTGCCCAAAACCTTATGATACCATATACAACCATCTTGCCAGTTGTGATACGGTGGCAGAACCGAATGTTTAATACTGGTTTGTGTTTTGCGTTTTTGTTTTCGCAAAATGTCGCGGTAAGCAAGAGTCGCCACCGACTTTTATTTCATCCAACCGGAAAGGAAAAAAGTACAGAAAAAATCCTTTTTCGAGATGTTTCTGAGTACGGGGGGTAGATTATAGAAAGGGAAAGTATTAGCACCCTTTCTATCCATGGTTTTCCATGGGCTCTTAGGTACTTGCTCATCTTTTTTTAAAATTGCTTGTGTATATGCTTTGTTTTGAAAATTTTGACTTCGTGATAACCCTTGTACCAGTCCTCAAAGGTGTGACGAAGGTGTTTTGAAAAGCACCTATTTTAACCCCTTTCCTGTCTTCCTCTATGACCAAATTCACTTACTCAACTGGCTCTTCATATGGTTGTATGGCCCTTTCTTCCTGCTGTAGTAGTCTAGAAAGTTCTCCAGGCACCTCACAATCATCCTCACCCTCGTCCTCGGCTTGGTTGATCGGATTTTTTAAGTCATAAATGGCAATAGCAGAGCTGTTATCAATGGGATCCAGAGTGGATATGGATCTGCATTACGATACGTGATTGTGTGTAAGAGAATAGCTATTTTGATAAAGTGAGAGACAGAAATTAAAAACAAGGAGTGCAAAATTTGTATGCAAGAAACGTCCAATGCTTTATTTAATGATATACGAAATGACAAATAATATCCCTCACAAGCAGAGCCAAGGTGCCTCGGGCAAGGCACCGGGCCGTAAAGTTTCAAACTGTTTATTACAAATCTTAAAACAAATGAGTCAATTACTGCAGAATAAAAGAAACAGGTATGAAATCCCTAGTCGTCCTATTATTCGGTCCACCGTTGGTTGTTGGGTAGATCCAGCTGTCGATGTATGAATCCTCTTCACTGTCTTCAATGGCATTAATTCCCTGATTGCTGATGTGTAGAGGAGGTCTTCCAGCCTGAGGGCGCCTAACAACCCTTTGAACCCCTGTAGTAAAGCCCAAACCAAACTTGTCAGTTTTGTGAGTGAAATCAGGGAGCTGACCCCAATTGGTACACCCACCTTCTTCAACCACAGCCCTGACGTCCTTGAGAGAATCCATCTTCAACGGAGGTTTTCCGGTAGTAACTTCAGTTGATGCCAAGATCGGAGGGACCTCTTCGAAATTATGACAAGGAGTTTCTATGAATTCCCCGTCCATTGCTATGTAGCGGAAGGAATTGAGGTGACTCACCATATATTCTTCTTCACCTCGCACTGTGACAATCTTTCCCTTCACCGGATACTTCAGCATTTGATGGAGTGTGGAAGTAACTGCCCCAGCCTCGTGGATCCAAGGACGACCCAGCAAACAAGAATACGACAGCCTGATATCCATCACATAGAAGGTGGACCCAAAAGTTTGAGAACCTACTTTGACAGGGATGTCCACCTCCCCGTGCACCATTCTCTTTGATCCGTCAAAATCCCTTACCACAATGTTACTAGGCTTTAGAATCAAACCCTCACAATCCAAATGGTCCAACGCTTTCTTCGACAGAACATTCAGTGAAGACCCGATATCTACTAGTACATGATCCATAGTGGTGCCCTACACTCAATCGAGACATGCAGAGCATCATTATGCTTTCTTCCTTTCGGTATCAGATCTGCATCTGAAAAACCTAGCCCATTGTCAGCACTCAGGCTGGCCACACAATCTTTGAACTAATCTACTGAAGTTTCCTACGACACATGCGCAGTCTTGAGAAATGCAATCAAAGCCTTCGCATGGGCTTCAGAACACAATAACAGAGACAACATGGATATCTTTGATGGGGTCTTCCCCAGCTAATCGACCACATTTTAGTCGCTCTTCTTGATGATCTTCAGTACTTCCTCTATTTCTTGTTTAGAGGCTTCCACAACGATCTTCTTAGGTGCCTCCGTCCGGGAAGGCTCACCTATAATTTCCTTGCCCGGAGTCCTAGATGGCTCAGCAGCAGGGGTAATGACTGGAGTAGGAACAAGAGAAATGTCAGGAGTGCTGGTTGGAGCAGCAGTTGGAATAACAATAGGCTTCATGATATTCGGAGAAATCACAGGAGAGAAAACCCTTCCACTTCAGGTAACCTTACTAGTCCCGACAATATTACTGACATCAGTATCAGCTTCTTCATTCTTCAGATCTTGTTTAATGCCATGATAGTACACATCAGCACCATAATGCCATGGGATAGCCTTGTCTGAGGTGTACGGGATGGGACTAGGAACAATGATTATCAGCAGAGCGATTCTTTGAACAGGTGTAATCCTAACAGGTCTTCTCTAGGAAACCTTGGAAGGATTGGCGAAAATGGTTATAATAGCGACGACTTCAATGGGAACAACAGGGATCACAGTTTTCTTGAACAAAATCTCTTTATTATCCATCAGGCACTGAACACCTGACTTCAACAAACGGAAACCAGAAGGTAGAATCGAACATATGTGACAACCTTCACCACAACCCGGAAATAAATCGGCCAACAACAAATTCTTCTTAACAATCATAAGAGGAGTAGAAATTTCTTCAACAAAGGTCGCAAACAAATCAGTGTCAACAGCATTAACTCCACGACCATGTTTGGGCATAGGAGCAGTTATAACATTCGGCTTTTCTGGAGCATCGAACTCTATCTCCTTGGCTTCAAGCAAGTCTTGTACTTTTTTTCTCAGAGCCCAGCAATCATTTGTATCATGGCCAGGACTCTCAGAATGGTAGGTGCACCGCGCGTTGGGATTGTATCTGGGAGAGGTAGTGTTTGGATTCTTGGGAGCCTCTCTCAAGGTTGCCAAGTTGGATTTTAATAAACGAGGTAGAACTTCATCCAAAGTCATGCTGATACGGGTAAACTGTCGTTGTGGTCTTTCCACCCTTTGTTGATTATTGCATTGTGGAGCAACTGCGGGTCTTGGTATCACTACAGCATTTACCGTTTGATGGTGTTCAGATCTTCTTTGGCCCCTCGGGCAATAGACTGCATTGGCTTCCTTCTTACCAGCGAAAGGCTTCTTTGCTGAACTCGAGGAGGCATCCTTCTGTATTTTACCACTTCGAATTCCAGCTTCTACTCTTTCTCCAGTTAAGATCAGCTCAATGAATCCAGCTGATGAATTGCTGATCAAGTAATTGAAAAATGGACCAGACAGCGTCCCCAGAAACATATCAACCAACTCCCTATCAGACAAAGGGGGTTGAACTCTCCCAGCCAAGTCTCTCCATTTTTGAGCATAATCTTTAAAACCTTCACTTGCACCCATGGAAATACTCTGGAGTTCAGTACGGGTGGGAGCAAGGTCGGTATTGTACTAATACTTCTTGTAGAAAGCAGCAGCAAGATCTTCCCAGTTTTGGACACTGGCTCCCTCCAACTGGTAGAACCATTCAAGCTGAGTCCCTGGCAGACTATCTTGAAAGAAGTGCACCCACAAATTTCTATCAGCGATGTGGGGTTGAATCTTCCTGACATACGAGCGGAGATGGAGTTTTGGGCAGGACACCCCATCATACTTGGCAAAAACCGGAGCTTTGAACTTTTGAGGGATGACCACTCCCGATACCAGTCCCAATTCTCTGAAATCCAAACCAGGTATCCTCTGAACTTCCATGGCACTCAAACGATCCTCTAACTGCTCGTATCTATCCTCAGCAGGAGGATATTGCTCATCATTGTAATCCGTATCATTGTCAGAAACTGCAGGACTAGGATCCTTTTCCCCTTCTAGGTTCTCCCCTTCCTTGGATGAAGAAGTCAAATTAGTTTGATGCTTTAACCTTTCTCCAAATCTTCTGCCCATATTCAGAATACCAGTCTTCTTCTTCTTCTTCTTCTCTTTCAGAATGAGGGCTTTCAGATCCTCTTTCCCCTTTGTCAGACTGATGAACATCTGTTGGAACTGGGCGTCATGTGCCTAAAGATCTTTGATGGCTTGATCGGAAGACATTTCTGCTGAAATAAATAGCGAAGGAGATGAGAAACTTGTAGTGGTACCTGTAATGATGTGTATGATAATGGGATGCGCATGTAATGATTTCAAAGACTTCGGGAAATTTAAATTTGCAAACCAAAATAAACAAAAACTTTATTAGTTTAAATTTGAAGGTTCAAAATGCCTTTAAGGCGTTACAAATAAGTAAATAAAACAAATCTAAAACTAGCAAAGAAAAAATCAAAAGTCCCATGGACGCTTTATCTTTGTGCTGATATAATCATTGAGCACTCTTTCTTGCTGGAGCTTCCTGGTGAGCTTTAAAACCTTCCTCTCTTAATCATGGAATTGTTCCCTGTAAGTATCCCGCTCATTCTTCAACTGAATCCAAGACCTCTATAGTTCCCCAAGATCAGTGGGCATGTAAGGATAGAGAACCGTGTAAGGAATATCTTCTTCAAGTGGGCTTCACAATCAATGGTAATACGGCCACATAAGGCATCATAAGCTTCTGGGCCCGAGCTCGTACCCATTGGAGGTAAGGCTGCATAGGAATGGAAGTCTTTGGTCCCAACTCTTTGGGGTCATATCTGTTTACCATGCCCAAGATCGTATGAACCTCCAGAGATACTCCTTAACATCATCCTTATAGTTGAATACAAGTGTGTAGTTCACCTTTAAAATTTAAAAAAACACAAGTGTGTTGGTCAATTTTAAGAGACGAGACATCATCGTCTTATCCGAGTGGAAGAACATACATACTACCCACGATTATGAGAAAGGAAAATTTTCATCATCTCAAAGTGGAGGATATAGCTTGGATTTTAAAATCAACAAAGCCTCACTCAACACCCAAGTGGAAAATATCTCACTTCACTACATATCATAGAAGTATAGTAGCTCGCATCATTACAAGGATTAACAAGAGTCTAATGTTTTGATAAAAGTTTAAAGTAAAAATCCAAAGTGGAAAAATAGTTTGAATGTGATTGACTGAATTTTAGTTTTCTCACAAAATGTTAGAATGTTATTAAGTTGTTTAAAGTTTGATTAAGAAAATATTTTTGAAAATGCATGGACCTAAGTCCAAGTTTATTGTTAAAGCGGTTCAATTTTAGAAAATAATAATAGTTTTGAAAAGGAGGGAGAAGATTTTTGAAATTAAAGAAGATGGGAGGAGATGAAGGGACAATCCTAAAGCATAAGGTAAAAGCTATGGAAAAGAACCGTCTAACCAACAAGAAGACAACACTTAACACAATAGGTCAATGAAGAATTCCCATCCTTTGGATTGAAACTAAGAAAGAAAAGATACTAAACCTCTTAAGAATACCAAACTTCAATTGGATCTCCTTTTTCTCTACCGTAGCTCGTTCTGTTCCCCATTGGTAGTGGTTTTGGGCCATGTCCTCAATGAGAGCGCAGGCTTCTAGGTAAGGTTTATTCATCAATGCTCCACCAGCGGCAGCATCGATAAACATTTGTGTGTTGTAATGGAGTCCATTATAGAAGGTGTGGATGATTAGCCATTTTTCTAGGCCATGGTGAGGACAGGCTCTTAAGAGGTCCTTATATCTCTCCGATGCTTCAAAAAGTGATTCTCCCAGGTTTTGGTTAAATCTAGTGATTTGGTTTCTAAGGACAGCAGTTTTGCTGGGCGGAAAATATCTTGCGAGAAATACTCTCCTAAGGTCTTCCCAGGTTAATAGTGAATTGGGTGGAAAGGAATCCAACCAATCTCGTGCTTTATCTCTGAGGGAAAAAGGGAATAATCTTAGTCCTATTGCTTCAAGCGAAGCACCATTGCATTTTAAAGTGTCTGCTAATTGTATAAAAGTTTTTAAGTGTTGATTCAGGTTCTTAGTAGCGAGACCATCGAATTGGTTTTGTTGCACCAATTGCAGCAATGAGGGTTTGAGTTCAAAATTATTTGTGGTTATAGTTGGGTTTACGATACTTGAATTAGGTTCCTCATCTGACGGTTGGGCAAATTCCTTAAGGGGTCTTTAGTTACGATTCTCGGCCATATTGTTTCTAATTCTACGGAGAAAATGGATGCAACGTTCAGGTTCTGCTAAAGGATTGAATATGGTTTCAGTGCTGCAAGATCTTCGCATCAACCAAACTGTAAAACTTAGTCTAGACAGTGCGACTATAGGGTGCGAAATTTGACAAAATTGTTCCCCGGCAACGACGCTAAAAACTTGATAGGGGTGTATTCGCAAGTGTACGAATCGCGTCAGAGTAATATAAAAGATTATCGATCCACAGATACCAATTGTCAATCTATCGTTTCCTATTGTTACGGTGTTTAGTTAAGTCAATATTAAACAGGGAATTGAGCATGCAAGAAAGTAAAGTGTGTTAGAACATAATTTGGTATAATTTGGTTCTACATCCCAGCAAGAGTTTTGATGATAACAAACATGTGATTTAAAGAACAAATATGCTCGTTGTTAAAAAGTATCTTTACATGCAAGATGTTCTGATGTTAAAAAGATGTTCTGATGCAACTGGAAGTTCTGCCAGAACATCACCAGAAGTTGAGAGGACAATGAAAGATTCAGACGCATCAAATATGCATGACACACATTTATGAAGAAGTTCTGATTGAACTTCTGAATGCACCAGCGCTGTGGAACAGAATCTCTGATACTCTGATGTGCAAAATTCTGATCAAGCTGTAAATAACTCTCAACGGTAATATTCATTCTCTGATGTGAGAACCTCTGAAGCGTTACAACCCCATCAATGCAAGATCATAAGTAACGGCTACAAACAGACAAGGATCTTCTGATTTGGAAAACTCATCAACTCGTGTTATAGACTTACCAAAAGTATCTTCTTATGTCTCTATTGCATGGCCTGTATAAAGCAGACTAGAAGAAGATTTCAAGATGATAAACAACTGCGCTCAAAAAGAAAAACTCACGTGAAAAGTCAGCAACGCAACTATCATTCTTCATATTCAATGATTCAATATTAAATTGTGTAATACATCACAAGTTTGTGATACTGTTTATTAGAAACATTATTGTACACTTTTATTCAATTAACTGTTTAGTGAATTTCCTTGAGAAAACCGGGTTGTGGTTTTGGACTCAAGAAGACTTTAACAGTTGTTAAAGTAGAATTGTATTCAGGTTGATTAATGGATTAAGACCTCGTTGGAGAGAGGCGAAATCACCTTGACGGGTGGACTGGAGTAGTTTGAGATCAAAGGAACCAGGATAAAAATATTGTGTCATTGCGCATTTGATTTCAAGTTTTCAATTCAACCCCCCCCCCCCCCCCCCCCTTCTTGTGTTTTTCACTTCTTGAATTGGTATCAGAGCACCTGGATCTGGGTGCAAACACTTAACCGTGTCAGATAAAGATCCAAGGGGGGAAAACACTATGATGGGAACCAGTCAGAACATCAGCAGCAGCCCTCCAATATTTGACGGTGAAAATTTTGACTACTGGAATGATATGATCAGAAGTTTCTTCCTAGCCTTTGATGCTGACCTCTGGGATGTGGTAACTGATGGATACATACATCTTGTTGATGAAAGCAGTTAAAAGATTGACACAAAAAGGATGACAGATCATCAAAAGCAAGACTTCAGAAATCATCACAAGGCCAGAACAATTCTCTTGAGTTTCATCTCATATTTAGAGTTTGAGAAGATTACAAACAGAGAAACAGCTAAGAACATGTTTGATTCTCTGAGAATGACGCATGAAGGCAACATGCAAGTAAAAGAAACCAAAGTCCTTGCGCTCATTCAGAATTATAGCCTTCATAATGGAAGAAGACGAAACCATTAAAATAATGTTCTCTAGATTCCAAACTCTAGTGGCAGGGCTAAAGGTGCTGGACAAAAGGTACTCAACTGCTGATCGTGTAAAGAAGATCATCAAAAGTTTACCAAAACAATGGAGACCAATGGTCATGGCTCTCAAACTGGCAAAAGATCTGAACATAATATCTCTAGAAGAATGTGTCAGCTCCCTTAGAAGCCATTATATAGAGTAAGAAGATGATGAGCCTTAGAAGCAATGTAAGTCTCTCGCTCTGAAATCTAACAAATATGAAACTAATATCTTGCAGGAAGAAGCAGAAGCAGAAAACTCTGGATAATCCTCGTCAGAAGAAGACGAACTATTCTTTCTATCCAGAAGAATCAATCAGCTGTGGAAGCACAGGCAAAAGAATTTCAGAAACTCTGGAAGAACAAGAAATGACTCTGAACAATCCTCTGGATACATAAAATCAAGTAACAGAATCATTACCTACCTATGAATGCAATAAACAAGGTCACTACAAAAGTGATTGTCCAAGGCTTCAGAAGGAGAAACATAAAAGGAAGTTCGTTAAGGAGAAGAAGAAAAGTCTTATGGCAACATGGGATGACTCTGAATCTTCTGAAGACGGAACAAAATCAGAAGATGAACAAGCCAATATAGCTCAAACGGATAACTTATTAGATGTCTCTAAATCTTTTGAATCAGAATCACGGTCAGAATCAAAATCAGACGCTGAAGAGGTATTTCCTGACTTTACTATTAATTTTACTAAAGCTGAACTAGGAGAAAGTCTGAGTGAAATTTTAGAAAGGTACCATCAGCTCAGAGTCAAATTCAAGAACCTGAAAAAGGATCTTGCTTCTGACTCTGAAGAAACTGAGAGTCTGAGATTAGAAAACTCTGAGTTAAAAGAAAAGATTTCAAAACTTGAAAATGATTTACAAAACTCTCAGAAGAAAATAATCTCAGAGGATCCCAGTAATGCTGATAAGATCATAAATGAATATGATCAAAGCTTTCAGAAGTTTCTAGCTAAAAACATATAGAAGTAAAATGGCTTCAATGATCTATGGAGTAAGCAGGAATGGAAGAATAGGCATAAGATACAAAGGCAAAGTATCCCAACCTAAGAAAGTTAAGGATCTGGTTATCAAACGCACTCCTCTCTATTCTCACTTCACCATTGGGAAAACACATGATATAAAACATGCTGGTAAGGCGTTTTATACTAAACCAAAATTCAAACAGAATTTTGGAAACTCTAACAGTCATGGACCCAGAAAGATATGGGTACCAAAAGACAAAATCATCTATGTTGCATATATTTTTAATAGCAAGGTTGAAACTCCAGTATTAACACTGAGACTCTGGATACTCTCTACACATGGAGGAAAGAAAGCATATGTTACAAAGCCTGGAATTTAAAAGATTCGCAGGTTTAAGAGGAAATCACAAACAGAAGATTACTGGCTCTGAAACTATTTGAAACAAGATTTGAAATACAGCATCAGAAGCTCTCTAAAGAATCTCAGATGTATTCATAAGAGGATGTCACACTGTTTCAAGCACTTCTGTCAGAGCAAGCCAATCAGAGTCTTTACCACTTTTTGATTCTTGACAAAAAGGGGGAGAATGAAGAATATTTTGACTCATAATCAGAAGATCTTTAGGGAAGTATTTTATGTTCTTGTTAGCTTAGTACTCTACTTAGAGGGAGCCTTCCTTTTAAACCTTTTGTTCTTTATTTTCCATCAAAATATACTAGTTTTTGTCATCATCAAAAAAGGGAGATTGTTAGAACATAATTTGGTATAATTTGGTTCTACATCCCAGCAAGAGTTTTGATGATAACAAACACATGATATAAAGAACAAATATGCTCGTTATTAAAAAGTATCATTACATACAGGATGTTCTGATGTTAAAAAGATGTTCTGATGCAACTGGAAGTTTTGCCAGAACATCACCAGAAGTTCTGATTTTGCGAGCACAGAAGTTGAGAGGACAATGAAAGATTCAGACGCATCAAATATGCATGATACGCTTATATCAAGAAGTTCTGATTGAACTTCTGAATCCACCAGCACTGCGTAACAGAATCTCTGATACTCTGATGTGAAAATTTTTGATCAAGCTTTAAAGAACTCTCAACGGTAATATTCATTCACTGATGTGAGAAGCTCTGAAGCGTTACAACTCCATCAATGCAAGATCATAAGTAAAGGCTACAAACAGACAAGGATCTCCTGATTTGGAAAGCTCATCAACTTGTGTTATGGACTTACCAAAAGTATCTTCTTATGTATCTATTGCATGGCCTATATAAAGCAGACTAGAAGAAGATTTCAAGATGATGAACAATTGCGCTCAAAAATAAAAAATCACGTGAAAAGTCAGCAACGCAACTATCATTCATCATCTTCAACGATTCAATATTAAACTGTGTATAACATCACAAGTTTCTGATACTGTTTATTAGAAACATCATTGTACACTTTTATTCAATTAACTGTTTAGTGAATTTCCTTGAGAAAACTGGGTTGTGGTTTTGGACTCAAGAAGACTTTTACAGTCGTTAAAGTTGAATTGTAATCAGGTTGATTAGTGGATTAAGACCTTGTTGGAGAGAGGCGAAATCACCTTGACGGATGGACTGAAGTTGTTTGAGATCAAACGAACCAGGATAAAAATACTGTGTCATTGCGCAATTGATTTCAAGTTTTCAATTCACCCCCCCCCCCCCCCCCCTCATTCTTGTGTTTTTCACTTCTTCAAAGTGCGGCGAGATAAACTTCATATATAAAAGCAGGGTCGAATGTAATTCACATAGTCAGATGATATTCGCAATGCTTCAGAATAGAACTACTTATAGGGAAATATTTTCTACTAAAGAAAAGAACTAATTCAACAGGAAATGTCGCTTTTGCGTAATCAGAACCGAGTTTACTCTCTAATCAGACCTTCTTATCGTCACTTATAAAAAGGCGCACATTGCGTTAAAGTAATAAACCTATTTTTAAGAAATAAAGTACTTGACTAAGTTGAAACGTATTTTGATCTGGAATTTCTAATAAAAAAGGGACCTAACTTTAACTCTATAAACGCGTCCGAAAATAGTTTCAAAATTTATTTCTTTGATAATAAAAATCCCTAACTAATCGGACAAAGCGCTTTCGCTTCCTTTGACTAGTTAGAACTAACCGAATTTAACAAAGGGTTGGACGGCTTTCGATCTTAACCAATATCAATAAAGTACAGAAAACTCGTATTAAAAACCAAAATAGCCCATAAGCATTTCTATTGGCACATTATTTGGAATATCGATCTAACTAGATTCCTTACATTCTAGCCCAGTAAGGTTCAGCCTGACATGGGAATGTAAACAGACATGTTAAAATAAATCATGCGAGAAAGTAAATAATTTAAAGTGAAGTGCGGGAAATAAACAAAGTAAAAGTAGGTGCGGGAAATAAACAAAGTAAAAGAAGGTGCGGGAAATAAACCAAGTAAAAGCAGGTGCGTGAAATAAACAAAGTAAAAGCAGGTGCGGGAAATAAACAAAGTAAAAGCAGTGCAGAAAATAAACAAAGTAAAAGCAGGTGCGGGAAATAAACAAAGTAAAAGCAGGTGTGGAAAATAAACAAAGTAAAAGAAGGTGCGAAATATATAAATAGAAACCTACTCCAAACGGGGAGGTTTTAAATCTGGTACAAACTGGAAGTAAAATGCGATTGGAAATAAACATCAGTTGAAAATAAAAGTGGCAAGATAAACTTCTGCCGAAGTGCTCCAAACTCGATTATAGACTCAATCAACAGTGAAATAATTCCCCGATGTGAAGAATTATCGCTTTACAATGGTGAAATTATATGGCTTAAGTTCGCAACTATGGTTGGATCAAGTTTGCAACTAAGCTTGGGTGATTTGAAATGAAATCAGGATATTTTATTTATAGGGGATGAAGAATGCAGAAAATCACAGGAATTCTTCCCAACTCCTTTTGGGGGAAAACATCGTCCAAATGTGGCGCCCGCCATGAGTGTAAATCATAGGAAGTGGGGAACGTGGCAGTTGAGGTCAGCGGGAGGTGGTCCACGTCATGGACTACCCTATGGTTGGCGCCATGATGGACGCCATGAGTGCAAATTTGACCTAAACTCCTGTTTTTCAGCCTGTTTTCCTTCATTTCTTTAGGGGAGCTCTGGATAATTGAAATATCTGAAAAGGAAACAAAATATAGGCATAATATGAGAAAACAATAATAAAAAACCTAAATAACATGTGAAATCAGAGTAAAAAACAAGTGTAAAGTAAGTGTTATCAATCTCATGTCTCCTTTTTTGGGATTAATCCCTCAAAGTTTTCATGACTATACCGCCCGTCCTATCTTAAGTTTGCCCAAGTCTGGGTAGAGAACTTATGAGAGATCACCAAGCACCCTGAAAACTAGGAAAATCCAGACAAACATATATAACACATAATATATAACAAATAATAGGACATATACAAATAAACAACGATAGGTTCAACCCACTTAAGGATGGACCAGCAATTGGTCGATCTTTCCCCAGTGAAGTCGCCATTTTTTCCTGTAGCTATAGAAATGTTGAGACTAAGCCATTATATTAACTTGACTCGCACAGATCAAAATAAAAATCGCCACCGCGCTTTATTGTTTCCAGAGGAATGGGAAAAGAGCGAATAACCCAAAAAAGAGGGGGAGAGAATCTAAGTTCAGGGATTGGTCATAAAAAGGGAAGGTATTAGCACCCTAAACATCTATGATACTCTGCAGGAACCTCTTTGAAAATTTGTGTATTTTGGCTATAAGGGTTGTATACAAAAATAGATTGTGGGGATGAGAAAAGAAGTATTTTTTACAATTTTTGCACCCAGCGCGGTTTTGAACCTTTATTAACTACATACCTCCTTTTGTGCAATAGGGGATCAGGGTACTCGTAGTTCACCTTTAAAAATTAAAAAAAAACACAAGTGCGTTGGTCAATTTTAAGAGACGGGACATCATCATCTTATCCGAGTGGAAGAACTTACTTACTACCCACGATTATGAGAAAGGAGAATTTGCATCATATCAAAGTTGAGGATATAACTTTGATTTTAAAATCAACAAAGCCTCGCTCAACACCCAAGTGGAAAAATCTCACTTTACTATATATTGTAGAAGTATGGTAGCTCGCATCACTACAAGGATTGACAAGAGTCTAATATTTTGAGAAAAGTTTATAGTAAAAATCCATAGTGGCAAAATAGTTTGAATAAGATTGATTGAATTTTATTTTTCTCACAAAAATGTCAGAGTATCGTTAAGTTGTTTAAAGTTTGATTAAGAAAATATTTTTGAAAATGCATTGACTTAAGTCCAAGTTTATTGTGAAAGTCGTTCAAGTTTAGAAAACAAGAATAGTTTTGAAAAGGAGGGAGAATATTTTTGAAATTAAAGAAGATGGGAGGAGATTAAGGGACTATAAGGTAAAAGCTATGGAAAAGAACCATCTAACCAATAAGAAACCAACACTTGACACAATGAGTCAATGAAGAATTCCCATCCTTTGGATTGAAACCAAGAAAAGATACTAAAACTCTTAAGAATACCAAACTTCGAATGCATTATGTCTTCACAAAAATTGGGCAGAGTAACAGCTGTATACAAAGGAATTCCAAATTGCAGACAAAGCATATAATCAGAATAACATGCACACAAAGAAAACAAACAACCCAATGTCTCGGGGTAAAGCACAAGAACTCTAGAAAAAATAACAATAGAAGTCACAAATATCTCAAGGGTAGTCAATATTTATAATCTTAAGTCCAAGAAGTCCATAAATTCATTATGACAAGGATAGTAACAAAATAGTCCAAGTAACCTTAAAGTTTTTTATTGTTCAAGTTGATTATTAGGTGTCTTCAAAAAGAAAATGAAAACTTAAGTGAGCAAAATAAAAATGACATAAAGGTAAATGCTCAAGTGAGAAAATATGTAAATAGCATGAAAGTAAATACTAAAATAAATGGTGCGTAAAAGTAAAGGCGTAAAGTAAAACCATAAAACTAAAAGTCAATTGTTAATGGGTTAGAAAATAGAGGACAGTTGAATGACCATCTTGAATCTTGCATTTGAAAACTCATTAGAATATTGATAAAATCAAATCCTCTCAATAACAAGTTTCACTTGTTTTTTGTCAAGTATATCATTCATTTCAAATTCTCGAGGCAACAACAAATGATCAACGATGTTTAAAAGATTCACTTAGACCAAGACTTATGATGATTTATTAGAGGATTGATAAGACCAAAGCCTCCTAAAAATGAACCTCAAGATTATTATATCAAAGGATTCAAATTAAACATACTTGAGCTTGCAAACATAGGTTTGGGCCACAAATTATCATTTCTCGAATCAGGACAAATTTTAGCGTTAAGTTAAGCAATTGTAAGTGGACTTAGGTAGAAGTCGCACCTATTTTGAGGTCGGTCAATAGCAATCTATGTACCATATTTTTAGAGAAATGATATGTAGATCATTCTCTAATAACATGTAGTACAAGTAAGAAAGTGATAAGATGAAGAGGGAGGGGATGCATTGTATGAAATTAGGGTTTCAAATATCATCAACATCATTCATCCATTTTGGTTGATTTGGTTTCTCAACCTATCAACACCCAGGATCCATGAGGTTAAGGAATTTGTCACCAAATGAAGTCCAAGTCAGAACCAAAATAAAATAATTTTTAATAAAACAAAATTAAAATGGTTAATAAAAAGGAAAATAATTGGTAAAAAACATAAAGTATATTAAAATACCAAATAAAAATCCTAAAAAAAGTCAGAAGTCAAACATGATTCAATAATAGTTGACAAAAAATTTCAAAATTTTTTTAAGTCAGAAACTATTTTTAAAATTTGGAGAAAATAAGCAAAATAAACCAAAACTTGTGAAAAATAGTAAAATCAAAAATAAAAATAAAATGAGGTCACCAATATTTGTAAAGAGATCATTGGATCCTTCCATAAATTTTGTAGAATTTTAAAAGACCAGAAAGTATTTTTAAAATAATTAAAATAAAGAAAACAAAGCAAAAATTATGAAAAATATCAAACATCAAAATAAAAATATGAAAAAATATTCACAAAGTCAGAAATAATTCAAAGTATTTTTGTATATTTTTTTCAGAACTTTTGGATGAAAAATAACAGAGTTATGAATTTTTGAAATTAAAACAAATTTAAAACAAATTTTGTAAAAATAAATAAATCAGAAAAATTCATACGCGTTGGGTCTCATTCACTTATACGCGCTGACAGATCTGATGGATCTGAGGTGAGGGAGTATCATGAACCCAAGTCAAGGCGCGCGTATGTAACAAACGAAAGTCCAACCAATCAAAATAAAACATTTGGCTGAGCATCATTGGTTGAAGAACGACATGTAGGTCGTCTTCAAGCTCCAGCCTCCTGCAAATAGGGAAAACCATGATTCTTAAATTTGTCAATTTAGACGCTCATAGTGGTATCATCAGACGCGTTTCTTCAAGATGTTCATAACCATATCCCCACGCCAAATTTATATAAAACACGACTTACTCGATTTAGAAAAAAACATAGATGTTTTGAAAAGTTTGAAATCGAAAACAGAAGCAGCAAATGCTTTGATTCACCAAAATTGAATTAATAGCAAGCATCAGTGAACATCATAACTCATTCCAGTAATTTGTGTTAGAAGATTTGGTGCCTTAAACTACCTGAACGAAGTCAGATGAACTTGATCTATAAATGGACCTGGCTAGCACGATTTAGGGTACCTTAAGGCTTGATTCTTCTTAGGTTAGATTCAGTTAAGTTCAAGGATGAAGGATCAACAAATAAATTAGATTGAAAAGTGGAGAAAAGAGGAATTCGAAAATTCAGAAAAGTGAGTTATGGAGGGAGTTTGATAAAGTGATTTTGGTTGTTCAAGCTTGCGAAAATGAGTGGAATAGAGCCTGTATTTATAGAAGAAGTTAATGGTATCAAGAGGAGTAGTTAATAGTGCAAATTTACTTGAATCCGTGCACACCTGCGATCATGAAGAAAGTGTTACCACATGTGAATCAAAACTCATCCAAATGATGCATTTTGACACTCTAAATGATGTAAACATATTTGCTAATCATGTTTAAGTGGAAAACATGTGGTAGTTTGGTGATTAGAAGCCATATTATGAAAATTGCAATCTGACTTAAAGTGAAGTTTCAGTTTCAAGGTACCAACTTTGAATCAATGGTATTCACAACTCAAGTGGTCTGAGGGTATAATTCTTGGAGCATTTGAAGATAAGGTCGCAATCTTTGAAATGTGCCAGGAGTGAGATCAAATGGATGCTTTAGATAGAAGTTGTGTTTGGTAAAAGTTGAGAAAAAGATGATGACTTTTTGTACTTTGAAAAATTCTAAGTTTTTCTTCAAAAGTGACCTATAATGTTTTGATTCCAAACAAAGCCTTCCTCCAAAATCTTGCCTTGATTAATGATGATAGCTTGAAGTGTACTTCCCAAAGATCATTGTGAAACTTGAATTACTCAAAAATACCAGGTATTGAAAAAGTTATGGCCTTGTAAAATTGATGAAAATTCATTAGGTGACCTATAATATTTTGAGTTCTCAAGGCATCTTTCAACCATTTTCAAGCTTTGCACATAAAAGAAAATTTTAAGTTCACATTCTTAATATAAATATAAAAAAATAATGGGCTCAAGGAGATAAAAATTGACCAAGTTATGATCCTTTGAAGTCACATAAGGGAATTTGATGGCATATCTTGAGGACTTGTAATCTTTCTTCATCATTAGGAATCTTCCACAAAAAATTTGTTTGAAACCTTTTAAGTTATTGGTTTATAACCCTTTAAAGAGAATTATATCTTTGTAATCACTCAAAAATCTTAAAATATGAACAAGATATAGCCCTTAGAAGTTCAAAACCCTAGCTCCTAAAGCACCAAAATGACTTGGAAACCCCTTTCAATTTTGACAATCTTCCTAGCACAATAACTTTTTACATGTGAATAAAAGTTGTTGTGGATGATAATAAGAACCCATAACAACAATAACCACTTCCAAATATTAAGGATTGAGATAGTTATGCACTTGTGATCAATGAATCAAGATGAATCATGGTAGCCCTTGTCATGATATTACTCTAAAGCATCTCCAACGATGAAGCTTAAATCTCAATGAAGCTTTGTTGAAGAAGGCATGGAAATAAACTCATGAATCTATGAATCAACCTGATGAAATGTGTTGTGCCCTCACCTATAGTATCACAATTAGAGCAAACATTCATTGTATTTTTTAGTTAAAAGCTAATCAACACAAGACATATATGATCACAATATACAAATCAAAGTGCTTGGTGATTCCTCGTGAGCAGTCCTAGAGATAGGGAGAAAAGTTAAACCCTAGTGTGATCTTGATATGATTGAGTTGATATGAGATGATAGAGGAATCTTAGGGGGGGAAATTAGGGTATAACAATGATGTCATGATGTTATGATGTTATGTTCATGTTTAAACAAGGAGAAAACACAAACAGACCACACAAGAGCCTTAAGTTTAAAGGTTTGCATGAGGTCCATAGGTAACTACACTTCTCTATTGAAGTTAAGTTGGTTCAACCTACCCTAAAATAGTAACTGGGTTCTAGGGATCTCGTATCGCTGATCTTTCTCGAAGGTTTTTATTTTAGTACAAAAACTGACTTGCCACCAAAACATTTCGTGAGTCGAATCTTAACGAATGTATGATCGAGTATCAACCAACCTTGGACTGCACCAAAGCCAGCCATCTCACTACCTTCTAATGGCAAAGATGGGTTAATTAAGGTTCTAAAAGTCAGTTAGTGCTAATGACACCACGCGGAATCCTAATGTTATCCTCGACTGACTCAAGGAACATCAGTACAAACCAAAGTATCGCACTAACCGTAGCCATTGTAACACCCAAATTCTACCCGGAAATTATTATAAAGTCAGAGTTATAAAAATACGACAACCAAATCAGGATGCTACAATTTTAGCTTAAAACAACAACATTCATTACAGATATATAACACATTAAACTTGGATGAACCAACGACAACATAATTTTATCTTTTGAAAACAATAACTTACGCAGTGGAATCATAATATCTGACTATAAAGAACATAACATCTTTGTCCAACTAAAACAACTTCAAATAACAAGTATTTAATGAACGACAACTTAAAGTTCAATCAACTGAGATAATAAAAACAATAAAACAGTAAGCGTTAATCCCCCCGAGTGTTACGTATCAGAGCAATGACACCGACTCAAACTACTGAAGGTAAACCGCCTTCACTCTGGATTACCTGCACGTTAGCAACATCGGGGTAACATTCAAACATAAGGGGTGAGATATCTAACAATATAATTGAACATATGATAAACATTATATTAGAATCAGTTCATGCAAGATCACTGCTTCACAACTTATAAACAACAACAATCACGACAAAATATCAACAAAATATAAAGATTAATTCATCAACACAACAACTCAAATATGCAACGTAAGATGTGACTCGTTACAATGCGTATGCATGTGGTACCAATGGACCAGAACTCCCAACTTAATAATTTACCAATTAATAGAGGCATCAACAAGGCATAAGCCTTCAACTCTATATTTGCCAATCTAGGCCAACTTAACGAGCATCAGCTTCAACATGATATGCTGTGTATGCATTAACAACATGAACGTCATAATAACAACAATAATTCCACTTAATTCAACATTAGGCATAAGCCTACAACTCAATAATTTCCAATCAATAGAGGCAACACAACAAAATTCATCACCTACAACTTCAACAATTAATAACAATAACGCAACCACTTACACATGGCAATATTGTTATTATCATGGTCCTACTAAAATTCTTCTACTAAATTTTTCAGTTAATAAGCCTTATTAATAGTTTTCTACTAAATTAATGAAACTATTATTTTCCTGCTACTTAAATTATCTCTAATGCTACTATATTTTAGTTACTAAGGATTCCGTTATTTACTACTAGCTCTACAACTTAAACCATACCAATTACTAATTATGTAACTCATTAATCTTACCTGCTAAATATTTACTACTGCTACTGTCATAAAGTAATGCTACCAACAATTATCATTATACTATATGCTATTACTAATTTCCTGCTAACATTTACTAACTCATTTGCTTATTATGGTTAACTCAGTAACCAACCAGTTACCTCTACTACATGTAAACCTACTCTGCTAAATGAATTGAATTAATAACTCTTCAAATTTAGTTAGTCTTTTGAATACCATGGTGCCCCTCGGTACACACATATGCCATCGGCACCCACACCACCAAACTATTCCGCTCGGCATACCCTTCACGACGACTGTCCTAGGAAAATTACCCATGCTCCTCGTCACACTAATTGTGCCCCTCAGCATGACATGCTTTCATGCAGCCTTTCACAGACTTCACTCTGTTATTGATACCAACACAGAATCTTCTAGTTTTTCCTTCGATTATAGGTCTCATACCAAAACAATATATTTGCAGTAACATAGCAACCATACCCACGTCAATACATGATAATTTCAACACTCGATTCATCGATTGAATCACTGCAGCATTAGCACAAATACCACATATAACAAACAATAATTTGTTCATACAACAATCACACACATCAACAATTTTACGCAACCCAATTGCTATGTAACATCAATCATAATTCTCAGTATAGAGTCAGAACCCCACCCTTACATCAGATTGAAGGTCGCTCTACAATCTCTGATCGAACCTAGCTTTGCCTCTTTTCCTTGTTCCTCTTCTCTGCCATTTTCTACTTTACTGCATAACTTCCTTCATCCTTCTAATTAACCTAATTTCTTATTATTATAACTAAACCTAATAATAATATTATTATTCCTAATGGGCTCAACTTACACACCCCCACCTTACTACATACCACCATATAAATAAGTCCAACAACTTAACCTTATATTATTTCATTAATTCCAACATTATTATTATTATTATTAATCAACTAATTAATTAATTAATAATAATCTAGCAACTTATACCAACAATTCTCAACATCTAACAACTTCAACAAATAATCCAAAAATAATTTAATTAAATAATTAATTAAATTATCGGGCGTTACAACTCTCCCCCACTTAGAGTATTTTCGTCCTCGAAAATCTACTCGATAATACCACTCTTAACGCGAATTTTACATCACACTCTCTGATTCCCAAGTCGCGTCTGGCAACACTTTGACCACTACTTTCTCGACATAACCATAACTCAACACGATTTAAATCAAATACACGCATGCTAATCATTCAACACCTTCGCGACACAATCATTAATAAATTATCAATCACTTCAACAATATCTTGACATATCAACATTTAAAGTAGTAACAACCACAACACACTCATACTTGGATGTACAACATCATATCATCATCTTAACAACATTTTCAACACCAAAACACATACACACTTTCATTCCCATATATATATATATATATATATATATATATATATATATATATATCACCCGTATAGTGTCATCAACATTGCCAACATAGTCAACGTCATCATATTATGGAGTACTTTCCTCATTTACGGTAACCAACAACAACATCACGACAACAGGAACAAAATCATTGAACATCAACTTAACATTATAACTCAACAAATATATACACAACTCAACATCGACCAACAACCATAATATTATCGTTATAAAATCAGCAAATTTTTACGAGAAAACACAGTACTCTGCCACATCATCCCTATATCAACAATCCACCAAATAAAACATGTAGATCAAGACATATCATTCCCATAGGCTTCTGATATTTAGTCCTTCACTTCTAACGAGTCGTACACGCATATAACTGTGCCACATCATGCTTCAGCTGCCAACTATGATCATTCATCTTAAGTCATTGTCCTCATTAAAATTTTCGTCAAATATATGGTTTATAGGTTTCGATCTAGTTTCAGACTTTCTTTAACATCCATTATAAAATCGTTATTCACTTGATATTCTCAATCTTTTACTTTACTACGTTAGCTCACATATAAACCTGCTACTCCGAATTGTTCAATACGTCTCAACTCTTTCCTAGCCACTCCTTTATTACTTTACACAAACTGGTGAGCGACTATCCTCACGATATAACATCAATCACTTTACATACCATTAAGATAGCAAGACAAGTCTATACCATCCAACACGGTCTCGTCTACTATCAACAAGAGATTAAGGGTGATCAATTCCTCAATTTGTCAATAGATAGTCGACAACCATAATTGAGTATAAACCGTCGTTACAAAACTATAATAGTGTTGCTTTAGAACTCATACTCAAGTCACCTAAAGCACCATAATCCAATAATTTCCAATGAGGTTTACAAATAATCCCATAATTTCCCTCTCATTCGATTTTATCGATAAGACACCAACGCTCAACATATTACACGGTCCATATTACACTCGTTCAGCCTCAAATGAAGGTTAAGTATCTTCCAACTCAAGAATTACTTTCTTCACCTCCGCATCATCAGGAATACAAATTTGAATACATACTCTTAACACACCCTGCACATCTAACTTGAAACCATCATTCTCAGACTGATCGAGTCCATCCACTGGATCTACCATGTTCACATCTAACTTTTGAGCTTCTTTGATATTGTCCAGAAAATCATTGTTAATCTTCAACCTCCCCAACATAACACTCTTTTGCATCACTTCGCAAACTAAGCTCATATCTCTGAACTGTTCAATTAACTCCAATTCTTTAACCATCATTGCCGACATACATAAAGTTTTTCAACTTAAAGCATCAGCCACGACATTAGCTTTACCTAGATGATAGTTCAAACCAAAATCATAATCTTTCAACAACTCCAACCATCTTCGTTGTCTCATATTCAATTCCTTCTGATTAAATAAATACTTTAAACTCGTATGGTCGCTAAATACTTCAAATCTAAAACCAAAAAGATAATGTCTCAAAATCTTTAACATAAACACCATCGCTGCTAACTCTAAGTCACGTGTAGGATAATTCCCCTCATGAACTATGAGTTGTCTAGAAGCACAAGGAAAAAATTTTCCATTCAGCATTAGCACACCACTAAGTCCCCTCTTATACACATTCATGATACACTACAAATGACTCACTAGGATTAGGCAAAACCAATACGGGAGCAATCGTCAATATTTTCTTTAGTTCTACAAAACTTTCTTCATATACAACATCCCATACTTGAAATGATGAATGACTATCCTTTTTAATGCTGAACAACTCATTTCTCAACGTATTCGCCAACAACATATTACGCTTGACCTCATCTCTAACAACTTGATAATAATCATTTATGTCTAAAAAGCCGCTAGCTCCGTAACCGACTTCGGAGTGCCTCCATATAGAAATGCATCTACCATATTCAAAAACACCTCCATAGGGTAGAATATATTTCTATCTCCTCATAGGTTCAAACAGAACATCAATGCGATACTCAGATCCCAAGATATGAATTTCCAAAGTTATCCGAAAATGCGAACACCAACGTCATGCAGCGACATACTATTACACACCTTATGATAACATCATAACATAATTTTTCTTACCAGTACCAACACTTACCATTCCTGAAATCATACTCATCTCCTCGCATTTCCGACTCTGACTCGCGATTCAAAATATTCCAACAACTTTTACAATTACTCACAAGGATCCCATGACAAGGTCTACAACAATCTGTCACTCTATCACCGTTCAAATGGAGACATCTTATGCAAGGGCTATCCCAAACCACAACTTCATAGTCTACCAGTAGCACTGAAACATCGCAACTTTCTAAATTCCATCTTCTAAAAATTATCCTTGTTACTTAACAATCACCTTCAGAAACATCAGGAATTTACACTCCACTCGTATATCAACAACCGCTACATTGCTCCTTATCCTTCGAGAAGTAAACATCAACAAAGTCTAATCATCCTCCCTAGATATGTTCCAACTTTATTAACAAAAAAAATATTTAATCCATGTCACCTTTGGATTCGAGAAACAACAAAACTTCAACAATACTTGCATTGTTTTCATACCGAACCAACATCTTAGAACCGAAACATATCCGAGAAACAAAGCTTCTCCCCCACTTATCTTCAAACCAATTCTTGCATAAAATCGATTGGAAAAGAAAACAATTATCGACAGTGTGTCTCACACACGTCACGTACTAAGAAACAACACATCAACAATATTCAACTGTCACACTACTCTACTGACTCAACAACGTGGTCGAACGGACCGACCTGCTCTGATATTAACTTGTAATACCCCAATTCTACCGGACAATTATTACAAAATTAGAGTTATAAAAATCCAACAACCAAATCAGGATGCTACAATTTCAACTTAAAACAACGACATTCATTACAGATACACAACAAATTAAAATTGGATGAACCAACGACAACATAATTTAATCTTTTGAAAACAACAACTTTCATAACTACGCAGTGGAATCATAATATTCGACTATAAAGAATATACTATCTTTGTCCAACTGAAACAACTTCAAATAACAATTATTTAACGAACAAAAACTTAAAGTTGAATCAACTGAATTAATAACAACAATAAAACAACAAGTATTCATCCCCCCGAGTGTTACGTATCAGAGTAATGACCCCGACTTGAACTACTGAAGGTAAACTGCCTTCATTCTAGATTACCTGCATGTTACCAACATCGGGGTAACATTCAAACAGAAGGAGTGAGATATCTAACAATATAATTGAACGTATGATAAACATTATATTAGAATAAATTCATGCAAGATCACTACTTCGTAACTTATAAACAACAACAATCACGACAAAATATCAACAAAACATAACGATTAATTCATCAACACAACAACTCAAATATGCAACGTGAGACGCGACTCGTTACATTGCGTATGCATGTGGTACCAATGGAGCAAAACTCCCAACTTAATAATTTTCTAATTAATAGAGGCATCAACAAGGCATAAGCCTTCCACTTTATATTTTCCAATCCAGGCCAACTTAACGAGCATCAGCTCCAACATGATATGCTATGTATGCATTAAAAACATGAACATCATAACAACAACAATAATTCAACTTAATTCAACATTGTCCACAAGCCTACAACTCAATAATTTCCAATCAATAGAAGAAACTCAACAAAATTCATCACCTGTAACTTCAACAATTAATAACAACACAACCACTTACACATGCCAATACTGTTATTAACACGGTCCTACTAAAATGCTTCTACTAAATTATTCTGCTAATAAGCCATATTAATAGTTTTCTGCTAAATTAATGAAACTATTATTTTCCTGCTACTTAATTTATATCTAATGCTACTATATTTTAGTTACTAAGGCTTTCGTTATTTACTACTAGCTCTACAATTAAAACCATACCAGTTACTAATTATGTAACTCATTAATCTTACCTGCTAAATATTTACTACTATTACTGTCATAAATAAATGCTACCAATAATTATCATTATACTGTCTGCTATTACTAATTTCATGCTAACATTTACTAACTTTGTTGCTTCTTATGGTTAACTTTGTAACCAAACAATTACCTCTACTACATGTACACCTACTCTGCTAAATGAATGGAATTAGTAACTCTGCTACTTTAGTTAATCTTTGGAATACCATGGTGCCCCTCGGTACACACACATGCCACTCAACACCCATTCCACCAATTTGTTCTGCTCGGCACACCCTTCACGACGACCGTCCCACGCGAATTACCCGTGCCCCTCGTCACACTAACCGTGCACCTTGGTACGTCATGCTTTCATGCAGCCTTTCACAGACTTCACTCTGTTATTGATACCAACACAGAATCTTCTAGTTTTTCCTTCGATTACAGGTCTCATACCAAAACAATATATTTGCAGTAACATAGCAACCATATCCATATCAATACATGATAATTTCAACATTCGATTCATCGATTGAATCATTGTAACATTAGAACAAATACCACAGATACTAAACAACAATTTATTCATACAACAATCACACACAACAACAATTTTACACAACCCAATTCCTATGCAACATGCATCATAATTCCCATTATAGAGTCAGAACCCCACCCTTACCTCGGATTGAAGGTCGCTCTACAATCTCTGATCGAACCTAACTTTGCCTCTTTTCCTTGTTCCTTTTCTCTGCAACTTTCTATGTTATTGCATCAACTTCCTTCATCCTTCTAATTAACCTAATTTCTTATTATTATAACTAAACCTAATAATAATATTATTATTCCTAATGGGCTCAACTTACACACCCTAACCTTATTACATACCACCATATAAATAAGCCCAATAACTTAATCTTATATTATTCCATTAATTCCAACCTTATTATTATTATTAATCAACTTATTAATTAATTTATCATAATCTCATAACTTCAACAAATAATCCAAAAATAATTTAATTAAATAATTAATTAAATTATCGGGCGTTACAGCCATCACTTCAAACATATTGGTCTATGTCGTATAGTTTACATGATCTATTTCCACTTACCTAAGGCATCCCTAGATCCGTGTGTAGGATCTTACAAGCAATAACTAAAATAATCCCTTAAAAGTAAAGCAAGCAAAGAAAACAATTAAAGAAAATAAAGTTATCTAACCCTAAGGTAACCCCTCTTTTTTTGAGTATGTCCCCAGCAGAGTCGTCAGTTCTGTAATACGATGGGAGAACTGACTTTTTTGGTTTTATCAAAATGCGCGGATAGCTAAAGTCGCCCGTAACTTTTCTTTTATCCAATACTTAGAAAAGGCTGAAATGAACATGAAAGACCTTGAAGATTTTGAGTTCGGTGGGTAAATTATGAAAAGGGAAGGTGTTAGCACCCTTTTCATCCGTAGTTTTCTACGGGATCTTAATCGCTAGCTCACTTTGAAAACTTGCTTTGTGTATGTGATTTGAAAATATTGAAAAGCCTAAAGTATGGCCGACTTTGTAATGGTTCTTGTATCAGTCTTCAAGAAGGCGTACAAGTGTTTGAAAATATTTTGAGTGTGATGAGAAAAATGTTTATTTAGAAAAGATTGTGAGCGAGCGATTAACAGTCTTTACCCACTCAAGGTAGTTCTTGTTATATTCCTTCTCCATTAGAGATAGTGTTATCCATATCATTAGTTGGTAGGTATCCCCATCTATTGGACATGAAGGGACAAGCGAATGGTCGTCGTATGGTCATCGAAGCCAACATATAGAGATACATTAGCAATTTATCGAAGGGACTAGATCATTTTTCATAGGCAACATCGAAGGGTCATCGAGGGAATATGATTTTTATTCCAAGGGACTTTGCTAAAGTATCCTTACTTTCGAGGGACATGACTATGTTTTCTAAAGGCAACAAAGGGAGGTTACCCTAGAGGTGCAACTGTGAATAGTGTGTTCAGTTCAGTTATTTATATTGAATTAGGGTTATCTAACAATTGTTTTTAGATCTTGTCATACACGCCTAATTACTAGCAGTATAATATATACAGAAAAGTAAAGGTGTAAAAAGTAAATCCTAAGCTATATTAGGGCTTTAGGGAAATCACTTAAAAAAAAGATGTGGAAAATAAAGTGTGTAAATTAAACCCTAGACTATTACATCTCGTAAGCAGTTACATAATAGAAAAAATGCGGAAAGATAAATCTAAACTATTACAAGAAAAAAGTCGCACTATATAATTTCTCTAGGAATTTAAATTCTAAAAGAAATAAAAAAATGTTGAAAAATGTTTGAATGTGATTTTTTATGAAATTAATTTGTTGATAATTAAAAACCTAAGTCTAATTAATTTTAATTAATAAAAACCTAAAGTCTAATTAATTTAAAAAAACTAAAGTCTAATTAATTAATAAAAAAACTAAAGTTTAATTAATTAATCAAAAAAGTCAAAATTAATTTATTAAAAAGTAAACCTAATTTGTTAGGGTTTTTTAAAAAGAATTAAATTGGGTTAATGGTTGTTTAAGAAAAATAATTAGGGTTAGTAATCAAAAGAAATTAGAAAAAAGAGAAAAAAGGTTAAAACTGCATGGGGTGGGTGTTGAACCCACGCCCTCTAGCTTCACAGTTGCATCGCTTACCACCAGGTCAAGCGCTTGTTGGTGATAGAGAATAGGCACAGTGCATAATATATGAAACCTGCAAAAATTGTGAAAATAAAAAAAAAATATATACAAAAGGCAGGGATCGAACTCATGCCCTTATATATCAAAGCCTTAGCGCGCACGTTCTTTCCCTTGGGTGGCTGTTTCATCCGGTAATCCAATGAAACGAAATAAATATATTATCAAACAAAATTAATGCAATAGAGAAGCATCGGAGCCCTAGCTCCGATCGTCTTCTCCGGCGAGGTGATGTTTATAACCTGCAAAAAACAAATATTAGTGATAAAGAAAGACCTTACCTCCCTAATTTGAGGGCTGCAAACTCATTGGTGGCCTTAGTTTTGGCTAAAATGTCTTGCACAGTGAGATATAATAAAAATAATCCAAAACGGAATAAACAGGGTGATGCATGATTCTGGCATCATGGGACTCATGTGATGGTTCAGACCTATTCCATTACATCTTAGGAACACATTAGCATGGTTAGTTTTGATCAAAACAACATAAAATTTAAAACACGAAATTCACAAAAATATGTAAACCGGCCATGCTTGGAATGCGTGTTTGATGCACTTTTGATCATCAAGAACGACCAATTCTTACCCTATAACATCTCAGGGATGGAAATAGGGTTTCAAGTTTGCCTTAGTTTGACAAAATTTTGAGATTTGGAAGGTGTGCTCTTGCAAGGTTTTTTCGTTCCTTTGTTGACTGAACATGAAGGGTATATATAGGAAAAGATTAGGTCAAGAACAATGGAGTAAGACAAAACATGAATATTTATTTTTCAAATAAGCTTCACACGGTTTCTCATGCAATTTTGGGCCTCTAAAAGATTTGAAACAAAAGCCTTGTAAGCCTTATACCTCCACTTACTATTTATTTGATTTAATTTGCATTTAATGAATTAAAATTCAAATAAAAGAAATTCAAAATCATAAAAAATATAAGAATGGTTTTGGGGGTCCCCTAATATGTCATGAACATGTTTGAAATTCAAATATTAGGCCCATTAGTCCAAAAGTTCAAAATTGCTCAATTGAGGTTTCATACAATTTCACAAAATTACCCAACTTGGGCAACTCATAACTTGCTCAATTTTTATCATATGAAGATTATTTTAGAATTCTTAGAAAGCTCAAGATATCCCCTATAACTCTCATGCATATCATTTTTCTATTTGAATAATTTATCTTGATGTAAGTTACTTTGACAAAAAGTGTTTTTTTGTTGACTTTTAAAATGACTTGTAATGTTTTGGCTCATATCTCTCAAATGAAGCATTTTTGGCCTTGAGCTTAAACATACAAAGTTGTAGTGAATTTAATTTCCATAAAATTGAGCTTTGGTTGAGAATTTTCTGATGAAGTATGTGAAGGTTATGCTTGGTGAAAATTCAATTGACTTCTCCTAAAGAAAACCCTAATTTAGCAACTTTTGACTTTTGATGAATCTTGAGTTTTTTGATGAGTTATGATCAACCCTTGATAAAATGATGAATGTAACTTTAAAATATTGATGTTGACCAAAAATCTTGAAGTTTGACTATATGTTGACCACACTTGACTTTTTACCCAATACAGTTGATTCTCAATCATCTGAGCAATTGACTGAGAAAATCTTTGATGTAAGGATTGAAGCTTGACATAAGGATTCTTTGCAGCATATGAGGAACTATGAAATCCACTTGAGGCATTGGAAGCTCAATTTCCTCTGAAAAAACCAAAACTCTAGTTATAGGCAACTGCTTAGGAGGAGGACTCATCTGATCATTCTTGAGTAGTCTTGAGCAATTGAGAACCCTAAGAGAATGATGAGGTCTATTGAAAATATGAGGGAAAATTTTGGGGTACAACATAATTCTATGAAACTTTCTTCACATGTAACATCCCACACATAACCTTGACTTTTTCGAGTTAGTTGAGTTATTGGTAACGCTAACTTAAAGAATCCTTCAATGAACCTTCTGTAAAAACCTGATAACCCAAGAAAACTTCAAATCTTAATCACAGACTTAAGAGTTTCCCATTGTAACACTTCATCAATTTTAGAAGGGTCCATGGCAATTCCACCACTAGAAATCACATGACCAAGGAAATTCACTTCCTTCAACCAAAACTCACACTTTGACAACTTTGCATACACCTTCTTCTCTTTTAACACTTGCAACACAATTCTCAAATGCTCTGCATACTCTTCTTCGTATTTGGAATAGATAAGAATATCATCAATGAACACCACAACAAACTTATCCAAATATGAAAGGAAAAGTTCAATTCATATACTCCATGAAAACACCTGGCGCATTAGATACACCAAACGGAATCATAGTTTACTCGTAATGACCATACCTTGTTTGAAAATCCATCTTTGGAATATCATCTGGTTTAACACAAATTTGATGATAACTCGACCTCAAATCAATCTTGCTGAAAACATAAGCACCCACGAACTGATCCATCAAATCATCGATCCTCAAAAGTGGATACTTATTCTTAATAGTTGATAAGTGAAAAATTCTGGTTATTTTATATATACTTTTTGTTGCACTTATCAATTCTTTGTTGTTAATATCAGTTGAATAACTCTGCTTTTTGTTAGTAAATTTGTTTAGTTTGTGTATAGTGCGTTTTTGTGTACATAGTGTATCATTTTATAGTTTTGTATTAATTTTGTAGGTATTTGAGCATTGTTGGAGCAAGAGGAATAAAATATACAAGATGCATTTTTGGATCAATAAAGAAATAAGTCCAAGAAGAGAGAGCCAATTGAAGTTAGGCAGAGAAAGCAACAAAAGTTGTACTGGTGTGCATCGTCGGGCGATGGTCGGGCGAGATGCATCACGTCTACATCTTCAGGCAACAGTGGAGCGACAGGGTGGATTAAATCTTATGTGTTGCTTCACTAATGTGTCGCTGGTCGAGAAATAAGGATGTCGTCGGGAGAATCTTTTCCTTAATTGGGCGATGGAATATATTTATTGCCAGTTGCATACGTGGCATAACCCGAAACTTGTATTTAAGAACCGTCGTCACGCGATGTGTGTGGATCTGATTTTGTTTGTATTTCCTTTTCATTTCATTTTGGAGGCGGATTTCTCATCGACCGACGCTAACAAATCGAAAGATTTATGATTTATCTATTCTCCTCTCTATGTATTTCTCTTTTGTTGGGTATTATATGTATATTTACTTTGAACTCATGTATATTTGTCGCCCATGGCGTTATATAGAACTTGTTTACAAATCTTTGTCGATTATTGTCTTAGATTTTTGCTCTATGCTCGGCTTTGGGTTGTTATAGACATATACTACTTGAATTCTTATCTAGGATGATAGTCTGTTAGTTTCTGGATTATAGAGATAGATTCAGAGCTGAAATTCACTTGGGTGTCTATGATTAATCCCTTTGTGTGTGTTGTGTCGTGCTGAGAGATTGTCGACGCGATTAGCACGGTTGACTTTTGTGTTGTTGAGGTGGTTGAGAGATCACTACCGAGGTGATAGAGTAGGCCTCTCAATTTGGGTTAAAAATGATTTAGGTTGTGAGTGATACGTGGTGACATTGACGAGTATTGTAGGTTGAGTATAATTGGATGATAGGTTTAAGTTTGTGAAGATTAGTGTACATTCGTACTAAATAAGTTTGTCTTTCCTTTTCCTTTTTATACATTTACTTTCTGTTGATAACTTTTACCATTCCCATCCAAACCCTAAACTCATTAATGAATGATTTGTCGAACGATGACTCGATAACCAATATATGTGCACACGATACGATATAACCTATACCACTCGGTAAAAATGATACTTTACTTTTTTCTTGTTGTTATACAGTTGCAACAAAATGGCGTTGTTGTCAGGGATTAGTGTTTTTATTGAATTGCATTGCGATTGTTTCTTTATTTTTTATCTTTGTAGATATCGTATATATTGTCTATTTTCACTTGTTTATATTGATACTTGTATATGTTTACGATACTTGTGAATTTATTATATCATTGTTTGTTTCCTTTCACATTTTCTTGTGTGTTGGTTAGGAATAACCGGGTGGAAGCAACTTGGAGGAACATTCGTAAATAACAGGCGTCGAGCTTACGACATTAAACAGGCATGTTTTATTGTTTTTAATTTTGTTAGTTTAGGTATTGTATTGATTGTTGTTTAAACAAGTTGAAATTGGACTTGTTCTAAATTCTCAAATCTTAACTTTTCAACTTATTTAAACTTCTGAAAGCTTTCTTTTATTAGCTTGTGGAAATTTGTATGTGTGTAATTTTTTTTCCAATTATTTTGTTGTTGTTTGTACTCCAATTATGGTCTGGTAACTTGAAGAGTTTTGTGGCGATTTTTCGCTTTTAAGTGTTTCAACTTGCGGATGTATGGTAATGATAGTTTTGAAGTTGGTACATGCCAGGTACTCGTTTATCGCTTTCTATAGCATAACATGTTTAGGAAACTTTTCATTTGTATAATTACCATGCCATTCATATTTTTTTTGCATTACTTGCTCATGACTTGAATCACTTTAGTTCCCTTTTAACCCTAATTGTGAGGAAGCTTTCCATTGTTCATATATGTTAGAGGCCACAATTCTTAGTTTAACTAGATTTTATTCTGTTTAATCTTTTGTTTGTGTTGATCGTATGAACGCATGAAAGTGATCAAGGCATTTTGTTTGACTTTGAGCCCTACTACCTAGCTAAATAGTCAATTCACCTTATGAGTGTGTGATCATTTGTTAACCCCCTTTGAGCTTTTTGTAAATGTCCATGGTGTTTTTTCTAAATACTTGTCTATGAGTGTTTGGTTCTCATTTTTGTATGGACATTGATTATTTGTTTTCTTGAACCCTCAACCATTGTTTTTGGTTTAAATTTTTACCTTGCCTTAGAAAGTATGGAGTATTCATTCATTGATGTTGGTTGAATTTAAGTTGAGGAGAGGAATGTTTGCTCATTTATATGTTGGTTTCTATGAGGTTATGAAAAAGAAAAAGAAAAAAAAAGTAAAAAATAAAGATTAGAAAAAGAAAAGAAAAAAAGTGAAAAAGTCTTGGAAAAAGAAAAACAAAAAGAGTATGGAATAATGATTGTGTTAATAATTATTGTGTTGATTTGACAACTTGGGATGAAAGAATAAGTTTGATTGAAATTGTATTGTTTGAAACTTTGTGAGTTGATCACTCTCTTAGGTTTAGGCAAGTTTTTTTTCCGATTAGCTTTAAGACTTATCCTCTGTTTGTTATCTAAGCCACATTACAACCTTGAAAAACCCTTGTGATCATGGTATTTATATTTTCAATGTGAATCTTTGGATGAATGCATAATTTAGTCTATTGTTTTCAAGGTTGGGGATGAGTGTTTTTGTCCCTCACTTTTGTGTGCTTTTCATCTAACGATGAATTTTTACTATGTGTGATTCATGATTGAGTTTGTTTTTTTATAAGGTTTAGTATGATTTTTGTACTTAGGATTCGTTTCGTTTACATGCTGTCATTGTAGGATTGTGGTAAGTATGTACTTTATGTGTGCGTTTTTGTTTGAACCATAAATTGTTTTCGTTTTTCAATCCCGTTGATTCAGCTTCTTTGGTTGATTACTTTTGCTTCCTTAAATTTGTTTTGCCTTGTTTGAGGACAAACAAGTTCAGGTTGGGGAGAGTTTGAAAAGTGGAAATTTTTAGTTATTTTGTATATATTTTTGTTGCACTTATTGACTCTTTGATGTTAATATCGGTTGAATTACCCTCCTTTTTGTTCGTAAATTCATTTAGTTTGTGTATAGTGTGTTTTTGTGTACATAGTGTACCATTTGATAGTTTCGTATTTATTTTGTAGGTATTTGAGCATTGTTGGAGCAAGAGGAATAAAAGCTCCTAGATGCATTTTTTTATCAATAAAGAAATAAGGCGAAGAAGAGAGAGCCAATTGAAGTTGTGCAGAGAAAGCAACAAAATTTGATAGACTGGTGTGCATCGTCGGGCGATGGCCGAAAGAGATGCATCACGTCTTTGTTGTGGGGCGATGGTGAAGCGATGGGATGGAGTAAATCTTCTTCCTTGCTTTGCTGCTGTGTCGCCGGGAGAGAAATATGGATGTCGTATAGTGAATATTTTCCTTAGTCGGCCGATGGAAGGTATTTGTGACAAGTTGCATATATGGAGTAACATGGGCCTTATATTTAAGAAGCATCGTCGGGCGACGCTTTTATGTCATCGGGCGATGCATGCGGATCTGATTTTGTTTATATTTGCTTTTCATTTAATTTTGGAAGGTTATGGTTTTGGGTGTGGTTTTTGATCTCCCAAATCCATGAACCTTATATTTTTGATAGATTAGCTTAGAAAACAACACTAGGGCTTTGCTTATGGATGATTGGAGGTGGATATCTTATCGACCGATGCTGAAAAAATGGAAGATTTGTGGTTTATCTCTTCTCCTCTCTATGTATTTCTCTTTTGTCGTGTATATTTGTCGCCCATGGCATTATGTAAAACTTTCTTTACAAATCATTGTCGATTTTTGTCCTGTATTTTTGCTTTGTGCTCGGGATTTGGGTTATTATAGATATATACTGCTTGAACTCTTATCTAGGATGATAGTCTGTTAGTTTCTGGATTCTAGAGATAGATTAAGAGTTGAAATTCACTTGGGTGTATGTGATTAATTTCTTTGTGTTAGTAGTGTCGTGCTGAGAGATCGTCGATGCGATTAGCACGGTTGACTTTTGTATTATTTAGGTGGTTGAGAGATCTCTACCGAGGTGATACAGTAGGCCTCTCAATTTGGGTTAGAAATGACTTAGGTTGTGAGTGATAGGTGGTGATATTGATGAGTATTGTAGGTTGAGTATAATTGGACGATAGGTTTATGTTTGTGAAGAGTAGTGTATATTCATACCAGATAAGTTTGTCTTTCCTTTTCCTTTTTATACATTTAATTTCTTCTGATAACTTTTAGCCTTCCCATTCAAACCCCAAACTCATTAACGAATGATTTGGTGAACGACGACTCATTAACTATTCTCTATGGATACGATACGATATAACCTATATCATCTGCTAAAAATATTACTTTACTTTTTTCTTGCCGTTATATCATTGCAATAATAGTCACCTTATTCAACTTCCTATAATATACACACAACCTCATACATGTTTCTTCTTGACCAATAACACAGGCGCACCCCATGATGAAGCCCTCGGTGATACAAGCATCTTCTCAAACATGTCTTCTAGTTGTTTCTTAAACTCGCTCAACTCTGAAGATGGCATCCTATAAGAAGCCATTGACATTGGAATTGTACCTAGCACCACATTTATAGAAAACTCCACTTCACATTCAAGAAGCAAATCATTGATTTCATCTGGAAATACTTTTGGAAATTCACAGACGACATGTAATTTAACACTCGCCGCTTCAAGATCAACTTGCAGTGGCGCAAACATTACAAACATCAAAGCTTTGTCTTCCATAAGTTTATTCACTTGGTTAGCTGACAACAACATCAATTCTCCATTATCATCGAACTTAGGGAACCTCAAAGTCTTGTTATAACACTTGTTATGAACATAGTTGAACTCTAACAAGTTCATTCCAATAATAACATCAATTTAGTACAAGGGTAGACACACCAAATATATCACAAAATCCTTACCATAAATGGTCAAAGGGCACCTAGAGCAAACAAAAGTAGTAGTAATAGAACCACTAGCATGGGTATCTATTACCATACTACCATTCATATCAGACAACTTCAATCCCAACATGTTAGCACATTCACGCAAAATAAATGAATGAGTAGCACCAGTATCAATAATAGAAACCAATTCAACATTGTTAATAAAAGAAGTACCTCGAGTCAATTTTTCCTTCTTGGAATCCTCTGATCCACTCAAGGCGAACACTCTACCATTAGTCTGGGCAGAAGCGCCCCTCTTCGGCTTCTGACATTGGGTGTTGATATGACCCTGCTCTCCATAATTGAAATAGGTTAGACCATCGTTCCTACATTCAGGAGAACGATGACCTGCCTTACCACATTTTTAGCACATCAGCACCTTATTCTCACATTCACTAGAATGGTGACCTTGTTCACCACACCTATAACACTTGAAAGAAGCAGGAGCTCCTTCCCCACTTGTCTTCTTCCCATTATAAGCTTTTTTATTCACTTTATCAGTTGGGGTATCATAAGGCTTATTACCGTCTTGATACTGATTTCCTCTTTTCTCAATCAAACTCTTGTAGTGAGCTGAATGATCTTTCCTGTCTTCTTCATAGATCCTACAGTTGTTCACTAACTCTGAAAACACATAGATCTACTGATATCCAATTTCCCGTTTTATTTCCAGATGCAAACCATTCTCAAACTTAATACACTTTGAGAACTCAGCGGCCGCTTCACGGTAATATGGATAATACTTTGCCTGTTCGAAAAACTTCAAAGCATACTCAGTCACAGTCAAGTTCCCTTGTTTCAACTCTAGAAACTCAACCTCTTTCTTCCTGCACACATGCTCGAGAAAGTACTTCCTCAGAAACACCCAACTTAACACATCCCAAGTAATAACTTCACCCACCACTGCCAGTCTCTGGCGGGATCCAACCTACCAATCATCGGCTTCCCGTGCTAGTTAATGCATACTAAACCACACCTTACGCACCTTTGATAAATCCATGACTCGAAAGATCCTATGAGTCTCCTTGAGCCATGTTTTTGCTCCATCTGGATTGTATCTACCTTTGAAAACAGGTGGATGATTCCTCTAAAATGTTTCTAAAAGACGAGATCCATTATTCCCACCAGCGTTGAGCTAATGTTGCACAACCTGAGCAACAACATGCAACGCAACAGCAAGTGCAACATCATTTCTTCTGGCCATTCTACACACAGAAAACTAACATCAGAAACACACCTCGACAATGTTTGCACATTAATCGACCGTCAGAACATACATATCATAAGAAAACTCGGTCAAACAGACCGACCTTCTCTGGTACCACTAATGTAACACCCTTCTAAACCTCAAAGAATATTCACAAAATAATTGAATAATTAAATCAGAGTAATGCACCAAAATGGTGTTACATTTGCTTCAAACAAACTTCATAGAAAAACACTTCCTGCTCCGTAACACAGGTTTTCAAAAATCAATTACATTAAGTACTTCATGATTAACAACCATAGTTTTTCAACTTACTTGCAACATATATTTATAATTCACAACAACTATATTAAGATACTTCTAAATAAATTCATCAAATCAAAACAACTCAAATACCACAGTGGTAGCTCAAATCCCAAATTAAATGAAGTAACATAGTAATTCAAAAAAAAATGATCCCATCCCCAATATTACATATCAGAGCAAGACCCACTTATTCTACAGGACATAAATAACACACTCCGCAGCTATCCTCTAAACCTCGATGGAATATTCTTGATTACCTCCAAGTTACCTACGTATAGAGGCAATATTTCCAAGTAACAAGGGTGAGTAAATCATAATCATTATAAAATACATAAGGAGTAAATATAGTAGTTATAATAAAACACCAAAGAAACACGCCATCAAAACCTCATGTCATACTTACACCTTAAAGAATCATAATACACATAGACATGTGGTGATACCATTAATTAGAAATTAACACAAATACACATACATAAAACATCAGTCAATCAAATCATCATACAATGCCACATATAATGCAATGCAACTTCTTTAGATTCATGCATGAGGTACCAAAACATCACTGATGAGACCATCATTGTTTTCTCCAAAGATCCCCACCAATAGATCGATTCCGGCTTGAAACCGGAGCACCCCACAATTTGCACTCAAATCCACACCATGGGACTGAGTACATCAGTGGCCCAATCGTCCTGCAACTTCACTGGACAGAAGTCCTACTCTTATGCCATGAATGCATGATGGGAAACATCTTAATAACCAAATTACCACTACTAGCCAAAATTCATCATCATTCATATAGTCATCATGAATATCAACGCATACATCATAATATGAAACAACATCATCATAGCATCAACGATTCATTTTATACACATACGTCATACAAAAATAATCTCTGAATCATCTTATTCATCAAAACATATGTACTGGAATTATACTTCGTATTCTTCTTTTTATTCTACCTAGTCATAGTTCATTGCGTTAGTTATCCAACGCTTCAAACGACGCCTTAAACATAATTCTAAAACTCAAGTTATGACACTTTAAAAATCCGGTTGTTGTCCATCGGCTGGTGCTCGTCCGGCGACGCACACTTCTCGCCTAAGGCTCTCCCAGAGACGTGAGAGCAATAACCCACCAGTTATTCTTTGGATTGCATCACCCAACTACGCATCTTTCTTGCCTAGCGATTCACCTCTCGCTCATGCATCGCCCGACGATGACGCGAGATAGACACTTCAGGAGCTCCACGTTTCTGCCCATCCCTTCGCTTCCAAGTTCACCCGACGACAACCAGGAAAAGTCATCATCAAACGATGACACTTCCTATCACCAAACGATTCTATGCAAACATGACTTCCCTGTTGCGATCTATGCATTGTACTAGTCCAATTTTTATAAGATTTCATCATATTACAGGTCTCCAATAATAATAATTTCACTTGGTTTCATCATATAACAACAACACAATTTACCATATGTCATATGCATTAATTCTTTGCAAGAAAACATAACAATTTCACCAATTTATCATCAAACATCATATTAATATCATCAAATAACAACCCAACACAAACCTACAGTTATCTAAACCTCAGATTAATTATAATAACAACAATAAACCCCCTTACCTTAGATTCCTAGCATAAATCTAGATTCTCTTCTCGCGTTCTACATAAACCCTGAGTTCTTCAGTTCCCTAGCTTTGTTGTCTCTCTTTTCCCCAAAAGCGATCATACATAATGAGCAAACACTGACACTATTTTCCTTTTGTCAATATTACCCCTTGGACCCCTAATATGTTCTTCCCTTATTACCCTCACTTACTTCACCATATTACCACCTTTCCCTCATAGTCTTTACATCATATTTTATTTATATTTAACTAATTAAAATAAGTCCAACTAATCATTTTGATTATCTAAATTATTCTATAATACTCTATACCTTCTTAATTACTACTACGCCAATATACACCACACAAAACATTATATCAAGCATCATGATCATCCATACATCACATAAACATCACAATTAAGCCACAAAGACTCAAAACAAATTAATCAAATAATTAAATAAATAATCTAATTGTTTTGGGGTGTTACACATTTGGCCAAGAATTGTTGGTACAAGAAAGATAAGGGAGCGAAAAAAGGCAAGGAGGAATGAGCAAGCCTTGCATGCCAACATTCAGATGATTATGAAGATATGATGGTTATAATTACAGTTATAGATGAGCATGTCTTCCAACATCTGGTTCCTCTAACCAGACTACTCGAATCACATGACTGATCAAAAAGTGTGGTTAGCATATTTCAATGACTCGAAGAAGAGCAAGGTCAAACTTTCTGATAATAACTCATTGGAAGCAGAAGATACTGGAAACATAGTTATTCAAAGGAGTAATGGAGTGAATGTTATGATCAAATATGTGGTCTATGTACTTGGAATAAAGTACAATATGCTAAGTGTTGGACAATTGGTCAAAAAAGGTTTTTCAATGGTTATGAAAGATGGATCATTGGAAGCATTCGACACACGGAGTAATTTGGTCTTGAAATCTCCGCTGTCAAAAAATAGGACTTTTAAGACCTTGATTAGTTTGATTGAGGTACAATGTATGAAAATAGTTGTCGACCATAAGAATAGTGTGTTGTGGCCTTTGAGGTTTGGCCATCTAAACTTTAGTTCACTCAATTAACTAAATACTCAAGATATGGTAACGTGTATACCAATTTTTGTGATGTCCGACAAACTCTATGAAGACTGCTTAGTAAGGAAGCAGTCCATAAAGTCTTTTATTTCGACTATACCAATAAGATCCTCATGTATACTCAAAGTTGTACATTCAGATGTGTGTGGCCCTTTTTAGGAACATACCATTAGTGGAAATAGGTATTTCGTCTCATTTGTCTATAAGTACACTCGAAAGTTTGGATCTATGTGATCAAGCGAAAGGACGAAGTATTCAAAATCTTTAAGAGTTTCAAGATGCTTGTCGAAAACCAGAGTGAGAAGATCAAAGTTCTCCAAACAGATGGAAGTGGCGAATACATATCCAAGATATTTGAAGAATTTTGTGCAGAACATGAAATTGATCATGAAGTATGTAACATCCCTTTTTGTTAGATATTTTTATTAATTTAATTATGCCTTTTGTGTGATTTGTTTTCTTGTTGTGTGGGTGTGGAGGTAAGTATCCTTGAGGTGGAGGTATAGGGAGAGAGAGTGAGAGATTGATATAATTTTTAGAATTGATTAAATTTTAATTAATTAAAATAATAGTAATTTAGTAGGTTTATTTAATTAAATAATAATAATAATAATAATGAGTTGGATTATTTATATACTCCGAGTTAGTAGAAAATAGGGGAAATTATTAGATTTTGGTGGAATAATAAATTATTGGATTAAATTATAAAATAAATGGAAAATAAGAGTAGTGAGCATAATATGGAAATTATAAGAGTGAGAGGGGGTGGAATAGGGATAACCAAAACTAAGAGATTTAAATTTGTTTTAAAAATAGAAAAGTGAGATAGAGTTGATTACTGATACATAGAATTGGAAGGAATAGAGAAAAAGGAAAAGGAGACAATCTAGACTTTGAGGTAGAAGAGAGTCATTATTGTCGTAGAGCTTGATTTGCTGGAAAATTAGGTAAGGGGGAGAAAGGGATTTCAATATGAGTGTATTGCATGAGGGGGTAGAGAAGAGAGATATTTTCTCTCATTAGAGTTCCATGATTTTTTTCCTATGAATTGTTGTTGTTATTGTTATGATGCAGTTGTGATTATATTTATGTAAGTTAATACAAAATTAATTCTGTTATGGCATGATTATGAGTTACCACCATTGTTGAGTTTTAGATCTTTGTGATAATGAATGTGACAGTGGTTATTTTGATGTGTGTTGTTGGTCGTTTTTAATTTGTGAAATTAGATGTTGGTTGATGGATTTAGACTGAAACGACAGTAGGTAATTGACCTGTAAAAATAGATTTTTGAAATAAGCTATTTGGATGTTAGTAAATGTTTGGGATTAGTCTAAGTTGAAAAAATGATCTTAGCAGTAAAATTCTCATAAGGATATCATGGGAAAATGCAAGAGATTATAGATCGACTTGTTTCATGTATGTCTTGAGCTTCATAAGTTTGTTTGAGACGTTGTCAATTGTTTTAGTAATCCAACGCATTAATATTTATGTGTAACTAGAGAAATTAGGTCTAGGAGTGCTACAACAGTAGCGGATCTCTGGTTTTTATACCATAAAAATTTGCAATTTCGGTCATGCGTTAGTCAGCTTGTTTCAAGTTTACTAGTGTCTCGTGAGATCATTTGGGTTGAGGTCAATTGCATTGGAAAGTGATATTAATGATCTTTTCAACTGGAAAATTTCATAATTTTCGCATAAGTATAGAATTTTTGGCGCCATTTTGAAGTCAGGCGAAATATTTTGCCTAATATGAGTACTCATTTTTGTTGTTAGATTAAACTGAACCAATTGATGTATTAAGTCATTAAATAAAAACCATATTCTTAATATAGACTCCCTAAGATTTCAGGAATATATTCATTTTCTTTATTCTGACTCCGTTTGATACTATAAATAATTATTCAAATGTAATGTGTTGTCATGTTATTATTAGGGAAAATAATCATGAATCAATTGTGTTGTTCTATGACGCTGAATATTAATCCTACTGACTATGCTATTATGTGATTGTGAATATGAAATTTTTGAGTTATTGATGTTGATGTTGTTTATTGATTGTTATAATATTGATTAATGATCGTGTATGGTGATTGATGGTATATGTAACAATGATATGTGCATGGTGATTTTTTTGGTGATTTTTTTGGTGATGATGCATGTTGTTGAGTGTCATGCATCATGGTGTACGAACTTCGGTCCAATTTTTATGAGACTTGTGAAGGTGTGAAGAAAACACAAGAAAGGGGGTGGGGGTTTGAATTGGGTTTTTCACTCTTTGATAAACTTTCACTTATAAGCATTATTTTGTTGAATAATGCTTCTGAATTATTGCTTCTAAATAATGCTTCTAATTAAGTTCTGAAAACATAAACTAAGAAAGATCAAAGAACACACAATATATCATGGTTTACTTGAGAAATACTCAAGTTAATCCAGTCCACCTACCAAGATGATTCGGCTTTAATCAAGGACGTAATCCACTATAACCAAACTGATTACAACGCACAAGCTACACGCGAGTGACTAACAACCAATGACCCGTTCAGTGATCCAACATGATATAACGTCCATTGACAATGACTTGTTCAGTGATCCAACAGGATATAATGTCCATTGACCTAAGAGAATCTAATCTCTCAAGATATCCTATCAGGATTTCCTTACAACATCCATCAGTGATCTCACAAGGATGACCTTCACTTAGTCCTTTTTCAAATATGACTACTATCATACGATGGGAGAACTGACTTGTTTTGCATTTTATTGCAAATGTTGCGGATATCAAGAGTCACCACCGACTTTTCTTTTATCCAATAAGGAAGGGGTGAAAAGAACAAGAAAGACCTTTTAAGATTTTTGAGTTCGGGGGGTAAGTTATGAAAAGGGAAGGTGTTAGCACCCTTTTCATCTGTAGTTATCTACGAGCTCTTAATCGCTTAGCTCACTTTGAAAATTTTCTTTTTTGTGTGTGTTTGAAAAATATTTTGAAAGTGCCAATGTAAGGAGAAACTTTGTAATGATTCTTGTATCGGTCCTCAAGAATGTGTACAAAGTGTTTTGTTTGAAAATATTTTGAAAAGTGTGATGTGATAAGTGTTTTTGTTTTTTTGTGAGCAAGCGATTAAAAGTATCTACCCACTCAAAGTAATTCTTGTACTTTTCCTCCTCCTTTAGATAGTGTTATCCATACCATTAGTTAGTACCAAGCCCTATCTGTAGCGGTAGAAATGTGCAAGACTAAGCCATTGGATTGACTAGACTTTATACAAATCAAAATAAAAATCGCCACCGCGCTTTATTGTTTCCAAATGAATGGGAAAAGAGCGAATAACCCAAAAAGATGGGGAAAGATTCAAGGTAAGGGGGTTGGTTATGAAAAGGGAAGGTATTAGCACCCTAAACATCCACGGTACTCCGCAGGAACCTCTTTGTAAAATCTGTATATTTTGGCTATAAAAATGTGTTGTATATAAAATGGATGGTGGAGGTGAGAAAAGAAATATTTTTATGATTTTTGCACCCGCCGCAGTTGTGAACCTTTAGTGCCTACGTACCACCTTTTGTGCAATAGGGGATCAGGGTACACGTAGTTACTATTTTAAAAATTTGAAACACAAGTGTGTTGGTTGATTTTATGAGATAAGACATCATCGCAATTGTCCGTGTGAAAAACATACTTACTACCCACAATCATGAGAAAGGAGAATTTTCATCATCTCAAAGTGGAGGATATGGCTTGGATTTTAAAATCAACAATGCCTCACTCAACACCCAAGTGGAAAATATCTCACTTCACTACATATTGTAGAAGTATAGTTGTATGCATCACTACAAGGATTGACAAGAGTCTAATCTTTTGAGAAAAGTTTAAAGATAAAAGCCAAAGTGGCAAAATGGTTTGAAATGAGATTGATTGACTTTTAGTCTTCTCACAAAAAAAAAGGTTAAGGTATTATTAAATTGATTGAAATTTATTTATGAAAATGTTTCGAAGATGCATGGACCTAAGTCCAAGTTTATTATGAAAATGTTTCAAGTTTCAAAACAAGAAGAGTTTTTTTAAAGGAGGGAGAAGATTTTTGAAATTAAAGAAGATGGGAGGAGAAGAAGAGGCTATCCTAAAGCATAAGGTAAAAGCTAGGGATAAGAACCATCTAACCAACAAGAAGCCAATACTTGACATTATGAGTCAATATAGAATTCCCATTCTTCGGATTGAAACCAAGAAAGCAAAGATACTAGACCTCTTGAGAGAACCAAACTTCAAGTGTTTTAAGTCTTCGCAAAAATTGGGCATAGTAACGGCTGTATACGGGTGAATTCCAGATTACAAACAAAGATCGTAATCTCAATAACCTGCACACAAAACAAACAAACAACCCAATGTCTTGAGGTAAACCTCAAGAACTCCAGACAAAATATCAAATAAAGTCACAAAGTCTCCAAGATAGGCCAAGGTCTCTAATCCTAAGTCCAAGAAGTCCATCACTCCATAATGCAAAGGATAGTAACCATGTAGTCCAAGTATCATTAATGATTTTTATGGTTCATGTTGATTATTAGGTGTATTTAAAAATAAAGAAAAGCTCAAGTGAGCAAAATAAAAATGACATAAAAGTAAATGCTCAAGTGAGCAAAGATGAAAATAGCATGAAATGTAAAATGCTAAAAGTAAATGGTACATAAAGCATGAAAATAAAAGTGTAAAGTAAAGTTAGTTGTTAGTAATTAGTGGTTAGTTGGATGACAATCTTGAAACTTGCATTTGGAACTCATTAGAGGATTGGTAGAACCAAAGCCTCCACACAACAAGTTGCATTTTCTTTTTTTCAAGTATATCATCCATTTTGGAATTCTCACAAGGCAACATGTAATGATCAACGATGTTTAAGTGATCCGCGTTGACCAAAGGTGTTATAGATCCATTAGAGGATTGGTAGAACCAAAGCCTCCACACAATTAATCTCAAGGTTATTGGATCAAAGAGATCAAATTAACATACTTGGGCTTGCAATCATAAGTTTGGGCCACGAATGATCATTTATTCGAATCGGGACAAAATTTAGCGCTATGTTAAGCAATCGTAAGTGGACTTATGTAGAAGTCACACCTATTTTGAGGTCGGTCAATAGCAATCTATGTACTTCATGTTTGGATAAATGATATAGAGATCACCATCCCTTAACATGTAGCACAATTAAAAAAGAAAGGTGTGATCGGTGGGAACGAGAACTGACTGTTTTGAAATGCTGGTTCGCGTTTGTGTTTTGCAAAATGTCGCGGTAAGCAAGAGTCGCCACCGTATTTTATTTTCTCCAACAAGGAAAGGACAAAAGCACAGCAAAATTCCTTTTCGAGATGTTTCTCGGGTTCGGGAGGTAGATTATAGAAAGGGAAGGTGTTAGTACCCTTTCTATCCGCGGTTATCCACGGGCTCTTAGGTACTTGCTCACTATGTTTTCAAAAAGTTTTGCTTTTCTTTGTGTTTGTGGGTTTTGAAAAAGTTTTGTTTGAAAACTTCGATTTAACTCTTGTATCTGTCCTCAAGAGTGTATGAAGTGTTGTTTGAAAACCTTTGTTTGGAAAGTGTAAGTGCGAAAAGTATTTTTGTTTTGAAAGAGCAAGTACCTGAGAACCTCTACCTACTCAAAAGAAATTAAGCTGTGTAAATTTCCTTTAGACAATGCTATCCCACTATTGAGAAGTAGGTAGCACCGTCGTTGGAGTTTTCGGGTCAATTCAATTTTAGGGACATGTGGTCACTAAAGCAATGGTAGGACGCCTTAGCGGTAACCCTAATGTCTTAGATCATTTTATCCGAGGCAACCGTTTCGAGGCAACTTATGATCTTTGGACAAAAGGACGACCTCTAAAACTTCCTATACTCAATGACCACGTCGAGGCAACCAAGTGAGGCGTACCCTAAGAGTGGCATGTGCGAGTGTGTCGGGTTTCAGTTATGTTATCTTTGTACATGTTATGGTGAGCTACGATTAATTTTATGTTTTAAGATAAGTCTTGTCATGCATAGCCTATTATCAAACATCTAGCAGTTAATGGTTGCGGAAAATAAATTGTGGAAAGTAAATCTAAGCTATTACAAGGCGTCGAGTATTTACATCGCCAAAAACAAACCCTTGAAAAGTAAATGCGGAAAATAAAATGAAAGCGATAAAAAGGTCCTAAGTTCAAAACTATTACATCCTCAGAGTAAATACAATTATATGATGAAGAATAAATAATATGCGCGAGGAAAAAATTGAATCGGGGAGTTTTTAGGGTTTTGACCCTTTTTGAGAAAGAAGGAGATTTTTATTATTTTGAGTTAAATGAAATTAAACCTAAACTAATTAATTAATAAAAAGAAATATTTTTTGGTTTTTTATGAATATTTTAAGGAAATAAATAAAAAAAATAAAATGATCAAAAGTTATCAAAAAACCTAATTCTATATTAATTTTAAATTATTGCAAAAAAAGTTAAAATTAACCTAATTAAAACTAAATTAATTAATTACTTATTTATTTACAAAAATGATAATTAAATTTAATAATTAAAAATATTATATTTTTTATGTTTTCTGAATTTTATTATGAAAATATTAATTTGGTTAATTAAGTAACGATAATAATAATTAATAGAAAAAACAATTAAATAAAAAATATAAAAGAAGAAAAAAGAGAAATAAACCCAGGGGGTGTTGGGCCCAAGAGGAGGTAGAGTAAGCAATTCTTGGCCCATTATGCTTCCAGCCTCGTTTGACCTTTGAGATTATCCACGCGTGTGTTGACCAGGGACTATAGTAGTCATCATCTTGTGACCATCAGATTTGGCCCGATGGCCATCTGGCGCTTGATCAAGCAATGCTATATGATATACCACGTGTGGGGTGCTGCACATGAATACATAAGAAAAAATTGTAACAAATATTTGGGGGACCTGGGATTCAAACCCAAGTCCCAGTGTTCACATGCCAACGCCTCAGCCACTTCAACCAACCTGTTTCATTCGTTAGTGGAATGCAACATAAACAATATATGGACAAAACAATTATTATGCTGGCACAGATAAAAAATGCGCTTAAGATTTAAACGGGCCAATGGGAGAGCGACGTGTGGTCGTCTTCTTCCCCAAACTCTGGTTTTGATTACCTACGGATATTTATCCGCAGGAAGTTCCGTAACTCACTCCTAAAATCGTCCCTAGGCTACAAAAATTCACTCCAAGACCATGGTTGTGATCGTCTCTGCCTCCTGATCACTCATATACCAACTATTGTGGCCAATTTGCCCTGCATCAAAAACGCCTAAAAAGCCAGCATATGAACCCTAGAATCGGGCATCACGATTCAAGGCATAAAAACAAAATTGACTATTACAGTTATGTTAGAAATCAAACAATAAACATGAATATGCTAATGTTTTGAAGAAAAAGTGCAAGAATAGAAGATCATAATTCCATGTCCAGGGCTGACTTCGTGATGACTTACAACGCTATGTAGGTGATGAAAAGGCCTGATTTTTCTTTCAATCGCCTCAGGGGATGGCAGTCAAGCACTCTACGTTGAGTTTCTTGATTGAAACAAGCTCTAATCAAAAATTTGATTCCTCTCTTTTTCACCTTTTTTTCAGTTTTGGTTTCTTGATTTTAGGCAGCTTCAGGTCGTGAATTAGGTTTTGGAGGCTTGCTTGCATATATGGGAATTTAATTAGGTCAAGAGTTGGGCTTTAATCCATGTATATGGGAGAATTAGGTTTGCACTTTTTCACCATTGACAAACTTTCCAAATATGGCCAAATCTGAGATTTTGTGCATGAATTGGTTAGTTGTCACGTGATATATGAAAGCTGTACAAATCACAAAGATATTATTCCATTGATTTTTAGATTTTATTTGAATTATTATAGATTTAAAATGAATTAAATCAATAAAAATTAAATAAAATAGAAAAATAAATGGTTGGTCATGAAATCAAGTATGGGACACGTGTATGGCATGACAAGGCTGAATCAAGTGGAATAAAGTGGGCCCTTTTGTCAAAAATTGGAGTTTTGAGGATAGTTGACTTTTGCAAATTCATGAAAATTTCCCAACTTCTCCAATGCACAACCTGCTCAATTTTGATCATATGACCATGTTCTTGGACATTTTTGAAAGCCATTGAAGTCCTCTAACCAATTCCTTTGGTCCCATGTCATTTGGATTTACCAATCTCAAGTTATGGCCTTTGACTCAAAGTGTACTTTTGTTGACTTTTGGAGTTGGCCTATAATGTAAAAATTTGTAACTTCTTGTGAGAGCATTTCTTGATCTTGGAGTGTGAATATGGATTGTAGGATATTGCATCCTATTAAAAATGAGCTTTAGATGGAATTTTTCTGATAAACCATGAAAAGGTTATGCCCTGGTCAAGGTACAGTTGACTTTTCTGCTGTCCAAAAATAGTAACCTTTGCATCTTGATGATTTTTGAGCTATTCTTCTGAAATTATGATCAAGACTTGATCAAATTATGATTGTGAACTCAAAATAATATTTTGACCAAGAATTCTGACTTTTGACTGCAAAATGACCATTTTGCCCTTGCAGTTGATTGTAGATCAAATGGAGCTTTTGACTGCGCAAACTGACACTGTGAGTCTTGAAACTTGGCATGTAGGTGCTTAAGGATGCATATAGGCCTATGAGACTTGATCGAACCATTGAAAACCCCAAATTCCTTGAAAGAACCAAAACCCTAATTTTGAATTGACTGCCTTAGGAGGTGCTTTGATTGTACCACCCTTGAGCCATTTTGAACCATTTGGAGATGATTCTTGACAAATCTTGAGGAATATGGGAGGGAAAATTTTGGGGTACAACAGTTTCCCCTGTTCAATCTTCTTAAACCTGAGGATGTAGATTGGCTTGCGTGCCTTTCGTGATCCAAAGGTGGAAGATGATTGAACACTAAAGTGCCCAGAAATTTGCACTCGCAAGGTGTAATATCAGCAATGTGATGTCGGGAATGGGCTTATAGACGCCATTTGGAGATCGTTGGTAGAAGGATGGGCTTATAGATGCCATCTGGAGATTGTTGGTAGAAGGGTGGTCTTATAGATGCCATATGGAGATTGTTGGTAGAAGGATGGGCTTATAGATGCCATCTGGAGATTGTTGGTAGAAGGATGGGCTTATAGATGCCATCTGGAGATCGTTTGTTGAATTGTAACTTTGTAAGTTGAAAGAAGGAACCTGTGTAGGGTTGCCTGACGATGAGTCCATGTAAAACTGCACCTGAATGAAAGAAGGAACCGGTGTAGGGTTGCCTGATGATGAGTCCGTGTAAAACTTCATCTTTGGAAAGAGAGAACCTGTGTAGGGTTTCTTGATGACGATTCCGTGTAAAACTGCATATGGAATTGAGAAGGAAACCTGTGTAGGGTTGACTGATGATGAGTCCGTGTAAAACTGCATCTTGGAAGGAAGGAAACCTGTGTAGGGTTGACTGATGATGAATCCGTGTGAAACTGTATCTTGGAAGGAAGGAACCTGTGTAGGGTTGCTTTGCAAGGAGTTTGGGTAAAACTACGTCAGGAAATTGTAAGGAGGAACCCGGGTAAGGTTACTTCGGGATAAGTTTGTGTGAAACTTTTGGAGGAACCTGGGTAAGGTGATAAGTCCGTGCAAAACTTCTGGAGGACACTGAGTAAAGTTACTTTGTGATAAGTCCGTGTAAAACTTCGTCTTGGAACTGAGGAGGAACCGGTGTAGGGTTGCCTGAGGACGATTCCGTGTAAAACTTCATCTTGGAAGGGAGGAGGAACCTGTGTAGGGTTACTTTGATGATGAGTCCGTGTAAAACTTCATCTTGGAAATGAGAAGGAACCGGTGTAGGGTTGCCTGAGGATGAGTCAGTGTGAAACTTCATCTGTGTAGAGAAGGAACCGGTGTAGGGTTGCCTGTTGATGAGCCCGTGTAAAACTTCATCTGAAAGGAAGGAACCTGTGTAGGGTTGCCTGATGATGAGTCCGTGTAAAACTTCATCTGAAAGGAAGGAACCGGTGTAGGATCGCTTCATGATGGTCGAGTAGATAATTGTCCTGTTTGGTTTCAGGTATTAACCTACGATCATTAGTCCACAGAATTTTCCTGGCTTGTTACAGGTATTAATCTGGAACTTAAGAAAGGTTGATCGAGGAGATAGTTGTCCTGGCTGGTTTCAGGCATTAATCTCTGACCTGAGAAAGAAAGATGGTCTTCCTGACTTGTTACAGGTATTGATCTTCAATCTCTTCATGTAGATAACTTTCCCGGCTTGTTACAGGTATTGATCTACAATCAGTGGTCCACAGATGCTTTCCTGGCTTGTTACAGGTATTGATCTGGAACTGCAAAGGTAGATGGTAATCATCTTTTGATTAACTTTTTCCTGAAAAAGGTAAAACGTTAGCTGTATGCAATGTCATGATGTATGAAATGCATGATGTCATGATGTTCTCAAGAATAAATGAGATCGTGTCGTATGCACTTTATCATGTATGTGAATAGGAGGTATGAAATGTGAAATGTTTATGAATGTATTTTCGTCTGGGAAAATAAATCCTTGACAAATGCCGGGGAGTTTGTTAAATCCTGGGTTGTTGTTGAAGAGTATGGTTGAATTCTTCGTTTCCACTGGGGATGATGCACGAGGATGGTTGCAAGAATAAACTTGTAGGAGAAGATGACTCCGTTGGGGAATAAACTGGTGAAGAGATTACTCTATGGGGAATTACTCTGTGGGAAGAGATGCTTTGCTGAGATTTTAACGATAACTCCACTGGGGATTCCGTTGATAAGCTCTGTTGGGGATTTTAATGATGAGCTCCGTTGGGGATAGAAAGAACTTCGCTGGGGATGATCTTTCAGTTGCAACTTGCTGAGGATAACCCAGTTAGACTCTTGTGGGGATAACCTCTGAATTTGGCTAAGGAGATGCATTTGTATTCTGCAGGGGACAAGCTTCCAGAATCTACTGGGTAAGATGATTCAATTCTCTATTGGGGAAGCTTTTTTAGACAGCGCTGGGGAAATGGCTCCACTGGGGGGATCTTGTATTCCGCCGGGGAACATTCTTATATTTCGTTGAGGAATATTAAGACTGCCAGGGATGCTCTTTACTCTTGCTGGGGAATATCCTTATACTCCGCTGGGGAATATTAAGACCTTCTGGGAATACCGAGCCTTTTCGGGACTGACGGTAGACTAACTCTGCTTGGGGGAGAGTATTGCTGATTTGTACATAGCTGCAAGTCTTAGCTTGGAGAGCTATCATTACTGTCTTACTCTGCGGGGAGTGAAGGTATCTTGGTCATACTCTTCAACTGAATCTACCTTGTACCTGGAGGACAGAGCAGCTTGTACAGTTCGGACAATTCTTATTGCCCCAGTTTCTGCGGGAGAAGAAGGCCGATGAGGTGCTTGATAACCGCCGATTGACAAATCTTCTTCTGGTAGGCAAGTGACGAGATGACGGGACATAGTCGTACGCTTTGATCCCTAATTTTTGCCTGGACCACCCTTTCGGGTTTTTAGTCCATCGGGATACCCTTTTTTGCCCAAGCCGCCTTTTCAGGTTTTCGACTTGTCGGGTGTACAATTTTTTTTTATTTTCATCCCTTATTTTTGCCCGAACCCTTTTGGTTCGTCGGGAAGCCCTTATTTTTGCCCGAACCCTTTTGGTTCGTCGGGAAGCCCTTATTTTTGCCTAGGCCAGTCGACCTAGCAGGTCTTTGATTATGCGTAGTATTTTCTGATTATGTCCACGCTCTCAGGATGTAGGGAGGTGTCACTGTCGGTAGTGTTGTGTTGCCATACTACCAGAAGATCTTCGTTTGATCATGCAAGATTCGTTGTTGGAATTCATGTCCAATGCCTCAAGTGACTCAGGCGGAGATTTGCCCCTGGCTATTTGGCATCTTGAGAGATTCCTTGAATCTTGACTTGACTGCCCCAGATGATGGAAAATGATCATGTCGTGCCCCTTGATTGGAAGTGTTTTTCCACTTGAGGTGATCCTTTTTATTGAGAAGGTTTTTATTCACTAGATATTCTTCGTGCGAACTTCTCTGTTGTTTGAACAAATAGTCATATGCAAACAATGTTATTTTAAAAATGCAAAGCTTATGTCTGTCTTGAAGTTTTTTTTTTGAAATGCAGTTTTCAATAAAACAAGTGAATTTTTGTAAAATGTGATGTCAACTCAGGATTTTACAGCGAGCCCTACAGGAGTCACGATACCTTTTGTAACAGTATGCTTTCGAACTAACCCATGCTTTAGCTAGGACTTTTAAGGGTTATAACGTGGTCTGGTTCACGGTTTAAGAAACAAAGGATAAAGGCTCAAATTTTATTTGTACCCACCCGTTCTTCGTGATGTTCTTCGATCCTAAACTCAGCTAATCGTGCATTAGATCTTGTTTGAATCTTTGCTCTGATATACCAGTGATGGTTCGGATACTGACAGTTTATGTTGAATAGGCAGTCATTTTTGTTGAGAGTTTGTAGGATCTCTTTCTTTTTGATTTTATTATCCCTGTCTTTTTGCCTGAACTGTTTCTTTTGTGATTATAGTCAGCGGGATGCCCCAGTTTTGTAAGTCTCCTTCATAGGTTTTGACTTATTGGGCTTTTGTTTTGAAAGATAACGACTGCCTATCCTGACGATTATAGGGAACCATCACTATCTTTTTGTCTCGGAAGGACTTCTTTGATGCCATTCATTGTGCACCTGGATCAACTGAGAAAACTACCCTGCCCCAGGTTATAATTAAGGGTTTTAATTTGTGAAAAGAAAAAAACTCCAACTTCTTTGGCTCGAAGGGGTTGACGAGGGATTATCTTCCTTATAACTCCACTGTTTAGGATTTGAAACAACGCATGTACTTCATCAGCGGTGTCTGTTCAAAAGCATATTGTAAAGATCGTGGTATCGTTTTCGTCATCCTCCCTCAAAAGGCTTAGAATTTTTAATCGAGAGTTTGAACATCACAAAAAGGAAATATGAAGCAATTTTAAGCATAATGAAAACAATTAATTCAAAACAGACACGTGTAATGCATTAATGAAATAAAAGAGTTTGACATGATAATTGTTTGAATAAGCAAAGAAAAATACAACTTCCGAATTCAAATGAACAAAAGTGCTTTCAATCCTAGCCATGTTTTGGCAAGGGAGCAGTGACCACATTGGGAGTCTCAGGAGTCTCGAATTCGATCTCCTTAGCGTCAATCATATTCTGAATCTTGTATTTCAGCGTCCAACAATCGTTAGTATCGTGCCCCGAGCTACCGGAATGATAAGCACACCTTGCATCTGGGTTGTAGTTAGGAGAAGAAGTCTTACGGTTCGGATGAGGGTTTATCACCGTAATCGGATTCATCTTTAACATGTGCTGCAATGCTTGTGACAACGGCATGTTGATGTTGGTGAACTGTCTTTTAGGCTCGTCCGACCTTTGTTGATTTCCCTTTTGCTGTTGTCAGTGTGACGCAGAACCAGAGATCAAGACTGCCCCTACGTGTTGGTCACGACGACTCTTTTGACTGTACACAGCATTGGACTCTTTATTCCCACGGTAAGGCTTTTTCTGAGTATCAGAAGGTGTAGCTTCTTGAATCTTCCCACTTTTGATGCCAGCTTCAATTCTCTCCCCAGTCAAGATAAGGTCTGTAAACCCGGCTGAAGAGTTTTCAATCAAATGGTTAAAGAATGGACCAGACAGGGTCCCCAAAAACATATCAACAAGTTCACGATCAGTTAAAGGTGGCTGCACCCTTCTGGCCAGATCTCTCCACTTTTGAGCATACTCTTTAAATCCTTCACCCGTCCCTATTGACATACCCTGGATTTGGGTACGCGTGGGAGCGAGGTCGGAGTTATACTAATACTTCCTGTAAAATGCAGTAGCCAAATCCTCCCAGTTACGGATACTGGCTCCATCCAGCTGATAGAACCACTCAAGCTGAGTCCCTGAAAGACTATCTTGAAAGAAATGGATCCACAAGTTCTTGTCAGCAGTGTAAGGTTGGATCCTCATCACATATGACCAGAGGTGCAACTTTGGACAGGAAGCTCCGTCATACTTGGCAAAGGCAGGTGCCTTAAACTTATGGGGAATCACCACCCCAGATGATAGACCCAGATCTCCGAAGTCCAGACCGGGCACGTTCTGTATCTCCATAGCGCTCAAGCGGTCTTCCAGCTGTTTGTACTTATCCTCAGCAGGAGGATACTGTTCTTCATCATAGTCCATCTTGTTGTCGGAGAATATAGGGCCAGGAACCCTCCTTTCTTGTGGGCTGTCTTTCCCTCCAGATGAGGTGGTCAGATCAACTTCGTTTTGCAGCCCGTTTCCAAACCTTCGTCCTGTGTTGAACAGGACGGTCCTCTTCTTCTTCTTCTTCCTCTCTTTCAGAATCAGGGTCTTCAGGTCCTGCTGACCCTTAGCTAGGCTCATGACTAACTCTTGGAACTGGGCATTCTGGGTCTGGAGGGCCTTGATAGCTTGCTCAGTGGAAGGTTCGGTAGACATGATGATTGCTGAAATAAACAACGAAGAAGATAAGAGACCTGTAATGGTACCTGTAATGCAATGATATGTATGATATATGTATGCATTGTTTTCAAGGATCTCGTGGGGTAAACAAAGAAACTTGTTAGAATTTGAATTTTGCAGCTTGATTGAAGGAACTTCGTGTTGTTGAGAGTCCTTCTTCAAGAGTCAAGCTCACCATATCGAGTGGGTCATAGCCCCTGACTCAAGTTATCGTGCTTGGATTTCTAGACAACCTTGGCTAGAGGAAAATAAATCCCCTTTTGCCCCTTGTTTGAGGTCTGATTCATCATGACCTACATCACAAACCCTTGAGATCCTTGAAATGGTTAAGGAAATGCTATGGTATGATGTTATGATGTTATGATGTGTATGCTATGCGTGTGAGGTGATGTAAATAAGCCCTGCAATAAATCCAAATTGTTGGATAAGGACTGTAAACAAAACCTGCAAGGAACTCATGCTATCAGATAACAAGAATGTGCAAGTAGTTCAAGTTTGAAGGCACACAAGTCACACAAAAAGCCTTAAGTTTAGGCTGGCATGGAGTTTAGGTATTACCCTCTTTCAGTTCAGTTGGTTTAAACCTGTCCTAAAAATAGTAATCGGGTTCTAGAGGATCTCAATATCACTGACTACCCTCAATCGGTCATAATTCCAGTTTAGCAGCCTTTTCTTGCGGCCGGAATCATCGCGAGAGTTTAGTCTCAATGAGTGTAGCATACTGCTACTGTTGTATGGCCAAGTTGGTCAATTTAAGGTTCTAAGGTCAGTTGGTGCTTAATGACTCCTCAGAAGACCCATATTCTCCTCGTTCCAACACAAGGGATATCAGTACAGACCAAGGTGTCACACCAACGTAGCTACTGCTTCATCCGTGTCGGTCTATGCCGGACAGATCCCTCACAGTTTATTGTTACTTACCTAAAAAAGGGTACCCCCAAATCCGGGTTAGGATCTATAAAACTCCGATACAAGCCCACAAAATTTTAAAGCATACAAAGCATACAATTGAAAACACAGGTGATCTAATCCTAAGGTATACCTAGCTTATTAATTCCCCAGCAGAGTCGCCAGTTCTGTGATCGGTGGGAACGAGAACTGTCTATTTTGAAATGCTGGTTCGCGTTTTCGTTTTACAAAATGTCGCGGTAAGCAAGAGTCGCCACCGTCTTTTATTTTCTCCAACAAGGAAAGGACAAAAGCACAGCAAAATTCCTTTTCAATATGTTTATCGGGTTCGGGAGGTAGATTATAGAAAGGGAAGGTGTTAGAACCCTTTCTATCCGCGGTTATCCACGGGCTCTTAGGTACTTGCTCACTATGTTTTCAAAAAGTTTTGCTTTTCTTTGTGTTTGTGGGTTTTGAAAAAGTTTTGTTTGAAAACTTCGATTTAACTCTTGTATCTGTCCTCAAGAGTGTATGAAGTGTTGTTTGAAAACCTTTGTTTGGAAAGTGTAAGTGCGAAAAGTATTTTTGTTTTGAAAGAGCAAGTATCTGAGAACCTCTACCTACTCAAAAGAAATTAAGCTGTGTAAATGTCCTTTAGACAGTGCTATCCAACTATTGAGAAGTAGGTAGCACCGTCGTTGGAGTTTTCGGGTCAATTCAATTTTAGGGACATGTGGTCACTAAAGCAATGGTAGGACGCCTTAGCGGTAACCCTAATGTCTTAGATCATTTTATCTGAGGCAACCGTTTCGAGGCAACTTATGATCTTTGTACAAAAGGACGACCTCTAAAACTTCCTATACTCAATGACCACGTCGAGGCAACCAAGTGAGGCGTACCCTAAGAGTGGCATGTGCGAGTGTGTCGGGTTTCAGTTATGTTATCTTTGTACATGTTATGGTGAGCTACGATTGATTTTAAGTTTTAAGATAAGTCTTGTCATGCATAGCCTATTATCAAACATCTAGCAGTTAATGGTTACGGAAAATAAATTGCGGAAAGTAAATCTAAGCTATTACAAGGCGTCAGGTATTTACATCGCCAAAAACAAACCCTTGAAAAGTAAATGCGGAAAATAAAATGAAAGCGATAAAAAGGTCCTAAGTTCAAAACTATTACATCCTCGGAGCAAATACAATTATATGATGAAGAATAAATAATATGCGCGAGGAAAAAATTGAATCGGGGAGTTTTTAGGGTTTTGACCCTTTTTGAGAAAGAAGGAGATTTTTATTATTTTGAGTTAAATGAAATTAAACCTAAACTAATTAATTAATAAAAAGAAATATTTTTTGGTTTTTTATGAATGTTTTAAGGAAATAAAAAAAAATGATCAAAAGTTATCAAAAAACATAATTCTATATTAATTTTAAATTATTGCAAAAAAAGTTAAAATTAACCTAATTAAAACTAAATTAATTAATTACTTATTTATTTACAAAAATGATAATTAAATTTAATAAATAAAAATATTATATTTTTTATGTTTTCTGAATTTTATTATGAAAATATTAATTTGGTTAATTAAGTAACGATAATAATAATTAATAGAAAAAACAATTAAATAAAAAATATAAAAGAAGAAAAAAGAGAAATAAACCTAGGGGGTGTTGGGCCCAAGAGGAGGTAGAGTCAACAATTCTTTGCTCATTATGCTTTCAGCCTCGTTTGACCTTTGATATTATCCACGCGTGTGTTGACCAGGGACTATGGTAGTCATCATCTTGTGACCATCAGATTTGGCCTGATGGCCATCTAGCGCTTGATCAAGCAATGTTATATGATATACCACGTGTGGGGTGCTGCACATGAATACATAAGAAAAAATTGTAACAAATATTTGGGGGACCTGGGATTCGAACCCAGGTCCCAGTGTTCACATGCCAACGCCTCAGCCAGTTCAACCAACCTATTTCATTCGTTAGTGGAATGCAACATAAACAATATATGGACAAAACAATTATTATGCTGGCACAAATAAAAAACATGCTTAAGATTTAAACGGGCCAATGGGAGAGTGACGTGTGGTCGTCTTCTTCCCCAAACTCTGGTTTTAATTACCTGCGGATTTTTATCCGCAGGAAGTTCCGTAACTCACTCCTAAAATCGTCCCTAGGCTACAAAAATTCACTCCAAGACCATGGTTGTGATCGTCTCTGCCTCCTGCTCACTCCTATACCAACTATTGTGGCCAATTTGCCCTGCATCAAAAACGCATAATAAGCCAGCATATGAACCCTAGAATCTGGCATCACGATTCAGGGCATAAAAACAAAATTGACTATTGCAGTTATGTTAGAAATCAAACAATAAACATGAATATGCTAATGTTTTGAAGAAAAAGTGCAAGAATAGAAGATCACGATTCCATGTCCAGGGTTGACTTCGTGATGACTTACAGCGCTATGTAGGTGATGAAAATGCCTGATTTTTCTTTCAATCGCTTCAGGGGATGGCAGTCAAGCACTCTACGTTGAGTTTCTTGATTGAAACAAGCTCTAACCAAGAATTCAATTCCTCTCTTTTTCACCTTTTTTTTTTCAGTTTTGGTTTCTTGATTTTATGCAACTTCAGGTCGTGTATTAGGTTTTGGAGGCTTGCTTGCATATATGGAAATTGAATTAAGTCAAGAGTTGGGCTTTAATCCATGTATATGGGAGAATTAGGTTTGCACTTTTTCACCATTGACAAACTTTCCAAATATGGCCAAATCTGAGATTTTGTGCACAAATAAGCCCTAGCACGAATTGGTTAGTTGTCACATGATATATGAAAGCTGTACAAATCACAAAGATACTATTCCATTGATTTTTAGATTTTATTTGAATTATTATAGATTTAAAATGAATTAAATCAATAAAAATTAAATAAAATAGAAAAATAAATGTTTGGTCATGAAATCAAGCATGGGACACGTGTGTGGCATGACAAGAAAAGCTCTAACGCGCGTTTTCTCATTTTCAGACACCTATGTTTTACTTGCAATTTCTGCCTCGTTCCTCCACCAAAATTAATTATTCAAATCACAAATCAAAGTTCAAACTATCAACTACATCATGCTTTTCACAAAATTCAAAATGATCGATCATAGAAGTAGAAATCAGAGCAAGAAAATTGAGAAAAATCATTAAATCGTGAAAAACAAGAAGTTCACCAAATCGTATATGCTTCAAAATCAAACAAGTTTATACATCAGATGTAAGATCTGGCCAGCTATGAACATGATCACATGCTTTAAATCACATGAAATACGCAAAATTATGAAGAATCAAGATCTGAAAATACCTTTCGAGTTGAGAAGTAAACTCAACTATGTCCTCTGAAACAAAGTGAAAACCCTCGTCCCTTTCTTCTAATGCTCCAATGAAGTGAAAATGGTCATGAATCGAGCTCTGGAATGGAGAATAAAGAAGCTTTGAAGCAGAAAACTTTTTTGAGAGAGAGAGATAGTAACTTCTGATCTTTTGAGAGAATGAATGCATGGAGAGAGAAAGAGTGAGGCTCTGGGTTTATATAGAACACCTGGAGTGAGGGTAGCCAGATCTTTTGGGCCCTCACAAATCCGTTAGCATGAATATTAAAAAAAATAGAAAAAATTAGAAAATATGCAGCATGCGTTTTCTTCTTTTGTTTTGCCTTTGCATTGTCTTTTAGTGAGAAAATAAAGGGTGGGATAAGATCATTCAAAATAAAAATGATGAGATGGCCAGAGGTGTAAATGGTGTGTGTAAATTTGAAAATGAGAAAAGTTGCTAAAAGTTGCAAATGAGAGCAAAATGAATGTGCACATGGAATGGTATTTGTTTGGCTTATTTTGGTTAAAAAAAGAGTGAGGTAATTCGTGCATGGTATATGCATGGTGACCTATAACGGATCAAAACCAAATATGCACCAAAAACTGGATTTTGCAAACCTACTGACCAACTGCCTTGTGAATCAAGTTTCTCAAAATTGGCTCGTGCGAAATTAATGCTTGAGGGCCTTTCAAAAGTTCTCATAATATAGAACATCATAGGGCCTTGAATTTTTCAAATTGAGGCTGAATTGATGGAGAAATGATGTTGAAAACTTGAGGCAAAAGTGTGATTCGGCTTGCCTGGTCCGCGCACGCGTCTGGCTTGCATGGTGTGCATGAAGTCAACCTTGAGGTACCAACTTTTAGGTGTTGCAACTCACTCAAACTTTGGCCAAATTAAATGATTTAAGGCTCAATGGGAAGCTCTCATGGAAGGAAACAAAATCCTCTTTTTAATTTTTAAAATTGAGGCTTGAGTCACAAGAAATTGATTCCACAAAATGGCATGCCAAGTGTTTGATGAAATTATGCGCGTGACTTGCCCAAGAGAAGTCATCTTGACACTTAGAATTTTTTCAATTTTTAAGTTACTTCTTGAACAAGTTACACTCAAATTCACCATTTCTCATGCTTCAAAGATGAATTTGGGTATGGAATATGAAAAGAGGATGCTTAAATTGATGGTTGACCAAAAGTCCACTTGGTCAACTCCTGATTTTATTAACTTTGGTCAAAATGACCAATTTTCCCCTTTGAATTAAGTGATCCACTTCCCTTCAAAATTGATGATCAAGACTTCAAACATATGATCTTCCAAATATATAGAGGCCATGTACAAAGTTTCACTTCAAAATTCTCAAGAAATCTTGATAAAATCTCAAACCCTAGTTTTGGTTAACACCTTAGGAGATTGATGAATCATCTCCAAAATTTCAAATCCTCTAGGCATCTTGACCAATTTCTTGTACAAAGACTTTTCAAATACCAAAGAGATGTTGTAGCTTCCAAATCAAGATTTGTACATTGATCAATAGCCTTGATCAAGCAAAACCCTAATTTTGACTGGTGAATCAAAAGAGTGATTCCTCTTATAATCAATCTCAAACTTCAATCCTATGATGATCCAAAGAGATGGATAAAATATCTTGAGATATGCAATAACTTTTGAGCTTGAAAGATCCAGAGGTTTAGATGATAAGATTATACTTGAGCAACTTGTCAATGAAAACAAACTTCAAAGCTTGAGGAAGACTTGATAACCAAAGTACTTTGATCCCATCACAATGTATGAATGCAATGCAATATGATAATCATGATGAAACATAAGCCTAAATCAAGAGGGTAAATTTTGGGGTGCAACAGCTGCCCCTATTCAAATATCTTCAACATGATGAGTGAGAAAAGTGACAACTTTCGAGCGTTTAGAGTTGAAGATGATTGAATATAAAAGAACCCGAAAATTTACACTCTTGAAGAAGAAAGAAAAAGAAGCAGAAAAACCCCAAGACATGCGTCAGAGTGAAGCTATAGCGCAGGTTGAAACAGAACAAAAACAAAGAAGAGTAGACGCAACTAACTTCCGGAAAAATGTGCAAGGGCAAAACTGGGCTTCAAAAAGGGTGAGATAAAACTCAAATCAAAGAGTATAGGCGAAACTAAAGCTCTGGAAAAGAAAAAGTACGCGGGTAAGGAGACGAAACTCTGAGCTCGACCCAAAGCAAAGTGGCTAGAGTGCATGATTCAAGGAGCACTTTCTAATCTCAAACTAAGATAGACAGTATGAAAGAACTGAAAGAATCCCAAAAATGAGGAACAAAAGCGAGACGAAACTCGACTCGAAAACCAGTTAGACGAAACTAAACTAGATGAGTACTAGGACGAAACTAGATTTCACGCACGGGTAACGAGGCGAAACTCTACCCATAGCAAAGTGATGAGAGTGCATGTTTCTCATAGCACCTGTTGGTCTCAGATTAATGGATAAACAGTGACGAAAACTGATAGAAGAATCTAAGAAACAAAAGAGACTGATTTTAAACCAGGGACGCAGTACGAACACTGCACTCAGTAAAAGAACACCATCAAAAGGTCCAAGGTATGAAAGCAAAAATGAGACGAAACTCGACTCAATAACTAGTTAGGAGAAACTAAACTAGATGAGTACCAGGACGAAACTGGATTTCATGCACAGGCGGCGAGACGAAACTCGACCTAAAGCAAGAGTGATGAGAGAGCATGTTTCTCAGAGCACCTGCTGGTCTTAGATCAATGGATAAATAGTGACGAAAACTGATAGAAGAATTCAAGGAACAAAAGAGACTGATTTCAAACTAGGGACGCAGTATGAACACTGCACTCGGTAAACGAACACCGTCAAAAGTTCCAAGGTATGAAAGCAAAAACGAGACGAAACTCGACTCAATAATTAGTTAGGCGAAAATAAACTAGATGAGCACCAGGATGAAACTGGATTTCATGCGCAAGGCGAGGAGACGAAACTCGGAGCTCAACCCAAAACAAGGAGATTAGGGCGTACACCTAAAAACCTGCTGAAAGCGAATATCAGGACAAAACTGGTATTCGAAAGGTGCATCAATAGACATTGGAATGAACTGGAGAGGGTAGTGAAGACTAAACCGATAAGACCGCGCCAGGGCAAAACTGAACTACAGTCAAGAGTAGACACTTAAATAAATAAATGATTGACGCCAAAAGGATATTGGTATGGGGAGGAAACTGAGATAATGAGAACGAAGAACTCGCTGGGTATTTAATACGAAGTATTAGCAAATTCACTGGGGACAGAAGAAACAATAATGGCTTATGTTCCGATGCATGTTTGAATTCTTTCTTTATAGCGCAATGCTCCATATAATGGAAATGATACGCGTTTTGGTAGATGCAATGTAATGATGCATGTTTTAAAAGTTTCACTGGCGAATGGCCAATTGAGAAGCCAATAACCGAGAAGTCGGAATCTGACATGACTTACAAAAATAAATTACAAAATCCAAGGGAGAGGAGAAAATATGGGGAATCGCTAGAGAGGGAACCTGGAAGAGACGAAGCTTCGCAGGGAATAAAAACCGAGCAACCAGTAGAAACGGGCCACAAACATTGAGAGGAGCTGCAGAAATAAACTGCAAACTCCTAGAGAAGATTCGATCTACACTGTAGCTTCTGGAGAGGGACGCCAACTGAAGATTAGACATTGAGGGAGAAGATCAGGGCAAGACTGTAATCTTTGGAAAAAAACAGTGCGCGGCTGTGTTGAGGATGACATCAAGACAACAAACCTGACGTGAGGGGTAAAAACCCTTGCTGGGGAAACAAAGCTCTGCTGAGGAAATGGGACTTCACCGGGGATACAGAACTCTGTTGAAGATTTTTGTTGGAGAGATATTTCTTGGAAAGCAACCTTTGGATGGATCATGCAGATTGTCACACAGTATCGACCTTACTGGGGATAAGGAAAGATCTTAACATAAGGATTCCCCAATCAACAGACCGACTGGGAAATGAGAGGTCATGGAGAGGGATCTCCATTGGCAACTCCGTTGGGGATATGCGACATCCTCAAATCCGGAGTCTCAGAATTAAGCCTTTAAAAGAAGATTCCTAGGGCAACAAAACTTCGCTGCAGAAACGAAAATTCACTGGGGATAGGTAAAGTCCTATTCATACATGGGCTCTGTCTAACAGAAGAAAGCCAAATATTCCCTTCCTGGCAATCATTAAGCTCTTTACAGGTGTTCGGCGTGTAAACTCTTTTTTTGATGTCAAACAAATGTTTTGCATGCAGAAAGATGTTTATTTTGGGAATGACAGATCTGATGTGACGATTATTTAAGCCTTGAAGTTGAAAACCTTAACAAAGTGTCGCATCTCTATTGTGAATGAATCACTGGCTAGAGTCTAAAAAATTTCAAAACTTTTCTTCCCCCTTTTTTATAAAAAAAACGAGTCAAGATGCGGGTGATAAGATACCAACATGAATATGCAACACATATTTGGGAGTTTAGTAAACGTTATCCTGTTGTAGTATGCTTTCGAGTTAAACCCTTGTTTTAGTTAGGACTTTTAGAGGTTGTAACGTGGCCTGGTTCGAGGTTTTTTAGAAAAAAGTTTTTCAAGGCTCAAGTTGTTTGGTGCCCACCCCCTTCTTGATATTCTCCTGTCCTAAGTTTAGCTGACTTATCACAAGCATTCATCTTTCAAAAGGATTTATAATGGTTGAGTGATCACGACAAATTCTTCGACATGATTGTCACTTAACTTTTGCTGCTTTTGTTTTTGATATTATTGTTCCTCTTCTTTTGATGAAAATTTTATTGGATAATCTTTTTCGGCCTTTTAGGCTCTCTTTTCCCTAACTTTTGCCTGGACAAAATCTTTTGAATTTCATTTTTGGGAGTCCAGCGGGATGCCCTAACTTTTGCCTAAGCGACTTGTTTTCAAGTTTCGACTTAGCGGGGCTTTTTGTTTCTTTCTTATTCATACTTTCCACATCGAACAAGTCAATATGAATTTTAGGTCTTTGAACTTTTTCTTTCTTTCTATCTTTTGAAGAAAACAAATGCCTCATTCATTGGTCGGCGAGGGATAGCCATTATTGTATCGATTCGATCTCGACCTCAGGACTTTGTGAGGAAATGAACATTGTGTTTTTGACATGATTCTCATGATGCGAAAGATAAAATGTTGTGATCCTCATATGGGACATTCCTTTTGAAATTTGAATGCTTGGTCAAATTAACTGAACATCCACCCTGCCCCTGGTTAAAAAAAGTTTTTTTTTAACGGAAAAGAAACTCCTACTTCGAAGGCTCAAAGGGGTTAACGAGGGTCTAACTCCCTTATATCTCTGGTGTTTGGGGATTGAAACAATGCATGTACATCGTCAACGAGGTTCTACTAAAAAGCTTACCACTACAGTCATCGTTTTTAGCTAAACTCCTTCCTCCAAACTCTTGGCTAATAAAAAGAATAGGCACAGTTGGTATCAAAATGCCCTAAAAATCGATTAAATAGTGATACTGGATGGATTAAGTAAAATGAAACAATTTCTTCAAGATCTGAATGGGCGTTCATCTTCATATGTGATCACATCAACCTGTTCTAAATATTCACATTTAAAGATCTGAATGATTAGTAGCTATGAAACACGCATGAAATGAAAGATTTAAAAAAATCAAAATTTTACCAATCAGAGCAAGTGGTTGGGCTCGTTTTAGGTGATGAATTGATTGGGTATGAGTCTGAAAATGTTTCTCAGACCTTCAGGAAGTGACTATAGACCTTAGATCGCTTTGAAGATGCTTAGAATTTGAGAAATGATTGTGAAGGAAAGTTGAATATTTTTTCTCTTTGAAACTTTATTCTCTTGCCAATTTTTTGTCCCCCTAGCATTTGAGTGTTGTGTGTATTTATAGAAGAAGGAAAATAGATCAAGACAAAAGAGGAAAATACCAAGTATTTAATGTATTGCCAAAACAAACAAAAAAACATGTTTTCAAACATTCAATTTTGAGAAGATCATGTCACAACAATTGTCCCCCACGTTTGCATGGCTGTTCAAGAGTCTTTGGGCCTCAAATTTGATCCAACACCAAGCCCATGTTCCTTGGTCCATTATTTTACTATTTTATTTAATTTATTTTGTATTTGATTGAATAAAAACAAAATAAAATAAAATAAAAATAAAAGATAAGGCATGAGTGGACTTATGGGTCTTTTATCATGTGATAAACATGTTTGAACTTGAAAAATTATGTCCATTAGCCCACAATTTCAAAATTGGTCAACGTAAGTTTCATGCATTTCTAAAAAATTGCTCAACTTGCACCAAACATAATTCCCTCAATTTTTATGATATGAAGGTGATCCTAAACTTTTTGGAAATCTCAAGATGTCCCATACAATCTCTATGTTGGTCATTTTTTCATTTGAAGACTTTATCTTGATGTAAGTTGCCTTGACAAAAAGTGTCTTTTTGTAGACTTTTGAATTGACCTATAATGTTTTGGCTCATATCTCTGAAATGAAGCATTTTTTGGACTTTAGCTTAGAGAAATCTGATTAGAATGTGAAAGTTATGCTTGGTCAAAGTTCAACTGACTTTTCCTTAAGAAAACCCTAATTTGGTAATGTTTGACTTTTGATGAATTGAGAGTTTTCTTGATGAATCATGATCAACCCTTGATCAAATGATAAATGTGACCTCAAAATCTTGATGTTGACCAAAAATCTTGAAGTTTGACTGTATGTTGACCAATGTTGACTTTTTGTTCAATATAGTTGACTTTCACTCATCTGAGCAATTGACTGAGCAAACTTGTGATGCAAGGATTGAAAATTGACATGAGTATTATTTGAAGTATATGAGGAACCATGAAACTCACTTGAGGCATTAGAAGATCAATTTTCTTTGATACACAAAGCCCTAGTTGTAGTTCAATTTCTTAAGAGATGTGCTTGTATGCTCAAACCTTTGAGTATTCTTGAGAAATTAAGAACCCTAGGAGCATGAGGAGGTGTCTTGAATCAATTGTCTTCAAAAATGGGAGGGAAAATTTTGGGGTACAAAAACTACCATTGATCCAATAGAAACCACCACCAGGATTTCATAATGACCTTCCGTCACTATCTTCTTGAGCACAAACCTTTACTCATTGTCTCAAGGTATCATCAAACAATCGTGTGATTACATTTGTTTACAATAATAATTATTCTTAACAAGCAAGTGTAAACTCAATTAAGTACATCATAAGATCCTAATAAACACTAAGAATATTACATTGTATTGTAGCTTTAATGTGTGGTCTTCTTTTCTTCAAGTAACTTGTTCAAGGACAACAGCCCAAAGCACTTGAATCTTTGAAGTCTTATTCTTCACAAGCTTCTGAAAGCTTTGTTGATAACAATATAGTAAAGAGAATAACTTCTTCATCTTGATTCACCTTAGAACATTCTAGACAACAACCCTTAAATTCAATTATCATTTTAGAGCATAATATTCATGTAGTGGATTTGTAACTGGAGCCTCCATGATCATCTTCATTATCTTATACGGCTTAGCAAGCTTCAAGCACATTATGAATTAATGATTTCATTATTTTCTTGAAATCATCAACAGCATGATTGAAGAATCATTTTGATAGCAATTTTTCTTGTTGTTGTTATAGTGGTTGATAATTTTGGTTGTGTTCCAACAATGACAACTTTCTTTTGAACATTGAACACCAACGACACATTTTAAGCATGTGATCCTTTTCTTATATAGCTAAGAAAAATAGAGTCGTTAGCTATTTGAAAAAGAGTCGTTACAAATAGTACTGCTACGTCCTTTTCTTTTCCTTAATTCAAGTTAGTGGAGAGATAGTGGAATAAGAATTTTTCGTAATGTGTACTATTGTACCATGTTAATATTATCTTCTTTCCTTCTTCAATTCATAGGCTTTTGCGAGCATGATTTTAGAATCAGGAACATAACATAAAGTCATCATAACATCAAGTCTTCTAAATCTTTAGAACCGGGTCTTCAGAGTCTTCAACACTTTGTCGTGAGAATGGTTTTTTAGAACCTTGGGTCTTTAGAACTTCAAGTCTTCAGAATCATAGAACTTCTGTCTTCAGAGTCTTCAACACTTGGTCTTTAGAACCCTTTACATAGAATCATGGGTCTTTATAACTTCAAGTCTTCAAAGTCTTTATAACTTCCTCTATTAGAATCTTCAGCACTTGGTCTTGAGAACCCTTTGTCTTCAGAAACATTAGTCTTCAGCATTTAGACTTAAGTATAAACTTTTGTCTTCAGATCTTCTGACTTGTTTCTTTATACTTCATATCAGAGCCTACACTTTAGAGTCTTCTGGAGTGTCTTGCCACTGTTCATCAAAACTTGTGTAGCACAGAAGCATAATTAATTATCTTCTAATGTCTTGGCCCCACCATCCATCAGAAGCAGAACCTGTTTGTTAAATACTTAAAAATAACAAACATTAGAGTATCAAAATTGTTCATACTAACATACTCATTTTTCATCAACAAAACTCAGAGATAATATTGCAGAACCAAATCTTGTTCTTACAATATCCCCCTTTTTGATGATGTCAAAACTATGTATTTTGATGACACAATTTTGTTCATATAATCAGAAAAGATAAAAATAAAAAGGTAAGGAATACATATCCTTTTTATGAAACTTTCTCTGAGTCAATGACTTGATGAAGATTAAATATCCTGAATCTAAACAATTTGAGTAGAACTCCCCCTGGTTCCAATATATCAGATATTGGGATCTTGAGAGTCTTGACTCAAGGTTCTAATGAAAATGAGATCAATTGAAATCTTGAAACTTTAATGTCACTAAGACAGCTTATAGATTCTCAATTCTTGGAGTCTGATTCCAAATTTTAATTCTTGGAGTCTGATTCCAGGTTTCAATTCTTGGAGACAAGTCTGAAGCCAACAGGTTAGACATAGGCCTTGCATAATGCTTTCAGATGTTTGTTTTTAATCAGATTTCTCATTTCCTGAAAAAGAAAGCAATTCTAACAGAAACCGAATTTTAGCTGGGTTAGAATGTAAGCAGCTCTTTTCAGAGAACATTTTCCAGAACTTGATTATTGAAATCAAAATTACGTTCATTTAATTACTCCCCCTTTTTTTCATAATCAAAAAGGTAACTATGTGTGAAAAAACCTAAAAACCAGAAGAAGATAACAAGTAAGAAAATAAGTGATAAGCCAAAAGAAGAATTCATTAATTTCAAAAGGTCACATAAGAAGTGAGTTGAAGAAAGTAGAAAAAACTAAGATCCAAAAAGAAAAGACTTGCAAAAATATCAAACTAAAGTAAAACAGTAGTCATAAAAAGTAAGTAGCGAGCATAGTCCTATGGTTCAGAAGAAAAAGGAAAAAGAAAATCCTAGAGCCTAGGGTTGAGGAGCAGAAGCAGGAGCAAAAATCTTTTGTAGAATCAGTTGTAGCATGTTCTGAACCTTCTCATTGATAGCCTTATGTTCAATGATGCATTCTCTGAAAACCTGTTGTTATCCTATAATTTCACCAATTGCGTTTTTTAAATGTTCAATGGCAGAATCAAAAGAAGATATTGTTACAACATCTTGATTTTCTTTACGAGCTTCTTCTGGCTCTTGAGCCAGCCTTGCTTCTTCAGCTTTTCTAGCTTCCTCTTCTTCTTGAGCTTTAAGTCTTGCTTCTTCTTCTTCTTTTAATGCTCTTGCATCATCTTCTCGTTGTTTAGTAGCAATTAGTTCAAGGAGTCTTATTCTTTCTCTTGTTTCTTTCCTTTCAGTTACCATCTGAGCATCCCAAACTCTGGATGCTTCAGCAAAAGAATTCATTCTTTTAACTTCAGAAGACATCAACTTTTGAAAAAGTTTCCAAGAACCATCCATGTTCTGAGGCTTATTACTCGTACTTGCCTCTGCCCTTAACTTAGCAACCTTTTTCTTAGCCTTAATTCTAAAAATGTTAATGCATTCATATAAGGTTTTTGGAGCTGGATTTTCATAAACAACCAAGGCTTAGGTAGGTTCAGGATGATTTAGTTCAGAAGTTTGATCAGGAGAATTTTGTGATATCAGTTGTTCAGTCATATTAAAAAGTTCAAAACAAGTGAAAGTTTGGTTGTGGAAATTTCTACAGCTCCACGATTATCACAAATTGTCATTTCAGACATTTCATGATCAGAGGGAGAAATTGGATCAGGATGAATAATGGGTAAGTCTTGGAGACTATTTTCTTTGTTAAGGAAGGCAAAATTAAGATTTGTATTGAAAGTTGAAAAATGAGAAGTTTGTGGAAGATATTGAGCTGCGGTTAATGGATATGTAAATGTGTGAATTGGTTCTAATGTAATGACGGTAGTGAGAGATGGAATATGAATTGAAGCAAAAGCTTGTGTTGTTAATTTATTGGTTGAGGAAACATGATCAAGAGCAGCAAAAGTTGTGGTGATTATTGGTTGATATACAAGAATTATAAAAGATGATGGTGTAAAGGAAATATATGGAAACGAGATAAAAGTGTTAACAAAGTCAGAAACAATTGTAGTTCTGGTTGATGGTGGAAGAGGATTAATTTGTGTAGTTGAGGTTGTGGATGAACATATATTAACAGTATTAGAAGTAGACAATAAAAAAAGTATAAAAGTAGCAGTAGAAGACTTACTTGTTGTTTTTGGATAAGTAGCTAGAGTCACAGTCATAGAAGTTCCAGACTTCTTCTTCTTCTTCTTTCCTGGTTCAGAAGCTTCTGAACTCTTCATCCTTTTACCTTTGGAAGAGTCATCATAATCTTGAGCATGAGGTAAATCAGACTAGTTGAAACTGGACATATCATATCCTTCTGCTTCCATCACTCTGACGTAGATAGCAATGCTAGACATGTTATCTCCCTTTGTAAACAAAGGGTAGTTATTCACAAGAACTCTTGAGATTCTGATGCTTTTAGAGGGAACAAGTAGATTTTTAGCAATGACTTCCTCTATTAGCCTCATATTCTTCAGAGTCTGTCCATTGAAGGAATCCCCAAGACTAGGAGTCAGATCCTATGTAAACTTAGCTTCTTCAACCAGATTTTTCACCAAGCCACTTTCTACTAGGATGTCAGTAATGAGACGTCCAAAAGGAATATAGTTTGAAACCTTCTTCTTAGGATCATCAATAGTTTTAGTCTTTATAACAAAGCCTCTCAAATAATAGAACATAAGAGCTGGAAGACATATCTTCTGATGGGTCATCAAATAGTACTTCTGATTGATGTTGGAATAGTCATAAGAAGTGGATGAAGTTTTGTGGTTGATACAACTTAGAATGATTTTGTGCCAAATTATGAGTTCATCATGGAGATCTTTACTCTTATACTCAGTTTTCTCAGAAGAGTAGTTCTTGAAGATGGATTTGTTGATCGTCTCCTTCACATATGTAGATCTACTATGCATCTTATAAATTTGTTTACCTTCCAGGTGTCGCATGCCCAAAATATCAGCAATAGACTTTTCAGTAATGACAATTTCCAGACCCAACACATGAGCAACTACATGAAGATTGTCACAATTCTATTGAATCTAAAAACCCTTAACCAAAGAATCATAAATAGGACCATGAAGACGCATGAAGAAGTGCTCTCATCCTTGAGCATTCAAGTCAGCAATTAGGTTTGCACCATTTGCAGAAAGGTTATTGAAATCCACCATATATTCATGAAGAACATTTAACCCATATGGTTTCAGATTACAGTGAACTTGAACACATTTTTGTGTTATGTGGTGATCATCAATAAATGATTGATAATATGAACCATTTACCATAGGTGAAGAAGAACTGTTTGGAATAGTTGAAGAAGATGACCCAGAAGGATTTAGGGCTTGTTCCATTTCTTTAGCAAACTGAGCAACTTCTTGTTTTTGAGCCTTTATCATGTTGAAGTGTTGAATATGATGAAGGTTTTTGATGAGAGTGATGATATATGATGAAGAGCGTTGATGAGGGTGATGAACACAGAGAACTTGTTGAATGGTTTGAGAGAAAAAGAGGGTTTAGGGTTTCTAAAGTGTGGGAGTGAAGTGAAATGTATGTTTTATATTGTTTTAAAAGTGAGAGACAAATAAATAATAAAAAATAAACACATATAGACATGATTATTAGGAGCATTAAATGAAAGTAATTATTATGATTTTAATCAGTTCTAAGAAAAATGCATATTGCTCATTGCATAGCCTAGATAGAGTATGATGACTAAGCGTAACCAAGGGTTACACATGTTAATCAATACATCTAAATAAGTTACACATTTGATATCCTCAAAGTCTGGACATCCAAAAAGGTTTCCATCTAATCAAATACATTTCTAACCAAACCATCTTCTGATTACTGAGATTCTGAAAGAAGTACAATAGTAGTAATAAGGTTTAAATAGAATAGAAACGTTACTCATAGAAGTCTGATAGTCTATCAGTTGATTCATCAAAGAATTTTTCAAAATCCAGACTTCATTCAGAAGATGAGTTGGCACAAGCGAGATTATCAAAGCTCATAAGCATTTCTCCAGAAGATTTAAAGTTTAGTCTTGTTCTGATAATAGCATCTTGATTACAAGAGTTTCAGAGCCAATAATATTTCTTTTCTGGTTTCTTCTAACACTATCCACGCCTCCAGACTTAAGTTCCAAATATTGGAACATATGCCTTTCTCCCATCGTGTGTTGTAAGTATCCATTGTCTAGGTGCAATAATTAGTGTTTCTATTGCGCTATCAAGAACATCCGCAACATAGATTATCTGATCTTTTGGTATCCATTTTCTGGGTCCGTTCTTATTATCAGTTCCATAGGTTCTGACACCTTTGAACTTTTTTGCAACAGGATAATCATGTTAAATTTGTGCATGATACTTTGGTTTAGAAGTTTCCATAAGTGTCTGTGTTTGTGCTACAGTAGTATCAAAACCTTGTTGTTATGGACATTTCAAATATGTTCCAGCAAGCACGCAATGTTCAAAAAGAGGTTTTGGTTGACATTCAGAGTCTCATTAATTTTTCTTTAATTGTCCTGAATATCCGCTTCCATTTCTACTAACATCATAGATCATTGAAGCCATTTTGCTTCTATCTATGTTTTTAGCAAGGAAGTATTGAAAAGCTTTATCATATCTGATTACTTCATCAGTAACATATGTGTTAGAGAAAATCTCTTCTTAAAATCTAGACACTTTACTTTTCAAAGCAATGTTTGATTTTTCTAAAACAAATGGTTTTTCATTTAAGTCAGAAATGTTTTGCTCATCTATAGTAGTGTTCTCAGAAGTAGATACAAAACTATTTTTTAAGATTTTTTGTTTATTTAGAAGAAGTTAATATCTTTTCATTAATTTAGATAAACCAATTTCAAGTTCAGAACGAGATAAGGAAGAAAGTACCTCTTTGTCGTCATCAGAGTCTGACTCATAATTAAGTGTCACTTCGTCTTTTGATGATTTTATCTTTGAGAAAATAAATTGTTCATCACCAGAAGAGGTTGGCTCAATCAAGCACACCAACCAATAAGAATTTCTTCTGGAGGTTTGAAATCTTATCTAGTTTTGACAAGAGCTTCTTTATCTCCCAGAATAAGTTTTTCAGAAGGAGAGATTATGATTCTGCTTTTCGTCTTGACGGATCAGAAGGAGCAATAACTGCATCTGAATTGGGAGCTTCTAATGCTACGGCTTCTAGTATGTTCTTCTTGGATTCTGAATATTTTATCATCAAAAGATAAGATTTTGTTGTTGACATTTTCTATTTTCGAATAATTAGAGACTTGCTCAAGGTAATCCGTTTTGTTACAATTCAGTACTCAATCATCATTTTCTGATATGAGACTGTAATTGAAGGTGAAGCAACTATCACCCAGAGTATTTCTTCACACAAAATTTGGATATTTTTCTAACACTGTTAGGTGTTTGGTATCCATCAATAACATAACCGGCTCTGGTACCAATTAAAGAGGTGAAGAAAACACAATAAAGGGGGTTTGAATTGGGTTTTTCACTCTTTGATAAACTTTCGCTTCTAAGAATTAATTTGTTAAACAATGCTTCTAAATTATTGCTTCTAAATAATGCTTCTAATTAAGTTCTGAAAACATAAACTATAAAGCATAAGCAAGAGTATATAACACACAATATATCCGTGTTCACTTGAGAAATCCCCAAGCTAATCTAGTCCACCCGCCAAGGTGATTTCGCCTTAATCAAGGACTTAATCCACTATTAACCAAACTAATTACAACGCATAAGCTACACGCGAGTGACTAACAACCAATCATCCGTTCGGTGATCCAACAACATATAACGTCCATTAACCTAATAGAATCTAATCTCTCAAGATCTCCTATCAGGATTTTCTTTCAATGATATCCATCAGTGATCTCACAAGGCTGGCCTTCACATAGCCCTCTTTGAAATATGAATACCATTAACCCAATAGAAACCACTACCATGATTTCATAATGACCTTCAGTCACTATCTTCTTGAGCACAGACCTTTACTCAACCTCTCAAGGTATCATCAAACAACCATTTGTTTACATTTGTTTACATTAATAATGCTTCTTAACAAGAAAGTGTAAACTTAATTAAGTACATCAGAAGATCCTAATACACACTAAAAATATTATATTGTATTGTAGCTTTAATGTGTGGTCTTATTTTCTTAAAGTAGCTTCTTCACGGAAAACAACCCAAAGCACTTGAATAGCTGAAGTCTTCTTCTTCATAAGCTTCTGAAAGGTTTGTTGATGTTGATGTAGTAAAGAGGAGAACTTCTTCATCTTTATTCACCTTAGAACATTCTGGACAACAACCCTTGTGCTATTTACTTCAATGATCATTTTAGAGAACAACATTCATGTTGTGGATTTGAAACTGGTGCTTCCATGATCATATTAATTATCTTATGAGGCTTAGCAAGATTCTTTCAGTATATGAAATTAAGCACATTATGAATCAATGATTTCATTGTTTTCTTGAAATTATCAACAATATGATTGAAGAATCATTTTGATTACAATTGATCTTGTTGTTGTTATAGTGGTTGACAGTTTTGGTTGTGTTCCAATAATGAGAACTTTCATTTGAACATTTAATACCATTGCCACATTTTAAGCGTGTGATACTTTTCTTATATAGCCAAGCAAAATAGAGTAGTTAGCTATTTGAAAAAGAGTCGTTACAAATAGTATTGCTACGTCCTTTTCTTTTTCACAATTCAAGCTAGTGGAGAGATAGTGGAATAATACTTTTTCGTATTGTGTACTATTGAACCATGTTAACATTATCTTCTTTCCTTCTACACTTCATAAGCTTTTGATCGGTCACCAATTCTACTAGTTTTCATTCATTTATTCGACATGAATACGCAAAAACTGGTAAGACTTTGGTTTTTTTGTCTATTGTTTTTGAACATATTTGAGTTTTCCAATTTCCTTTATCATAGTATTTTTAGTATAAATGTATATCTTTGTGTTGCATTTGATGTGTTTTCTTGGTAGTGGTCTATTTTGTCAGATTCAAGCAAAGAGCCCAATGGTCTTGCGCGAGGAAAATGGGAGTTCCGATGTTGAGAAGAAGAATTTAGGAGGCTACAGGGGTCCTGACACGACCACTCGTATTACCTAACACGTTCCATGTCAGGAGAGGATGCACAACTCCAGTCTGGGGGAAGAGGCAGAGGCTGATTTCGGTGCCCGTGTCACACGACACGGCCCGTGTTAAAACACCTACATGAGAGTGTTCTAAGAAGTGAGAGACAGAAGCTGACATGGGTACCCGTGTCATACGACACAACCCATGTAAAAACACCTACATGGAAGCATGCCAGGAAGCTAGAAACTGAGGTTGACACGTGTGGATGTGTCTCATGACACGGCCTGTGTCGGTCAATACACTAAGAATTCTGATTTTTGGAATATTAAGTGTCTTGGAAGAATAATTGTATTTTGGAAATTTTGGCATTGCCGAGGGATGACCTAACATTATTTAGACCTGTTTATGAGAAGAGAAAGAGGACTATTGGATGATTACAGAATTTCACCCTGAAGGAGTAAGTTTCAAGAGTTTTGGAGACGGACAATCTTTCAGGCGCGATAGCAATTGAAGATCTACAAATCCAACTTTTGTGTAATGTCTAACTCTAGTATTATCATTGTTGTTCTTTTGAATTCTATGAGAGGATAAACCCCCAAATGCTAGTATTATCATTGTTGTTATTGCAATGATATTGATCTCTTTGTTTTATCAACATATTTTTTCTTTTTCATCAATTTAACTGTTTCATATTATAATATCGTTTTGCCCTGTCAGACAAATAGGGTTTACTTTTCTTAACACAGTAGAACTAGACAGTCGTGTTAGGGTTTTTTTGAAATAATTATATTATAGAATATTGAACCTAGGACTAGGGTAATCCTATAATAACCAGATAAATTATTGATAATCAAATGCTTTACTTATTCACTAATTTGACTAGATATTGAAATTAGGGAAGAATGATAAAGGTTTTTAACTAAGGACTTAGGGGAAAATTATCTTAAGGATTGGTAGTTGAGGTTATTGAACTTGTTGAAAAGACCAAAAGTCTAAGTCATCAGTTGGAAAATCATACACTTACCCCTAGCATGTTGCTCATTATTATAAAAAGTCATAATTTACTTTCTGCTCATTATTAGTAGTGTTAAAGTTTAAATCCCAATTCCAAATCCACCATATTGCTTTTGTTTAATTGAATCACGTATTCAACTAGGTAGTCATACGTAGTCTGCGAGATTGATATCTTGGGAAATTCCCACTATTACTACATCACGAAAATAGTACACTTGCTATTTTTTTGATCAAGTTTTTGGTGCCGTTGCTGGGGACTGCCAAAATACAGAGTTAATTGTTGTTCAATTAACATTTTGTTGCTCTACAATTAAAATTTTATTTTTCTGTCGTTATTTTTATTAATACTAATTTATGTCTAATCTTTTATGCGAGGAAATGCCTCAGCTGAATTTCCTTTTGACGTAGAGGTTGAAAGAAATTTTCACACAAGGCGAATAGAAGCGAGATTAGCTAAACTGGCATCCAAAGAAGAACTTATCTCGGATCATTCTGATTCAGATTCAGAACATCTTTTAGAGCATAAAGAGACAGATTCAAAGCCAAAAACTATGGCCAAAAATCCACCTGAAAGACTACTTGGTAACTATGGTGGAACAAATGCACCGGATGGTGGACTAGTTATTATGAACCAACTGGTGAATGTCCAAAAATTTTAGCTGCGTCGTAGCACTATCACTCAGATTGAGAAGAGACCCTTCTCAGGAAGGGCTAATGAGAATGCCAACAAGCATTTATAAATATTTCTAACAATGATCACCACTTTAAAGATATATGGGCATACTATGGAGCAGAAAAAGTTGCGAATGTTCCGATTCACTTTAGTTGATGAGGCTGAAGAATGGTTTTATTCCTTTCCGGCTGGTAGCATTACTTCTTGGGAAGAGATGGAAAAAGCATTCCAGAATGAGTACTTTCCAGCGCCAGTATTCATGAGAAAAATATACGAGATCCTCAATTTCAAGCAGAAAGAGGGTGAGTCACTAGGGTATTCTGATAATAGATTCAAAAGACTCCTTGTGGCGTGTCCCACTCACAATTTGGATCATACTGAGCTGATGTAGATGTTTCTGGATGGCCTTAGGATCAAAACCAAGAATTTAATTGACACAGCAGCTGGTGGCTCATCTAATTTTTCAACAGCCACTGATATCAAAAAGATAATTGAAGCCATTGTTGCAAATGAGCATCTAGAGTTATACGACTAGGTTGCAAGCAAGCCAGAGGGATTAATTGATTTTAAGTTGGAAGCCGACAAGCAGATAAAAAATGGAAGAAACAATTTATGCAGAAGTAGAAAAGAAGCTAAAGGCGATGAATAACAATACATAACAAGTGGCTAAAATTCAACAAGGTCAAAATGCTATTTGTGAAATTTGTGGTGGACCACACTTGACTATGCATTGTCTTAAAACTTCTCAACAAATTGAAGATATCAAATTCCTAAAGGAGAATAACCCTTATTTTAACACCTACAATCCTGGGTGGAAGAATCATCCAAATATTTCCTAAAGGGATCAAAACAGAAATGCTCAGCAGCAAGGGCAAAGCCAATACCAGAATCAGTATTAGCAGCAACAATAGCAAGCTCCTAAGAAAGCAGATTGGGAGTTAGCAATTGAAAATATGGTAGCTCATAATATTCAGTTTCAAGAGGAGACAAGAAACAATCAGAAGAACACTTCCGCTTCAATTAAAAATCTAGAAGTTTAGATTGGACAAATAGAACAGCAACTAAAGAATGCTTAAGCACCTAACGCTCTTCCTGGAGGAACCGTTACAAATCCAAGAGAAAATCACAGTGTGAATGTATTTATGACCAGAAGTAGTACGTTGGCTGGAAATGTCAAAAAGGAGGGAATATAAGAGAAAGGTTTATTAGAGGTGGATCTAGAAATCAGAGATGATCCGAAGCAAGCTGAGGAAGTGGTCATACAGCCAGTCAAAGAGAAGGAAAAGCATAAAGATCCTAAGCAAAAAATCATTCTCCCTAATACTACAAGAACAAGGAAGAAAGATCTTAATGAGAAATTTTTTGAGAAATTCTTAGAATTGTTCAAGAAACTTGAGATTAACATTCCTTTTTCTGAAGCTCTGGAACATATGCCTATCTATGCCAAATTCATGAAGGACATCATATCCAAGAAACTTTCAAATCGACATTCCATCAGTAATGCTAAATGAAACATGTAGTGCTATTTTACAGGGTCTTAAAATTCCTGTGAAGAAGAAATATCGAGGTGCGATTACTATTCCTTGCACCATTGGGGATAGATCATTCATGAAGGCACTTATTGATTTGGGGGCTAGTGTAAGCCTGATGCCACTTTCAATTTATAAGAACCTTACTTTGAAAGATGTGGAGTTATCTTCCACCACTTATGATTATCTTCTTTGGTGGAAGATAATCATAAACTAGTTGTCCAGCCTCAAAGAAGACTCAACCCTACTTTGAAAGATGTTTTGCAAAAAGTGGTTGTGAAGTTGTTGGATGCATGTCTTATTTACCCTATATCTTATAGTGCATGGGTGAGTCCTGTTCATGTGGTACCTAAGAAGGGAGGGACAACTATCATCAAATATGAGAAAAATGAGTTGATTCCTACCAGAACTGTTATAGGTTAGAGAGTGTGCATAGATTACCGAAGATTGAATACTGCTACAAGAAAATACCATTTTCCCTTACCATTAATTGACCAAATGATGGAAAGGTTAGCTGGTCATGATTACTACTGTTTTCTTGATGGGTATTCAGGATACAATCATATTGCGGTAACTCCAAAAGATCAAAAGAAGACTGCATTCACATGCCCTTATGGTACAGGAGAATGCCATTCGGGTTGTGTAATGCACCTGCTACTTTTCAGAGATGTATGACCTCCATATTCGCTGACATGCTTGAAAATCATATGGAAGTGTGTATGGATGGTTTTTCGGTTTTCAGATCTTCTTTTAAGAATTGTTTGAATAACTTATCTCTGGTGCTAGAAAGATGTCAGTAGAACAATTTGATTCTCAATTGGTAGAAGTGTCATTTCATGGTGCGTGAAGGTATAATGTTAGGTTACAAAATTTCCCATAGGCTAATTGAAGTTGACAAAGCCAAAGTGGATGTGATAGAAAATTTACCCCCACTAGTGAAAGGGAAAGGAATAAGAAGTTTCTTAGGACATGTGGGGTTTTATCGTAGGTTCATAAGAGATTTCTCCAATATCGTGAAGCCTCTAACTAGTCTGCTGGTGAAGGAAACACTATTTCTTTTCGATAAAAAGTGTGGTGAAGCTTTTGAAACTTTAAAGAATAAGCTAGTGTATGCCCTTATATTAATTTCTCCTGATTGGTTTCGTCCATTTGAGATTATGTGTGTTGCAAGTGATATAGCAGTATAGGTGGTTCTAAGACAGGGAAGAGAAAAACTATTTCATGTGATCTATTATGCAAGCCATGTGTTGAATCCATCCTAGATGAACTATGCAACTACCGGAAAGGTATTGTTAGCAGTGGTGTATGCTTTTGACAAATTCAGGTCCTACTTGTTGGGTTCTAAGGTAATTGTTTATACTGACCATGCTGCTTTGAAATACCTCTTTTTCTAAGAAAGAATCAAAACCAAGGTTGTTGAGTTGGATCTTACTCTTGCAAGAGTTTGATATAGAGATTCGGAACAAAAAAGGGATGTGAAAACACCATTGTTGATCACTTATCTCGAATGTCGCTGATAGAAGAAATAGAGAAGAAGAACCATGTTGTACCCCAAAATTTACCCTCCAATTTTTCTTCAAGTTATCTCCTCATGTTCCTAGGGTTTTCAATTGCTCAAAGTTGCTCATGAATTGATCAAACAAATTCTCCTCATAAGCAATTGACCCACAACTAGGATTTCACTTTTCACAAGGAATATTTGGTTTCTAAGGCCTAAAGTGTATTTAATGGTTTCTTATATGTCTCCAGGAATGCTCATACCAAGTTTCAAGCCTTGCATCACAAGTTTTCCCAATTAATAGCTCAGATGACAAAAAATCAACTATATTGGACAAAAAGTCAATTGTGATCAACATACAGTCAAACCTCAATATTTTTGGTTAACATCAAGGTTTTGAAGTCATGTTCATTATTCGATATAGGTTTATCATGATTCATAAAGAAAACTCAAGATTAATCAAAAGTCAAAAGTTATCAAATTAGGGTTTTATTAAGGAGAAGTCAACTGAACTTTGACCAAGCACAATTTTCCCATGCTTCATCATTTTTTCCTCAAAAAAATCTCATTGTGGAGGAAATTAAATTCTCTATAACTTTTTCACTCTAAGCTTAAGTCCAAAAAATGCTTCATTTGAGAGATATGGGCCAAAATATTACAGGTCATTTAAAAAGTCAACAAAAAGACACTTTTTGTCAAGGCAACTTACATCAAGATAAATTATTCAAACGCAAAAATAATTAAAATAGAGATTTTAGAGTACATATTGGGCTTTCCAAAAAGTCCCAGATTACCCTCAAATGATGAAAATTGAGAGAGTTATGATTAGTGCAAGTTGGGAAATTTTGAGCAAATGCATGAAACCAAAAGTGATCAAACTTGAATTTTTGGGCTAATGGGCTATTGTTTTAATGTCCATGCGTGTTATATACTTCTAAGTGAACCTCAGATCTCATTCATACACCCCTTGAGTTTTTATTTTATTTAATTTTTATTTTTATTTATTTAAAACTCAAAATAAATGAAATAAAACAAGGCTTCTTACAGAGGTCCAAGCCCATTCTTTGGTTGACCTAATTTCCTCATTACATATTCTCATCAATTTAGACAAGCATGCACACAAACCCTTGCACAAAAACACCTCTCCAAAATTCCAAAAATATCAAAGAATTAGGGCAACTTGTAAACCCTAATTAGAGCCACTCTCAAGGCAAACCAACCTTGCCATTCACTTCCAGAAGCACTGTAGGATAAGTAGGGATCGATTGTGATCGATTGTGACCGGTCACCAATTCTACTAGTTTTCATTCATTTATTTGGCATGAATTCCCGAAAATCGGCAACACTTTGGTTCTTTTATCTATTGTTTTCGAAGATATTTGACTTTTGCAATTTTCCATTCTCGCAGTATTTTTAGTATAAATTTATATCTTTTTGTTACATTTGATGTGTTTTCTTGGTAGTGGTCTATGTTGTCAGATTCGGGTAAAGAGCCCAATGGTCTTGCATGAGGAAAATGGGAGTTTTGATGTTGAGAAGAAGAATTTTAGAGGCTACATCGATCCTGACACAGCCACCCTTGTCACTTGACAAGGGGCATGTCATGAGAGGATGCACAACTACAGTCTAGGAGAAGAGACGAAGGCTGACATGGGTGCCTGTGTCACACAACACGGCCTGTGTCAAAACACCTGTATGGGAGTCTGCCAAGAAGAGAGAGACAGAAGCCGACATGGGTGCCTGTGTCATACGACACGACCCATGTCAAAACACCTACTTCTGAGCATGCTAAGAAGCGAGAAAGAGAAGTTGACACAGGCTCCCGTGTCACATGACAAGGCCCGTGTCGTTCAATACGCTAAGAATTCTAATTTTTGGAATTTTAAGTGTCTTGGAGCATTAAGGGTATTTTGGAAATCTTGGCATTTATGAGGGACGACCTAACATTATTTAGACCTATTTCTGAGAAGATAAAGAGGACTTTTGGATGATTGAATAATTGAATAATTGAATAATTGAATGCTGGAGGAATATGTTTCAAGAGTTTTGGAGACAGAGAATCTTTCAGGTGCGATAGCAATTGAAGATCTACAAATCCAACTTTTGTGTGATGTATAACTCAGTATAACTAGGTAGTCGTGTTAGTGTTTTCGGAAATAATTATATTGTAGAAGATTGCACCTAGGACTAGGGTAATCCTATAATAACCAGATAAATTCTTGATAATCAAATGCTTTACTTCTTCACTAATTTGACTGGATATTGAAATTAGGGCAGAAAGATAAAGGTTTTTCACTAAGGACTTAGGGAAAAATAATCTTAAGAATTGGTAGTTGAGGTTAATGAACTTGTTGAAAAGATCAAGATTCAAAGTCATCGGTTGGCAAATCATACACTTACCCTTAGCATATTCCTCATCATTATAAAAAGTCATAATTTACTTTCTGCTCATTATTAGTAGTGTTAAAGTTTAAATCCCAAATCTAAACCCACCTTATTTTTTTTGTTTAATTGTACCATGTATTCAACTAGGTAGTCATACGCACTCCTCAAGATCGATATCTTGGGAAATTCCCAATATTACTACATCGCGAAAATAGTAACTTGCTATTTTTTCCGATTAGCTTCTGCGAGCATGAGTTTAGAAGCGGGAACATAACATAAGGTCATCAGAACTTCAAGTCTTCTGAATATTTAGAATTGTGTCTTCAAAGTCTTTAGCACTTAGTCGTGAGAACCTTTTCTTAGAACCTTGGGTCTTTAAAACTTCATGTCTTAAGAATCTTAGAACTTTTGTCTTCAGAGTCTTCAGCACTTGGTATTTAGAACCCTTTACTTAGAACCATGGGTCTTTAGAACTTCAAGTCTTCAGAGTCTTTAAAACTTTGTCTATAAGAATCTTTAGCACTTGGTCTTGAGAACCCTTTGTCTTTAGAAACATTAGTCTTCAGCATCTGGACTTAAGTATAAACTTCGGGCTTCAAATTTTCTAACTTGTATCTTTAGACTTCATATCATAGCCTACACTTCAGAGTCTTCTGGAGTGTCTTGCTATTGTTCATAAAAACTTGTGTAGTATAGAAGCTGAATTAATTCTCTTCTAATGTCCTGGCCACGCCATCCATCAGAAGCAGGACCTGTTTGTTAAATACTCAAAAATAACAAACATTAGAGTATCAAAATTATTCATACAAACATACTCATTTATTATCATTAAAACTCAAATATAATATTGCAGAACCAAATCTTTTTCTTACAACTTGATCCTATGGTAGGGATCGCGTGCGAGTAGGTAATTTTATTGTGGCATTAGTGAAGCGTTTCTATATGGTGATTAGCAGCGAATTTTTGTATGCTCTGGTTCCAAGAGGGAATATGATCCTATGGTGGAGATCGAGGAGTGAGATGAACCTGAGTGTTCATAAATGGTATCATATGCATAATGAGTCAGTTGTGGAGTATATTGCATACATACTTGCATATGTCGTTGATTATTCATGATGTTGTTGATTGGCTGAGAATATGTGTATGTTGTTGTGAATGTGTGTGAAACCATGTTGTGTTGATTATTTAATGAGTGTGTTCTTGTTGTATGTTTCTCCACCTTAGCATTTTTTACACTATTTATATTGAGTGTAATTTATCACCCCTTCGCTTCAATATTCTCCACCATGGACATCTTGCATTTAATCAGGATTAGAGTGCTGACGTAAGTGGAAGTTAGCCCCTGGAGTTACTTCGCTTAGTTTTATTGTTATTTAGAAGTCTTACTCTGACCATGTAACATCAGGTTAGGAATGTTTGTTTGCTTATTATGTTTTGTTGGAGTTTAATTGTTTTATTCGGTTTATGTTAAAGTTGTTAAGATTTGAATATGATAACTCTTTATTTTAAAAATAATTCATTACATTTTGAAGTTTGAGACTAAAGGTCTAAGTTGCAATGTATTATTAATTGAAATAAGATCGATACCTCCACAATGATACCCTAAGTGAAGGTGAGCATACGATGACAAGTGTTGCATGACGTTAATATTTTCCATTACGTGTTTGTTAAATGTTTTTATTGTTAAAGGATTTTCGTTGGTGACACCTTAAATCATTGTGTAATGCTTAATATATAAGTTTCGTAGTTTAGTGTGTTATATAATGGTATCATAGTGGGTCGGTAAGTCCGATCAGGTTTTGTAATATTGTTGGTTCCCTAGTAGTCAACTAGTGTGTGAAACACTATCGGTTCTTGATTGTTTTTCTAACCACTTGTTAGCAGGAGCATGATTGGACCTAGTGGGGGATAAGCTTCTGCTTCTCTGAGATGTTCACATGTGGAGTGTTAGTTTACCGTGCTGCTGATGGCAATAGTTTAGGTGATGTCGAAGTTGTGTGTTATTTACCCAAACTCGAAGAGAATGATGATTCGAGATTCCTGTCTGCCGGTCAAGTTGGGATGAATTACTGAGAAACGATCACGTATTGTTATTGTTTACTTCCCAGTGAATAGAGAGTAATGTGATGACTAGTGATATTCCAGCAGTATGCAATTCCTGATGGTTTTTCTAAAGATATCTGCGACTTGCCTCCAAAGTGTGAATCTAAGTTCGACGAAGGTTGAGACTTTATGTTTATATCTTCTAAGCAAGTAGAATAACTCTTGAAGGATGAGGCTCATATGTTTGTGATGTTTGTTTCTTTGGTAATCAACAATAAAGATACAATGATTAGAGGTTCCAGTTTTGTTTGATTTTCCACAAGTGTTTCCAGATGATAATAGTGAAATAGCACCAGAGCACGAGGTGGAATTTTCCATTGACCTAGTACCAGGTATGAGTACAGTGTCAATGGCTTCATATAGGATGTCTTCTTTAGATTTGGGTGAACTGAAAAACAGTTGAAAGATTTTCTTTAGAATAAGTTTTCTCGACTAAGTGTTTCTTTGTGGGGTGTGTCAGTGTTGATATTTAAGAAGAAGGACGATATTATGAGGTTGTGTGTTGACTACACACAATTGAATAAAATTACTATCAAGAACAGGTATCCTCTTCCGAGAATTGATGATCTGATGGATCAATTGGTGGATGCTTGTGTGTTCAACAAGATAGATTTGAGGTCTGGTTATCATCATATTCGTGTGAAACCAAACAATGTTTCAAAGTCTTCATTCAGAATGAGGTATGGTCATTATGACTATACAATAATGTCATTTGAAGTGTCTAATGCGCCAGGTGTGTTCATGGAGTATATGAAAAGAATTTTCAATCCTTATCTAGATTAATTTGTGGTTGTGCATCAATGACATCTTGATATATTTAAAGTCCGATGAAGAGCATGCAAAGTATTTGAAAATTGTATTGCAGGTTGTGATACGGTGGGAGAACTGACTTGAGGTTTTGCGTTTTATCACAAATGTCGCGGTTAGCAAGAGTCGCCACCGACTTTTCTTTTATCCAAAAGGAAAGGTGAAAAAGCACAGGAAAGACCTTTGAGATGTTTTCTTGAGTTCGGGGGGTAGATTATGAAAAGGGAAGGTGCTAGCACCCTTTTCATCCATGGTTTTCCATGGGCTCTTAGTTACTTGCTTAGATCACTTGCTTTGGTTTGTTTGAAATGGTGTTTGATGTGGTTTTGAAAGTATTTTGTAAAAGAGGCCATTCGTTTAGGAAATCTTTGTAATAATTCTCGTTCGTAGGAATGTATACATAGATGTTTGTCTTTTGAAAAATGTTTTCAATATTTTGTAAGATGTTTTGAAATGTGTGTGTGTTTGTTTTTGAAAATAGCAAGGATTGTTGTTTGAAATGGAGCAAGTAACTTAGAAGCTATCTACCTACTCAAATGTCTTTCTTGTACATTTCTATTCCTTTGACATTGTTGACTTACCATTGATTTGGTAAGCAACCCTATCTTTGGATGTAAACGGGGCGGGCGTGGGTCATCGTATAACCATGATAGCAATGTTGCCAAGTATCTTAGCATTTTTTGAGGGACCAAGATCATTTTGTTTAGGCAATCTTTGAATAGCGTCATCGAGGGACTATGATCTTATACTTGTTTTGTTTTGCCAAAATACTTTGCATGCATAACATGGCCATTTTATTTTAGGCAACCAAGTGGGAGAAACCCTAAGGGTGCTTGTGTGCAAAGTGTGTCATTTTCATGCTTTTGTCTTGCATTTAGGGTTTTTCTATTTGTTTTGTTTTTGTTCTTGTCATGCAAACCCTAATTAATAATCATGGTATAAAGCGATAAATTGCGTAATTGTAAATATACTAAGCTATTACAACAATTTTTATGGGGAATACAAATTTGAATGGGGGTTTGCACAAATATAAAACTAAATATATTATTACAACCAAATCGAATATGCATGAATTAAATAAATATAGTACAAATATTTAAAATGCAATGCAATGTTTATGTAAAGAAAAATGTTTTATGTCTTGTTTTTTGTGTAAGAAAAATATTTAATTTAAACCCTAAAAAAAAGAAAAAAAATAATATTTATTTTTGGAAGGGGTTTAAACCCTAGTTTTTAATTAAAAGAAAATAATGTTCTATATTTATTAACTTATATATTTTTGTATAAAAAATAATAAATAATATTATGTTTAAATATTAAAAATTAAATATGTGTAGAAAATAAGTATTTATGAGTATAAAATGTATAATAAAAATATTAAGTATATTTAATTAATTATGAGTTTATTTAAGAAAATAAGTTCTATCTTATCCAAATAAATTAATTTTTCTATGTAAAAAATAATAAATAAAATAAAATAAAAGTGTAAAAATAAAGAAATCATTTTTTTGGATTTTTTATCATTCAGAAAAAAATAAACAAAATCATTAAATATGAAAATATAAAAAAAATACAAAAATATAAAAAGTCAGCCCGGGGGGTGCAATAGCAAGTCAGGGGGGTGCATATAGCAAAAACAAAAAGGCCATGGCGCCAAAAAGCCCAGAACTTCATCCTTGTCCTTCGCTCAGCTTCCTGCGCGTGTTTTCCAGTTCAAACTGTATCTTGTTTATGCTTGCATAAAAACAAAAACTCATAACATGAAAAATGTGGCATTTGAGCTCACGATTCCAACCATATAAATTATGTAACCTAACTCTTAAAGATCAAATAGAATTTTGGAATCCCCAAATCGTGACCTAAAAATTTCAGAGATTTCAAGCTTCAAATTCTCTTAGCACAAGTAATGTAAATGAAAAGTGATGATATGTACAGCTTCGTTATGATGAGAGCTACATTTTTTTCTTCACAAATCGTGGCTTGAAGTTGCTTATATACAGAGATAGAGTTTAAGAAAATACCTCCTTCAGCTGGAATCGTGTAGGACAATGTAGGGACTTTAATGGAGGCCTGGTGATTGTTTAAGCTTCCTTGAACTTCCCTGAACCTATTCCAATGCTTATCTGGCTCTGAGGATGGCTGGAACTTCCTGACCAAGTCCAACTGCAAGCTTCCAAGTTGAAAATGGAAAATGCTGAAACAGAGGTTACAGAACTAGGGTGATGGCTTTGATTGGCTAGGTATCAAGTGAATAAGATGTTTGAATTGATTAAACACAAAACGCCCGAGCCAAATGAGAGTTGGCTGTGCTTTTGCAGAATACTGTGAGCTTGGGCAGTTTTGTAGTGTTTTTCAGTTTTAGTGAGTTCTAAGTCCAAGCAAAACGTCTTATGCCTTGTACAAAGTTTGCATATTTGTATAGAAGTGATCCAAAGTCAGCCCTTACTAGTTGTGCAAGCTCTAGCCCTTTTTGCAACTTTTCTTGCATTTGAAGTAAAGTTGACAAGACTAATCTCACATGCTTGTACCAGCTTGCTTTAGGGCTGATAAGAGTTGGTACAAATTTCTTGAGAGTTGTGTAGTTTTCTTGTATCAAGGGGACAGGTCCAATGCTCCAAGTTGACAAAGTTGCAAAAGTTCATCTTTATGAAAATGGCAATGTAGCCTTTTTGCCCAAAATAGAATTAGAACTTGTGTAAAGAAAGCTTAAAGGTTTGATTTTTTGCTCCAAGTTAACTTATGCATTTAATTATGGAGTGTATAGAAAGCTTATTACATGCAAAGAAAGATATAACCAGCATAGGTTTGATTTGCAACTTGATTCTATGTGAAAATGGCTTGATCAAAAAGTGAGAAAATGCCAACTTCCCTTCTTCGATTCTCCCTACTCAAAAATGATTTTGGAGAGTTCTGGGACATTTTGGAAAGCTTTAAATGTGATATATAATCCATATTTGAAATGCAATTTGAGATACCTCTTGGAACTAGGTGAAAAGTTGCCATGAAGTTGGGTCCAAAACCTGCCTAAATTAGGGCAAAATTTCACTAAGTTATTTAGTTCATGAGCATGTATTCACAAATTTATATCTTGAGATACAAGAATATTTAGGGAAAACTTTGTGAAGAAAAGTTGTAGATTTCATGGAGGACTACAACTTTCATGTTGGGAACTTTTCTTGAATCAAAATGCATCATGGTGAAAAAGTGGTGAAAAGTTGAGAAAAAATAAGAAAATTTTTATACTTAGAAAAATTCTAAGTTATGAAATTTTTCAAATTAAAACCCTAATTTTCAAATTTGGTTTTCTTGGTCAACAAGTTTCACATTTTGACATATCTTGATGAATTATGACTCTTGGTACTTGATTTTGACCAAAAAGTCAAAGTTTGACTTTTCAGTATACAGTTGACTTTTGATCAGTTGACTACAAATTTCATCTGACAATCTAATGATCTTGAGATATTTTGAACCATGTAATTAGGTCAAGATGATGCAATTAAACCCTTGAAATCATGCTTGAACTCAATTGGTCATTGGCTAGGTTAAAAATCAGAAATTGCCCTTTCTCAATCAAAACCCTAATTTTGACCATTTTTCCCTTTTGATGATTTGATCAAATTTCTTGAGGAGTTATGATCCAAACTTGATCAAATGATACATATGAGTCTAGAATGTTGATGTGGATCAAAAATCATGATGTTTGATTGTAAATTGGCCATGGTTGACTTTTTCCCCAATACAACTGATTTTTAGGTCAACTGTCCAATTGACTGATAAAAAATGTGGTTCAAGGCTTGAAGCTTATCATGAGCAATCTTAAGGGTCCAAAATGGTGTATGAAAGTCACATGAAGCATTAGTGGTCCAAAAATCCTTGTGCAAACTCAAACCCTAATTTTGGGTCATCAGTGCAAGATGAGGTGTCTTGAGCTAACCAAACCCTAATCTTGTCTTGTGTCCATGAAGTCTTGTGAGAAAAGTCTTGATAAATGAGAGGGAAAATTTTGGGGTACAACCAGGTGTTAAGAGAGAAGAAGCTTTATGCCAAGTGGTCCAAATGTCAATTCTGGTTAAAAGAAGTGAGTTTTCTCGGCCATATGATTAATAGTGATAGGATTGTTGTTGAACCATGATAGTTGATGTTATGTTATAGTGGGAGACCCCTAAGTCTTCTACGGAAATCCGAAGTTTTCTGGGTTAGGTTGGTTATTACAGGAGTTTCATTGAAGGTTTCTTAAGATTAACATTACCTTTGACTCAGTTGAATCAAAAGGTTCAAGCTTATGTTTAGGATGTGAAATGTGAGGAGAGTTTCTAAGAACTCAAGAAGAAGTTGACGAGTGCAACAATTTTTATTTTGGTTAATTCGAATGAACCTTTTGTGGTATATTATGATGCTTCGAAGATGGATCTGGGAGGTGTATTGATGCAAAATGGTCATATTGTTGTTTACGCTTCTAGTTAGTTGAAATTTCATGAAAGGTATTATCCTTCAAATGACTTAGAGTTAGCAGATGTTGTGTTTGCGCTTAAAATTTGGAGACATTATCTTTTGGTTCCAAATTTGAGGTGTTAAATGATCATAAAAGCTTAAAGTATCTACTCGATCAGAAAGAATTGAACATGACGCAATGGAGATTACTTGAACACCTAAAGGATTATGATTTTGACTTAATTTACTATCCTGGTAACGCTAAGTCATAATTGATATGTTAAGTCGAAAGTCCTTTGCATATGTCAACGCTTATGGTTCGAGAGTTGGAATTGATCAAGCAATTCAGAGATATGAGTTTAGTATGTAAAGAGACTCTTATTAGTGTGAAGTTAGGTATGTTGAAACTGATCAATGATATTCTTAATGAGATTTGGGAAGGACAGAAAATCGACTTGGGATCAATTGACCGGTTAGTGTTGGTCAATCATGGTGAAGTTAGGGACTTAACGGTTGGCGACTGTTTTTAGTAGTCAACAAGGAATCAATTACGCATAATGCTATAGTCAATTAGAACACCATTAAAATGTTATGGGTCATAGAAATTCAATTCAATGAATCTAAAAAGTGAATTTCTTGTATAATATGAGACAGAGGGAGTAGTTATTTTAAGAATTAATATTTAATTATTTTAATTTTTTAATACAATGGTAACCTGTATTTACATATTAACTATTAAATTAAAAATGCAACCTATAAATACATAAATATTTGTCAATGTATAAATGATGTTACAAATATCATTTTTATTTAAAAATTAATATTTAATATGTAAATATTTTTTATTTTTGTATTAAAAAATTAATAATTATATAAAAATATAAAATATTTATTTGTAATTAATAAATTCGATTAATTAACTATATATTCATTAAAACTATTAATATAATAATATTAATAAATATACTTATAGTATAAAACAAATTAAAATTAATATAAATAATGATAATTAGTCAATTTCAAATATCATTTATATCTTTAATTTCATTCGATTATCATAATATTTTCAAAGGAAGGAATATAGTTAGAAATTAAAGTTTGTAATTAATGTATAGAACTTGTGAGTAATGTCAATTTCATTCGATTATCATAATATTTTCAAAGGAAGGAATAAATATAGTTAGAAATTAAAGTTTGTAATTAATGTATAGAACTTGTGAAGTAATGTCATTAGTTTCATTTGATATTTTTACACTTTAAGTTTTATTTAAAAATGAAAAGAAAATCCAGATTTGCATGGAAAGTAAGAAAATACATGAGATATTTACCAAATTTAGGTAAAGGAAATAAGATCTTCACGCTAAATACATTACATATTATTTACCATAAAGGAAGATAGCAAACAAATTATATTATACGGAATTTTTCCAAAGAAGGAAAAAATAATTGCTTTTAAATTGTCATGGCTAGGTCTAGTTGAAAAGGCATGGCTTCATGCTTTTCTTGTTACACATATGTCTGTCAATTTTTTGTAGTTATCCTATTTAAGCCATCCAAAAATATAAACTTGACAAAATATAAATTCATGGATCATAGGAAATAAAATTATAATTGTTATACATTACTTCACCTGCACCTGCATCCTCCTATAACCTTTGGCAAGTGAAGGTTTTGCAGCAGGCTCAAGGGTATAATATATATATATATATATATATATATATATATATATAATATATATATATATATTATATATATATTATATATATATATATATATCTTATATATATATATATATATATATATATATATATATATATATATTATATATATATATATATATATATATATATAGATATATATAGATAATATTGTTGTCGTTTTAGTATGGTTTAAGTTCTAATGATATATATTACTACTGTAATACTCGAACAACTGATCTTTGAAGTCCAAGTGGTAAGAAAGCGGTAACCACATTTAAGAATGTCAACTTGTACTCATTAGTGGGGATCTCCGTCAGGATTTCCTGTATGGGGTTCTAAAGATGAGGACTTTTCTCTCGCGGGAATGGGGTGGGAAACAAAGTTTCCCCAAAGGGCATTTTGGAGTTTGAGATGTCTAACATATTCTCCGCCCCGTGGAGACCCGCCCCGCACTAGAATATCATAATATCATTAATCAATAGATAGTTTAACATTTCTATGTAGGTTTATTTTTCATTTCAAACAACTTGTTTTATAAACAAATGTAAAACAAATATGTAATGTTATGAGAGGAGAGATGAGAGTGAGAGAGAGGAGAGAGAGAGAGAGAGAGAGGAGAGAGAGAGGAGAGAGAGAGACGAGAGAGAGAGAGGAGAGAGAGAGAGAGAGAGAGAGAGAGAGAGGAGAGAGAGAGGTGAGAGAGAGAGGCAGAAGAGAGAGAGAGAGAGAGAGAGAGAGAGAGAGAGAGACGAGAGAGAGAGGAGAGAGAGGAGAGAGAGAGAGAGAGAGAGAGAGAGAGGAGAGAGAGAGTGAGAAGAGAGAGAGAGGGAGAAGGAGTTAAGAAC